>CM060597.1:5133053-5529387 GCA_030578255.1 Tiaroga cobitis | reverse complement strand
ATATTGGGAATATTATCAATTAGGCCTAAATCTAGTGCCTTTTACCTCAAGCAAATAAAACAAGCATATCTATATGCAGTGAGATCATCCCGCTTAAACAGATTTGCATTTGCTGTCAATTTATCATTTTCTGAATGCACCTTATCACTGTCCTGCTCAAATCCACCGCACACTTCAGGTCTTTACCAGTGTTATTGTTAACTACAACTAAATCTAAAATTATTTAAAATGTTTTCCGTATTTGAAATAAAATATTAGATGAAAAACTTTAAAAAAAAATATGAAAATGATAAATGTTGCCTTAGCATTAAAACTACTTAAAGGGGTCAAGATATGAGAAATAGAATTTGACATATAAGAGGGCTTTGTAAAATTAAAATTCATAAAGAAGAAACATAATTAATATCTGTCATAAAAATTTGTTTTATATATTTAAAACTCTATTTATATATTTAAAACTCTATACTATTAAAACACTAACATTGAAAAGAAGGGGTCAGTAAGATTGTAGGCTACTTTTTATTTTTATTAAAGAAATTAATACTTTTATTCAGCATGGAGATATTCAATTCATCAAAAGTGTCAATGAAGACATCAAAGAATCCTGAAAAAATGAACACAACTGTTTTCAACATTTAGCCTATAATAATAATAATCAGAAAATCAGCATATTACACTGATTTCTGAAGGATCATGTGACACTGAAGTCTGGAGTATCGATTCTGAAAAATCAGTTTTGATCACATGGATAAATTCCAGTTTACAATACATTGAAATAGAAAACAATTATTTTAAATTGTAAATATATTTCACAATATTACAGTTTTACTGTTATTTTGATCAAATAAATGCAGCCTTGCTGAGCATGAGAGAACATTTAAAACATATTACAGACCGCAAACCTTTGAACGGTATTGTGTGTATATATATATATATATATATATATATATATTAGATATTTATGTTAGGTAAAGTTAATGGCCAGCAAATTGTGGCGAGAAGTAAAGATACGACTGCTATCAAATGCGCCACCCCTTTATGACCAACCCCAGAAACCAAAATGAATCTCTGTGGTGTTGTGTGTTGACAAAAACAATCTAGTTTTGTTCTGCTGAACTACACAAAGTTGTGCTGCTGCAGTCTGGTTGAAGCGTGTTAATTCCCTCAACCAATCAGACACTGATCGCTGCAGACGCACTAGTTTTGTTTGTGCTAATCAGTTTGTAAATCAGGGTAACCATCCATGAAAGACTTGTTCAGGAACCAGTGAAGAACAGAACAACTTCTAAACGATACAGCTTTATTGAAATTTAGCAGTAAACTGTGAGCTTATGCCGAATTCTTATTTATCCGTGTCTGTAACAGTTAGTGGTCAGCAGGTACGGCCTTTTCTATGGTCTACAAAGTATATTCAGTGTAATCAAATTGTACACTACTGTTCAAAAGTTTAGTGTCGGAAAGATTTGTTTTTGAAAGAAAGCTCTTCTGTTCTTCAAGGGCAGGCTGCGTTTATTTGATCAAAAATACAGAAATATTGTGAAATAATTCAAAATCATCTTTGTATTTAAATATATTTGAAAATGTAATTTACTCCTGTGCTGTATTTTCCGCATCATTACTCCAGTCTACAGTGTCACATGATCCTTCAGAAATCAGTCTAAAATGCTGATTTGCTGCACAAGAAACATTTCTTATAATCATCAGTTTAAAACAGTTGTGTATCCGGGTATACTGTTTTTTCGAATACTATGACTGCATCCGAAATCCCCTGGATCTTCCCTATACAGTTGTAATTGAAATTATATCAACCACCACAGGTTTATTGGCAGATTTACAGACTTTCAGCTGTTTGCAATGAACAAATCAAACATAAGTAATTGAAATAGCTCAACATAACAAATGTTTCAAGTGGTATCCCCAAATTCAACTGAAAATGCAACTTTTAATGACTTCTGCAGTCTCAAAATTATTCACGGCAAGCATCTTTAATACTTAGTAGAAAACCCTTTTGCTGTTATGACCTTCCGCAAACGAGATGTGGAACCAGACACCAGCTTCTGTCAGCGTTTCTGAGGAATCTGAGGAATATTCTTCACATCCCACCAGAGATTTTCTATGGGGTTCGAGTCAGGTGACTGTGATGCCACTGTAGGATCTTCAAGGACTTCTTCTGCAACAAAGCCTTGGTGGAATGTGAGGTATGCTTATTGTCCTGTTGGAAGGTCCAATGACGCCCAAGCTTCAGCTTCCTCACTGACGGCATGACGTTTTCTAGGATTTCCTTCCTGATCTTGCTTTCCACACACTGCTGGTTTCCAGTGCCAGAGGACGTAAAGCAGCCGCAGAGCATCACGAGCACCACCACGCTGAACTGTAGACAGAGGGCTCTTTTCGGCATATGCTTCATTCTTCTTCCTTCAGACACACAGCTGATCCATAGGGCAAAACATTTCCAGTTTTGTTTCATCGCTCCACCGAACATCCCAAAACTTCTGTGGCTTATTTATATGATTTTGAGCAAATTGGAGGCGACTTTTCTTGTGGTTTTGGGTCAGACTCAGTAGGGCTGTAGTCTTGGAGTTATGGCATGCGTTTGGTACTGTACGCGCCTTAAGGCCCTTGCACACTGAGTCCGAAATTTGCGTCCGAAATTTTCGCACGTTAAAAAGTAAATACGACCTCACGTTATGTCAATCACGCTTGCACACCGCCTCCGAAACTTTCGTCCGCCATAAAGAAAATCGGATCAGGTTAGATTTTCTGCGTTTTCCGCATCCGTAGCAAGCAGTTGTAATGGTGTTTTGACAATTCAGAGCCACCGAATCACGAATACGAAAAAATGCATACGAAAATTTCGGACTCAGTGTGCAAGGACCTTTACTGTGCAGCAGAAACCTCAGTGCCTGTTGTCACATAGTCTTGCTGCAGTTCATTTGCAGTCACTCGAGGGTTTTTCTGAACCTGCCTTCTTAGAAATCTGGTTACAGCCGTTGATAACTTCCTTTCTCTGCCCCGTCCAGGTAGTGTAACTGTTCCTGTAACTTTGAACTTGCGAACTATGCTTCCAACGGAGTCTCTAGAAACATTTAGTGCCTTCACTATCTTTTTGTATCATGTTCCTTGTTTGTGAAGGGCGATGACATCTTCTCTTGATTTTTTGGACCATTCTTTTGACTTGGGCTTATTTATAACATGCAGTCAAACGTGACAGTCAACAAACCTAGTCAGTTCAGATATTTCATGTGTTCTAGCTCAAGCACACCTGGTGCTACTAATGAAGCCCTTGATTATTTGCATCAGGTGTGCTTGAGACAACACCTGTTTTGCAGATTTGGGATCCTATTCAGGGGGATAAATCATTTTAAAACTGCAGAAGTAATTTTCAGTTGAATTTAGGGAAACCACCAGAGCTGTTTCAATTACTTATGTTTGATTTGTTCATTGCAAACAGCTGAAAGTCTCAAAATTTTGCCAATAAAACTTATTTGCAATGGGGGTTGAATAATTTTGATTACAACTTCTTCCGGTGAGATTCTGAAGTGTCCATATGATGGACACTTTACTGTCCCATGAGGCCACGGGAGAAGATTTGTGAATTACAGTGAATCGACGCAACTGACGCTGGTAGGTCACATGATAATGACAAATTGTCGAATGTAGTACGTCCGGATTACATTCATACTACTGCACACATTCATACTATATAGAACGTACTTTTTTAGCGGTCGTGAAGTAATTGCTTATTTAAAATAAGTATCTACTCAAGATAATATGCGATTTCGGACGCAGCCTCAGTATTCGGATATATTACCAAAATCTATAGATATAGAAAGAAGGGTCACTCCTATTACTTATGAATGGGAGAAACCGCAACGTGCAATATGGCGGAATACTAAGTAAGAGAGCCAATCGCTGATTGGTACATTTGTAGCGTCACTGCGGTCATTGCGCCTTTGACAGGCGACGCAATGAGGACGGTCGTTTCACTGGTTAAAGTTGCGAATTTCTCTGGATTTAAACCTTGTTGGAAACATTTGGAATAATGTAAGTACACAAGTCGACAACATATATAACACTGTGCTAGTGGTTTTTGGAAATTTTTATGCAAAAATCGTACATATTGTGCCTTAAAGTCATGCGGGAACAACAAAATTTCTGAAAAAAAAAAAATCAAAATTGATTATTCAACCTAGTCAATACATTGATTTATCATTAATAAAACAACGTATCTAAAAAACGAAATTGTACCAACATTAGTTTTGCTCTGTTGCACATGTCTCATATATACTAAAAGGAAAGACCCTGCGTGCGGTGAGCCATGAACAGCATAACCCCTAAACAGATTGCTTGTATCGGAGCAGTTTAGGGCTGTTGTGGACAGGGATGAGGAGTCCACGGATTCAGGGTCCTAAAGCCTTCGGTTTGTTCAATCCACCTGATCTGGACTGAGGTGTTGATAGACTGGTGTTGAATATGAGGTCGTGCTCGACACTGTCTGGCTGAACAATTTATAAAGCGACACAGACGGAGAGTGAAAGGCGGGAGAAAGCGACCATGAAGCTGTAAATTGCAAGTGTGTGTGAGAGTGTGTGTTCGAGTTGATAATGATGTGACACGCAGCCTGAATAATGAGCTGGGCTCAGGTGGACACACACCTCTGTCTCGACACCCACCCTTCGGATGAAGCGTACACTAATCACACACTCACTCACTCAGGCACACACACACACAAACTCACACTCAGACGTCATTCTTTCTCTCAATCCTGTTTTCAGCAGCTTAACACTACCATGCTCACAAATAACATCTCCCATAAACACCTGACAATCACTTGCATACATTTATCTAGCTAAATGAGGACATGACTCTATTGTTAGTACAAAAGATAATTATGCTGATTATAGACCAAACCTCAAACCCCAATCTCAAACCTAAGAAAAGCACTTTAAGGATACATAAAATAAAGAGTTTGTTGTCCAGTTGAGGACATCATCATCCTCAAAATATTATAAGCACAAGGTCCATTTTTTATGGGGCATGAGCGATGTCCAATTCACAAATGAATCACTATTTTGAGTCAAAGACTTCATCAAATAAATTGGCAAAACTGTGTAAATTGATTTGCGAATTAGTCAGGAAATTCAAGAACATCAAGAGCATTGGATGAAGTTGCCAGTCAACTGAAGGCAAATCTGCAGATGAATCCTATTGTTTGCAAGCGATGAAGATCTTTATTAGTTGAACATCTGCGTATGCGATCTGTGAACGTTTCAGGTATAGATACATTCGATTAAATTTTTTATACAGGTAATACATTTTACAACCAAACAGTTTATTACGCTAAGGACACGATACCACTACTACAAAGTATGACATTTTAGGTCACATCTATGGCTTTTTTAAGCTAAGTGTGTGTGTGTGTGTGTGCTATTATATAAATATATATATACAGTTATAGTACATAGTTTATGTATAGTACATTTATAAGTACATATATACAATACATTGATATATACCGAAGTAATAGTGACTAGCTACTTTTACTTATTTCTATAAGTAGACTCCAGTTTTTGAATACTCTAACCACCTCCGATAATTATATAAGATAAATACAAATTAATTTAGAAAATGTATATGTACTTATATAATTGCGCACACACACACACACACCATAGATGTGACAAATGATTCCACCTTGTTTGGTAAAACAAATCCTAAATAAATAAATAGTATATACTTAGCCTAAATGTATATCAATTATTATTAGTACTTATATAATACTTTATTTATTGACAGACAGATGGACATTCACACTCTATCTTTGTGTCTGACCTTCATCCCAGATCTTTTATCATTATAATGTGTTAATAAAGTCGTAATAGTTAAAGAGTCCATAATTCAGCTCCAGATGCCACAAGCTTTCAATGACCCTACCAGCAGTTCACCAATGCAATAAAACCAACCAGTGTCAAATTACAAGGAGCTTTTTCAATCCCATCTTTTCACATTCCCAAAGTACTAAAGGTAAAAACGGCAAGACTGAGAGGGAAGAAGAAAAAGAAGAAGAAGAAGAAGAAAAAAACATCTTTGGTAAACACAAGAAGGAACATCAGGGCAAAAACACACATTGCTCTCAAGAAAGGAGTTCAAAAAAATGAACATTATTAGCAATCTCCCAGATAAAAGATGACAACATGTGCTGATCCATGTGTGTGTAACAGTGTTTTTCCAGCTTTCCTCCGCATCCTGATTTATTGGCTGGTCTTTACTACCGCATCCAGAGAACTATTCACACTGACAAAACACAGCGGAAACACCTCTGTCTTCGTGAGAGTTGGAGATAAGTTTAAAGCCTAATAATCGCTCAGTCTTGAAAAACATCATAAAGCGACTGCTGTAAAATTGTGCTTCAGACAGCAGTACGGGGTATTACACTTCAAAACCTTTGTTTCTTCTCTCATTAATGAAGATGCAGTGTTTTTTCGGCCATAATCTTCAACTTTCGGAAGTCGCGCGTCTCTTTCCAAAGTCAAACGAGAAAGTTTCACCTCGTTCCACACAGACATACACACACATATATGCACATGTGGTTCCTTCATATACTCTTCATCACTACCAAAGAAAGGCTGATTGCTTTTTAATTTGCCAAAAAAGACTTAAAAAACAAAAAGACAAGAAAAAAGGAAAAACATGCAACAAAAATACCTTCATCTCGTGGCCGGTTCAGTGTTGATTCATCGTGTTTTTTTGTGAGTGGACCTAGGGTTAAGACAAAAAGGAGGGAAAAAGAGAAAAGAGAAAATTCAAAAAAAGATTACTGTGGCAAGAGAAAAATCAAAAAAGAAAACAAGAAAGAGCAAAAAACAAGAAATCAGCAAGAGGTTATTGTTCTCATTCTTTTCAAAAGGTGACAAAAAGAAAAGCAAAGGCAAACAACAAAAAGCATCATAAACACAGAATATCAAGAAAGACACAAATCGGCTACAAGATCAAAGTAGTTTAATGTTAGATCTGTGAATATTCTCTCTCGCCATTGTTCTGCTGTTCTTTAACACCAACTTCACTCCATGACGGCTTGTTTGGCTTCCGGGGATGAAGTCAAAATCAATGTGGAGGAATCAGGAATTAACCTCTGAGGTATGAAAAACAAGAATTCCCATTCCCACCCGAGTCCTCCTCCCTCCTCTCGCTCGGGTCAAGCTATCATCATCTGCCTCGCTTTGAAAATGTGAGAGGTGGTAGAGAAGAGGACCTGAGGGAAGGTGGGCATAACACACTAGGCACGTGTTCTCTCACACACACACACACACGGCCTAACAGCCTCTAGGGAAACAGGAACAGAGGGTGCAGTGCTCGCACATACTTTCTATACATACACGGCACAAAAATAAAACCGTAACACCGTCTCTCATTAATAAGCTCTTTTTTAATGTTCTGAACAAAAATATACTCATTTCATCAGACTGAGACCAAAATGAAAATCTAGGATCTAATTTAAAGGGGCCATGACATGAAAAATCAATTTTACCTTGATCTTTTGACTTGTAAGAGGTCTTTGTACCATTAAAAAATGCTGCAAGTTTCATAGTTTAAAGCGTCCTCCTCATTATAAACAAAGCATTTATTTAATCAAGCTCCAAAAACGGTTAGTTTTGATATTGTGGGATTTGTGACGTCACACGGGCAAATTCATTTGCATATGACTGCCTCCAGAGCAAGACATTGACGAATAGTTCTACATCATCTCCTCATAGGCTCCGCCCACTGGCGTTCAGTCGCTTAAAGGCAGACATTTTCCTACACTGGATGTGAGCGTCGCGTCAAAAACATAAAACCCATTATAATCACTGACGCTGTCTACACTGATACAGTTTACAGATGTGTGTTCAGTTTCTGACACTTGAGTCTGTCGACAACAGGACAGATGGACGAGTGAAAGAACGTTCGCTTGGTTTAAACAGCTCATCTGTGTCTCTGTAGAGACTTCAGAAGGATCCAAGTGTCGGAAACAAGTGGATGGTTTATTATAATGGCGTCCCGGATCGCATTGAAGGATTATATGCTTGTTAGGAAGCATTTTGTTTAGTAAACAAGGCTCAGTGTAATGGAGAGTTCACAAAGAAACGTTTGTTGAAAGTTGAAGCAGCGACTGTGTTGAATCTGACAGAAGCTGCATCACAAGCCAAAAGTAAATGATTTCATAATGCCTTTTTATGTAAATTACGGTTTTATACCGATCATGTTTACGAAACACTTTATGGTCGTTGATACTGTTTCCTATGCAGTGACCTTAGCCAATCATAACAGTGGCCTTTACTGACGAGCCTTAAAGGAGCTGTGCCTTTAAAACTGATCATTTTAGACAGAGGCTCAGAATGAAAGTTGAAAATAATAATTTTTCCACACATATTTGTTTTTTTGCGAAATTTTTTTGATTAACATTATAAAGTTAACCTCAACATTTTTAATAGCCCCATTAAACCTTGAAATAAAAAGAAAATGTTAGGATTTCAAAAGATTTAATCAAATACTGTTTTTCTAATTAATTTAATTGGTTTATGCTCACAAAATAATTTAATTAAATAAAAAAATCAGGTTTCTGAATTCCACAGAAATAAACAGGTGCAGAAAGGAGTGTAACCTCATGAAACAAATAATTTTTGCCAAAGAATGCATTATAAAGATATTTTAGACCCTTTTTAGATTTTTTTCTGTGTGGGCTGACCTGGAAAATGCCTGTCAAAGAGAGAAAGACAGTGAAAGAGGGAGATACATACAGAAAAATAATGAAGAGGTCTCTCGACTGGACATGGCTGTCCTTACTTGACATTTAAGAAGAAAAAGAATGCATGTAGTGTGAGACTGGCTCTAGTAGACATGGAGAGTAAAAACAGGGGAAAATGTGTGTATTCGCTGACCGAGGGAAATATCTTGTCAATCAAACACACAAGAGAGAAAGTCTGGCCAGAAAGGAGTTTCGAGATGAGTCCACCACAATGGCTCCCCTGTCCAGCGATGACAGGATGGGGCGCTTGGTGTCAAAAGGTAATCTGATTGAGAGGAAAACCAAATGACAGGATGTGGAATGAGATTCAACTGTATGTGAACATTTAAAAGGAGGGAGTGTTGTATACAATTTTAATTACCGGTATATATTCATGTACGTAATCATATTTGAATAAAGGTAATTTTTCCTAGGCCGTACATCACTTTTGGCCACTACTCTGTGTGAATATTTGTGATGGAGTGTATGTATATATATATATATATATATATATACACACAGATACACATACTTATAACTTTACTACTTAGTTAATACAATTTTTAGCAGTCTTCAGTGTCACATGAACACTCAAAATTCATTCTAATATGCTGATTTGCTGCTCAAAAAACATTTATGATTATTATCAATGCTGAAACAAAGTTCATATTTTTTGGTGGAAACCGTAGTACATTTGTTTCAAAATTATTTGATGAATAATTTCATAATTATTTCTCTCACGGCCCTCGCCACAGCTTGCTAAACAAAAGTATTAATTTCTGAAAAGAAAAATCTTACTGACCCCAAAACATTTGAACAGTAGTGTGTGTATATATATATATATTATAATCAGTCTACATATATAATTATTGTCTCAGGTTGGCCCTTCAACTTTCCAAAATCAATTCCATCTATTTCAAGAGGCTCATTTCTACTTTCCACTCACTGATTTCTACCTGGATGGAGATATTGCTCCCAAATTCATCCTCGACTGTCCCTTTCCTCTCTCATATTCATTTTCTCTCTCCTCGGCTGCATCCAATCTTTTTTTTTTTTTTTGGATCATCTGTTCTCATCATTTCTCTCCGAATAACCTCTTTTTCCAAGCCTGCCTTCTCTCTTCTCTCTTTGGTGAAGTGCTTATGTAATCTATTATTTCAGCCCCAGTTCCTGGTTGTGACCTTGCTCTGCCCTCTGGCCTTTAACCGGGCAGAAAAACACCAGCAGGGTGAGAATCTGCACACGGGACGCTCTTCTGCGCATCTACTTTAACAATACAGCCAGTGATGCACGCATTCGAGTGTGTGTGCGTGTGGTTATTGAGATGTTTGTGATATGAAGGTTTGTGTATATCATTTTGCATGTGCGTGTTTTTATGTAAAACTGGGCTTTAATCGATACTTGTGTATCTGAGTGTGTATACATAACTGAAAGTAGATACACACATACACACACACACAGCGAGGCTCATCAGCAGATGCCAGTGGAATTACACACTCCCTCAGTGTTAGATGTCAGGGCTCGTAATCAGGCCGACCACAGGTGTCTGTGGACCGGAGCGCTCTAGCAGAAATGTACCCTCTCCTCTGATATCCCAAACGGGGGGATATGAGTTCAATCTGCTACCTGTGGCTCACCCTCTTTACAGAAATACGATTCAGAAATTCAGCTTGAAAGAGGAATGAGATAGCCAGATGGCTTCCACCTGATGTTTTCATGCCTCTCAGCTTCTCCTGAGTGGAAATGGGTAGAAATTAGAGAGCGCCGATAGGAAGAGAGCACCCAAGTGACTTTGATGGACTGGATATAATTGAGCTCTATTTAACAGCATTAAAGATGCCTGGCCGACCTGGTGTGTGAAGTGTGTTTCTATTATACGACGTGGGGAGATGTAAATTGGAATTAGCATTAGAGGCATTTCTGCTAAACTGAGTATTGCTGCAGTCCAGCATGGATCTGTAATGATTTCAGGGGTTTATGCGCTTTGATAAAGTGCTGAGGAAGATTCTTGGTACTGAAAGAGGAAAGATGCAGAGACGGATTAAAAGAGAGTCAGAAAGTAATGGTCTGATGGTAATAACATAGTATTTTAAATATGGTTGCGGTCGGGCTCAAACCTCGTATCTCAACTACACTACATTTCAGGAACTGGGAAAAAAACCCTGCATTCTTTAAACAATTAAACACTGCGTTGTCAAAGTTGATAATGAGGCTTTATGTAAGGTCAGACACTTGCAAGTGACATTTATATTATTAACATTTTACCAAAATCAAGCTCAATGGAGTCTCAATTGAACACAAAACACACAGTACATGTTTTGTCCATCATTAGAACGGCTGCATCTGAGGCAGTAAGTGCATCGTATTATGTTTTCATCAACTTACAGGTTATAAAGTTTATTGCGGCTATGTGGGCGCTCAGTTTATTCTGTCATTGTCACAGTGTCTAGTTGTGTTTCACTGGGTTATCACTTGAGGTCCTCATTCTCATGGTGTCATTCACATTTACTACATTTCCCAGCATTCTAGTCTGTCACTCATCTAATTATCACACTCAGCTGTATCCCGTCACCTTGTTAGTGCTGTGTGTATATATTCCCTGTCTATGTCAGTGTTTGTTACGGAGTCCTTGTTTAATGTCCCCACGCTTCCGTTCCTGTTGTTGCTTCTTGATCGTGTTTTGTCGTTTATGTTCTTGGACTGTCTTTATTGGAATTTGACCCTTGCCTGGACTGGATGTGAGTACGGATTACCCCTTCTTAATAAATACCTGCAATTGGATCTACGTTGTCTGTGTGTGTGTGATCGTGACAGAAGGACTCCGTCACAAGTGATCCAGCGGTATGGAGACTGAGAAGGGGAGGAAACAACAGAGAGGGAAGTCTCAACCTAAGGAGATTCCTCCTCGTATGAACATTTTTGATTGCTTTGCTTTGTGGGCCCGATTGACAGAGGAAGCTGATGTCAAGAAAGTTTCCTCAATCCCTTTTGACCATCCCAGGGAATCATTCGAGGGAACCCGGCTGGCAAGATTTTCGGGGACCCGAGGAGGTCGTAGGAGAGGAGGTACTGGAGGAGGGTCCAGGTGTCACTCTCCACCTCGAGTCTTCATGGAACCAGAGGAGGTGAGGTCTACTCCAGACTTAAGTTCACCACCCATTCAGTCCAGTCCAGAGCCTGCCCGTCACCATCAGAGACGCCGGAGGAAGATGAAGACCTCCAGTATCCCTAAGGGCTCGGAGGCCATGCCTGAGCCAGAGACGGTTCACGTCCCGTCTGCACAGCCAGAGATTGTTCACGTCCCGTCTGCCCAGCCAGAGACTGTTCACGTCCCGTCTGCCCAGTCAGAGACTGTTCACGTCCCGTGGGCCCAGTCAGAGACTGTTCACGTCCCGTCTGCCCAGTCAGAGACTGTTCACGTCCCGTCTGCCCAGCGAGAGACTGTTCCCGTCCCGTCTGCCCAGCGAGAGACTGTTCCCGTCCCGTCTGCCCAGCGAGAGACTGTTCCCGTCCCGTCTGCCCAGCGAGAGACTGTTCCCGTCCCGTCTGCCCAGCGAGAGACTGTTCCCGTCCCGTCTGCCCAGCGAGCGACTGTTCCAGTCCCGTCTGCCCAGCGAGAGACCGTTCACGTCCCGTCTGCCCAGCGAGAGACTGTTCCCGTCCCGTCTGCCCAGCGAGAGACTGTTCCCGTCCCGTCTGCCCAGCGAGCGACTGTTCCCGTCCCGTCTGCCCAGCGAGAGACTGTTCACGTCCCGTCTGCCCAGCGAGAGACTGTTCATGTCCCGTCTGCCCAGCGAGAGACTGTTCACGTCCCGTCTGCCCAGCGAGAGACTGTCCCCGTCCCGTCTGCCCAGCGAGAGACTGTCCCGGTTTCATCTGCCTTCCTGAGCTGGGACTACCTGGAGCGTCTGGCTCGGATATTGGATATGCCAGTCGTTGCTGTTCCTGAGCCGGAGGCAGAGCCTGTGTCTGCGGTTTCTGACCCGGAGGCAGAGCCAGTGCCCGTTCCCGAGCCGGAGGCTGAGCCAGTGGAACAGTCAGTGGCCGTTCCTGAGCCGGAGCCGGTGCCCGTTCCTGAGCCGGTGCCCGTTCCTGAGCCTGAGGCGAAGCCAGGGCTCGTTCCAGAGCCTGTAGCAGAGCCAGTGCCTGTTCCAGAACTGGAGCACATGTCGGTCTCGGACCCAGTATTTGTTTCTGTGTTTGTGTCTGTCTTTGTGACTGTTTTTGTTCTAGTGTCTGTTCCCGAGCCGGTGTCTGTTCCCGAGCCGGTGTCTGTTCCCGAGCCGGTGTCTGCTGCTGCTCCCGAGCCGGTGCCTGCTGCTGCTCCCGAGCCGGTGCCTGCTGCTGCTCCCGAGCCGGTGCCTGCTGCTGCTCCCGAGCCGGTGCCTGCTGCTGCTCCCGAGCCGGTGCCTGCTGCTGCTCCCGAGCCGGTGCCTGCTGCTGCTCCCGAGCCGGTGCCTGCTGCTGCTCCCGAGCCGGTGCCTGCTGCTGCTCCCGAGCCGGTGCCTGCTGCTGCTCCCGAGCCGGTGCCTCCTGCTGCTCCCGAGCCGGTGCCTCCTGCTGCTCCCGAGCCGGTGCCTCCTGCTGCTCCCGAGCCGGTGCCTGCTGCTGCTCCCGAGCCGGTGCCTGCTGCTGCTCCCGAGCCGGTGCCTGCTGCTGCTCCCGAGCCGGTGCCTGCTGCTGCTCCCGAGCCGGTGCCTGCTGCTGCTCCCGAGCCGGTGCCTGCTGCTGCTCCCGAGCCGGTGCCTGCTGCTGCTCCCGAGCCGGTGCCTGCTGCTGCTCCCGAGCCGGTGCCTGCTGCTGCTCCCGAGCCGGTGCCTGCTGCTGCTCCCGAGCCGGTGCCTGCTGCTGCTCCCGAGCCGGTGCCTGCTGCTGCTCCCGAGCCGGTGCCTGCTGCTGCTCCCGAGCCGGTGCCTGCTGCTGCTCCCGAGCCGGTGCCTGCTCGTGTTCCACCGCCCTGGCCGCCCGAGGGGTCTTCACCGCCCTGGCCGCCCGAGGGGTCTTCACCGCCCTGGCCGCCCGAGGGGTCTTCACCGCCCTGGCCGCCCGAGGGGTCTTCACCGCCCTGGCCGCCCGAGGGGTCTTCACCGCCCTGGCCGCCCGAGGGGTCTTCACCGCCCTGCCCGCCCGAGGGGTCTTCACCGCCCTGGCCGCCCGAGGGGTCGTCTCCGCCCTGGCCGCCCGAGGGGTCTTCACCGCCCTGGCCGCCCGAGGGGTCTTCACCGCCCTGGCCGCCCGAGGGGTCTTCACCGCCCTGGCCGCCCGAGGGGTCGTCTCCGCCCTGGCCGCCCGAGGGGTCTTTACCGCCCTGGCCGCCCGAGGGGTCTTCACCGCCCTGGCCGCCCGAGGGGTCTTCACCGCCCTGGCCGCCCGAGGGGTCTTCACCGCCCTGGCCGCCCGAGGGGTCTTCACCGCCCTGGCCGCCCGAGGGGTCTTCACCGCCCTGGCCGCCCGAGGGGTCTTCACCGCCCTGGCCGCCCGAGGGGTCTTCACCGCCCTGGCCGCCCGATGGACTGTTGTCTCCGCCCTGGCCGCCCGATGGACTGTTGTCTCCGCCCTGGCCGCCCGATGGGTTGTCTGCTTCGCCCTGGCCGACTGCCAAGTCGTCACCCCTAGTTCCTGGTTCCCTGCACGGTCCTGGCCCTCCCATCCGCCCTTGGACCTTCCAAGTTTCACCTGCTCTGGACTTTTGTGTTGTCTTGTTTTTTGTCTTTGAGCGTCTGGTAGCCGCTCCGTAGAGGGGAGGTTCTGTCACAGTGTCTAGTTGTGTTTCACTGGGTTATCACTTGAGGTCCTCATTCTCATGGTGTCATTCACATTTACTACATTTCCCAGCATTCTAGTCTGTCACTCATCTAATTATCACACTCAGCTGTATCCCGTCACCTTGTTAGTGCTGTGTGTATATATTCCCTGTCTATGTCAGTGTTTGTTACGGAGTCCTTGTTTAATGTCCCCACGCTTCCGTTCCTGTTGTTGCTTCTTGATCGTGTTTTGTCGTTTATGTTCTTGGACTGTCTTTATTGGAATTTGACCCTTGCCTGGACTGGATGTGAGTACGGATTACCCCTTCTTAATAAATACCTGCAATTGGATCTACGTTGTCTGTGTGTGTGTGATCGTGACAGTCATTCATCATGATGTTATAAAAGACGAAGTGCTTCGCACAGGCCATTTTAGACAATATTGGCTATGGCTCGATGACAAATAGGCTACCAGACTTATGGTGTGTTCACAGTCACACCGAACGCGAATAGAGTGTCAAATACGCGTCTATCGCGTCTAGTTAGACGCTTGAACATTTTGAACCCATTCGCGCGTCCGCGTCACTCGCGAATAAAAAACAACAAGACAATTTCTTTCTGGCATATGTTTCCGTCATGTCTGAAATCAAATATATTGCTGCTCTGTACTTGTTGTGGAAGTCCCAAATACAGAGGAAAGCCGAACGCCGACGTGTCTGGGTTCACAGCGCCATCTGTGTATATTTTCATCACTTACCAGGTAGTCCAACTTCCTCGCTTATTTTTCTCCAAGCTATTTCCTTTTTTGCCCAGTCTCTGTAAGCATACGACGTAGTATCGTATATTTCAGGGTACCCACAGACAGCAACAATTAGCATCTCCTCCATTTTCGACAACAGTGATAGACCGGACGTATCAATTAGATCTCCGTTGATTGGCTGGCGCAACAAAGCGTCATGCGAATCTTCCGCTCGAGTTCAAATTTTTCAACTTGCGCGTAAGACGTTCGTGGCAAACATGTCGCCCAATTCGCGTCATTCGAGCCGCCCGGTGCGAATGATCCGTTTATTTGCGTCTTTCCATTGACTTTGTATGTAATCTACTCGCGCAAATAACTAAATTCGCGTTCGGTGTGAACACACCATAAGACACTCTCTGTTGCTCAAATACATAAAACATTAGCCTTTGCTGTTTCTTGAGCGTAAAGAAAACGCTGTACTTATTCAAAGAACCAGTCATTTATTTACCATTGCATTGCAAACAAGCAGAGACGCTCCAAACTGCGTGCGGCACTTCATTCACTATCGAGGAGGGCGGAGTTATGAGGTTTGACTGACAGTTTGAGGATCCAACGGAGTTACAAGGTTTAGTCACATGCTCTTTTTAATACTTTTCATTGGTTAAATATTTGCAAAACCCACAGACAGATCTAAAAGGTGACCAATAGTAATTATTTGAATTGATTGAATGTTTGCTATACACATCAGAAAAGAGGCCAAATGAATGTGAGTTTGATCAAATAAAGCTATCCCTCAACAACCATTGGTTGACATTATGTAATAACACGCACAGCCTAAGCCAGGGTTCCTCAATCCTGGTCATGGAGAGCCAGTTTTCTGCAGACTTTGGTTTCAACTCTAATTAAAAGCACCTGAATATCAACTAATCACGGTCTTTGGTTTGACTTAATTAAAGCTAGGTGTGTTGGAGCACGATTGGAATTAAATTATGCATCCGCAAGCTGAAAAATTCTGCAGCATTAGGAGGAAGGAAGGCGACGAGCCACGTGCGAGTCTTATGATCGTGTCACATCCCATCCACTGAGATCCCTTCAGCTGATCGATTTTTGAAGGGAGCATTGATTTATCCTTCGCTGCCTGTAATATCCCACTATCCTCTCAATGCTCTGCTTGAGCTAAAATATAAAAGCAAGAATTAGTATTGTAGTAATTAGATATCACCAAAGCGCTCTCTGTTTTGTAGTAGATTATTAGAGCGTTATGCTGCCAGTCTGATATTACTTTCAGAAGGTAGTTTTGTGTGCAAAATCATTGCCTGAATAAACGCATGGTCCTGTATGATTATCATAGCATTTAAATAAGTATTTAAATAATTAATTATAATTAATATAATCAAACTCAAATTCAAACTAAAATGCAAAAAAAAAAAAAAAAAAAAATCAAGATGTAAACGGAAATCATGTGTCAATGAGGGGCCTTTGAGTGAATCACTGCTGCAACACCATTGGTAGTGTCCAAAAAGCCACAGAACTGCCATGGAACAACGTCCAAAAAAAAAAACACGGTAATATCAACATGACATCATGACTTTTGCGTAAACAGACACGCCACTTTCAAGTCAAGTGGCGTGTTATCTATACGCATTTTGAGATATCCGCGTGTATGCGTGTATGTCTACGCCATTAATGTCCAAGTGATTCCGCGTATATGTACACGCCATTAAATTTCCGAGCGAAACGAAGCAAAATGTAGATCTACATCTGGGGAGCGATATTTTCTTTTCCCTAGGATGGCAGGGGAACACTCATAAATGCTATTAACCCCAGTGACGGGTAGGTTTAGGGACGGGGTGGAGGTAGGTCATATATTTATATATACAGTAATAACATTAAGTCAACTGCGTTCATAAACACGCTGAAAAGCGATTGTGCGTGTTGATAGCACGCCAAAAATGGAAATACGAATTGGCGTGTCATACACACGCAATTTTATGAGATCAGTCTGGTAATATTATACATTTATAGAGTGAAAGAGAGCACAAGTGAGAAATACAGAAAAGAGGAGGCTGAATGAAAGTGGAAGGAGTGTTTGGTGTAGATAGAGAGAAAGAGAGGGAGGTACACAGAGATAAGGTGACTGGGATGGAGTGAATTTGTGAAAAGAGGAGTATTTGAACAGAGCAGAGCTGGATGGGATGACATTTAGGTGCGGTGGAGATGCAGACAGCATGAAGGTTAAAACTGTTTCCCCGGTAACCCCCGCCGCTCCGAATTAAAGCTGGGTCTCCAGAGAAACATGATGCCCGGCGAAAAATATCTGCCTGCTAAGTTATAAAGACTGCAGAGAACTGTCATTAGACTGACATCAGGCTCTTTAAATCCTGCATACAGCTGACATGAGCCAAGAGCCCATTTTAATGCCTGTTCTAACATCATATTCTATGAACTAAATCACTTAAACAGTCCACTATTATAGAGATAATCCAAACTAAACTTTTCTTAACCAGTATTTTTCTTTACAGTCCCCCTGTAGTCAATCATTTTATCACTTAAAACTCATCTTTGATCACCAAAATGACATATTTAAAAAAAAAAACCTTGTAAAAGAAATCGTCATGCCTTAAAATAGCTTGAATGTAACTCTACACTCTTGCCTCATTTAGTATACACGGCTCTATGAATATACAAATGAGCCCCGCCTCCACTCACTCACTCAGCTCAGAGATCCACTGGTTGACGATCACACGTTGATCTGATTGGTTACAAGGTAGTTTGTGACGTCAGAAACACCAGCGATTTCAAACCGTGTTTTTGAGACTGTCTTTGGTTCACTGCAGTTTAAAGGAGAAAATGCTCAGCAATGCTGTCGACTTATGAATTTACACATGGTTTGTCTTAAAGCATATTAAAAACACCACATAGACATATAAACAACATTGATTTTCACCACAGGGGGTCTTTAAGCAAAAATATCCACTGTAAAAAATCTAATAAATAAAGGCTGCTGTGGTTGAAATAAAACGCCAGAAATTCACAGTAAAAAATACTGTTTTCAGTTTTACAGGATGCCTGTATATTTTAAGTGCTAAAATGTTAGCATACCTATTTAAACTACCAAAATCTACCGTCTTATCTTAAAATGTACCAATATAATACCCACCACAATAATGCAGGTGGCACAATATAAGCCACATGCTAAATAAGTGACCCGTTCATAAAACATGACCAATACTCATAGACGGTGTACAGGGTCATAAACACAAACAGAAAACACCATCAGGGTAACACACAACACCACAGTGATATAATAAACATTAACTAAATACTGTAACATAATGTTAAATCCATTTACTTACGTTTTTTTACCGTAAATTATATGGCAATTCATAGTTTTACTGGCAAAAACCATACATTTGACAGTATTTTACTCTAAAATTAAATTAAATATAATGTGATGTTAAACCACTTACTGTATATGGTAAAGTAAATTCCAGTTAACCAATTAACAGAATTTAGGTGACCAAACAGTTGACGGTATCCATTGACTTACAGAGTATGGAAAAAATAAATAAATTTGTAAGTCGATGGGGCGCATCAACTGTTCGGTTACTGACATTCTACATAACATCATCTTCTGTGTTCAGCAGACGAAAGAAATTCACACAGGTTTGGAACAATTTGAGTGATGATGACAGAATTTTTGGGTGAACTATCCCTTTAAGACAGGGGTGTCCAAACCTGCTTCCTGCTGTATTTAGCACCAAACTGCTCCAACACACCCGCCTGGAAGCATCTAGTGATCCAGAAAGCCTTGATAAGCTGGTTCAGGTGTGTTTAATTATGAAGGCCCTCCAGGAGCAGGACTGGACATCCCTGAGTTAAGTCAAATCTGAAGGAAACACCTGTTAGGACAAGCTCAAAGCCACTTTTACCTCAATGTGGCAACACATGGAATACTCCTCACATTACACATCATCAAAATATGAGGTACATATGGGTCTTCGTGTTTTTGCATCAGTGAGATGCAAAGACTTTCAAAGACTTGTCTTGCATAACCTTCAGACTGACGGCAGAAGGTCTGGACTCATCGCAGCTTTCATTTCAGACTGACGGCAGAAGGTCTGGACTCATCGCAGCTTTCATTGGCCAAGGACTGACTGACATGTAAAGCAACCAATCACAGTTCGTTTTGCTCATCTTTATGGGAAATGTAACATTGATATCCCTACAATAACAGACGTATTTTAACTTCACATGCTTCACATACTTCTGAAAATCCAGCGTTTAGTTGATCCTGATAAGCGCTCATTGTCACTTGTAAAGGCGACGGTGTTCTTCTTCCATGAGGGGGTTTGGCTTCACGGCATCTTTGTTTCCGGGAGGACCGTTAAGAACGTGAGACACACGCATCTCCCGGAAATCCTGTAGAATTTAACCAATCAGATGACGAATTCGAATTCGAATTTTCGGTGCCATTTGCATCAGACGTTCAGCCAACGGTCCGTGTGCGTGACATCTAAGGCTGAGACTATTCAAAGACTCACCTGTGCAGGGAAAATGACTAAAAATACAGTAGATAAATAAGTCTCGGGACAAATATGTATTTTTCAATGTAAATAATGCAAAATACAAATAGCTTCAAGTAAATATTAATAAAATATAATAATTAATAAAAAAAAAGTAACTTAGGTACTTAGGTAACATATTTATGAGGGAAAAAAATTGCCATCACGATGAATTTTTAATTAACAACTTTGAAAAAAATAAATCTTTGCATTTCAATTAAATAGTACTGTGGTGTGACAAATTATTTTTGTTGGAGCACAAATTTTCCAAGCAAAGTCTCAATTAATATGAGATTCTTATATCGGCACGCATAATAATTACAAAAGAATAAGAAAAAGGCTGTCGGTTGTAATCATCTAGTGTATTGGAGAGCAAAAACAATCATAACTCTACAATAATGGTTTGTGACAGCGAAGGCAAACACTCCATTGCGACTTATGAGGCTTATTAATGACTTTTATGTGTCTGCAAGAGATTGTGTGTATGAGTGCACACATGACAGGTGCAGGCTAATCTTGCAGATTTAATGTAATCTAGCTCATTTTAAGTGACTATTGTTTTCCTCCTCTTCTCGCTGATGTTGCAGTAATCCTGTTAAAACACACAAAAGATGCCGCTAATCACCTGGATCAAAATAGTACATGTCATTGTCACTGAGAGTGTTCAACCACGCCATCATCCTCTTCTTCCTCTTCTCTTTCTCTTCTATCATCTTGCTCTCCTCCTGGTGTGTCCACAATAACTCTGTCAATACCTCCATTCAAAAGAAATCTACAGATTCTCCCACAAAATCAGCATAAAAAAATGGCAAAAAAAAGGGAAATGTACGCATTTTTTCTCTCTTAAAGGTGCAGTAAGCGATATATGAAAAATGCTGCTGAAAAGTGGATCGGACCAAGCACACTTCTAGCCAATCAGAAGTAGGGGGCGTGTCCACTCATAATGGGGAGGAGAGAGAGTGAGCAAGAGGGAGATTTGAAGATAGACGGTAGAAAGAGAGATGGCTGAGAGACATCACTAAAGAGAAAGGACAGAGGAATATCATTGGGAAAAGAAGGGTTATGATCAGGCAAGAGTTTTTAGGACCCGCGTTAATATTAGAAAAGCTTTCCAGCGCTGGAGAGACAGAAGCGGGAAGATCTGAAAACGGACGCTGAGGTCGCGTTGTTTCTGCTCCATATGTGAGTAACATTGCTCTGTTTCACAGACCCAAGATATGCTGTTGTTGTAATGTTAGGTATAGTAACAGGACAGTCTGAGTGTAACTGTTTGTCTGGAGCTGCTGGCGACTAACAGAGAACTCATGCTTGTATTTACTGTACGTTTGTTCTTCCTTGTCGTTTGTTTGTCATATTCACTTTATTTTTGGTAAAACATTGCTTCGCTTCAGCTATGATATAGAGACACATTTGCATTGTGTGTTCGTGTATTTTGGGGGCGGAGCAATGAAGGGAGGGGAGTGTTTGTTTGGGCTGATTTTAAATATCAACAGTGTTTGTCAGAAATCGCTTACTGTGCCTTTAAAAAGAGATATAAGGTCAGACTAGTTCTCTCTTCACATCTTAAAACTTACAATCTTCTTTGTTTCCCCCTTATTACATCTTTCTCCCCATTGCTCTTTCCTTCTCTGCCTCTCCCACGGCTTCTACTTCCACATTCATCTTTCTCCGAAGCACCAGGAGAGGTACAAACCCTGTGTGTGTGTGTGTGTGTCTGTTTTTGAATCTAATTTGCATTCACAGCCACTTGCTGCCTAAGCTGCAGCAGGCACTGAAGAGACGGCCCTTTGAGCTACACGGATTGCGAGAGCAGGGGAGAAAGAGAAGAAACAAGTGAGAAAGAAAGCAGCAGGAGGAGAGAGAGAAAGAGCCTGAGAGGAAAGAGAGAACGAACGAGAGGGCAATGGCTCTGTGTGTGTGTACATGCGCGTGTATGTTTCCATGTTCCTCTATGAGCGAGAGTAAAGACACAGGGTGGCATTTTTGAAGCCTGTTACCACCCAAGACAAAAAAAGTCTTGTAAGTAGCCCTTTAAAGGTGCAGTATGCGATTTTTGAAAAACGCTGTTGAAAAGTGGATCGGACCGAGCACCAAAACACACTTGTAGCCAATCAGCAGTAAGGGGCGTGTCCACTAATGATGTGGAAGGAGAGAGAGCTCAGTGCACAAGACAGACATTAGCAGAACGAGGGAGATGGCAGAGAAAATACAAAAGAGGAAAAGGAGAGAGGAATCTAACTTTTAAAAGAAGGTTTACGATCAGGCAAGAATCTGAAGAGACCTTAAAGGCCCCCTGTGGTGAAAATTCAGCTTTTTATGTTCTTCATATGTTTATGTGTTTTTTAAAAAAATATGATTTATGACAAACCATGTGTAAATTCATAAGTCGACACCATTGCTGAGTATTTTCTCCTTAAAACTGCAGTGAACCAAAGACACTTTCCTCTCTCTTTTCTTCTACTCTATATCCACGTAAAAAAAAGAAGACATATACTGTGTTAGACCAAACTGGGAAGAGTCACAGCACTTAGATATTGTTGTCCTATTGTTAGTTTAACTGCTTCTATTGCTCTCCTCATTCATAAGTCGCTTAAATAAAAGCGTCTTAAAAATGATTAAATGTAGATGTAAATGTAAACCTCATCCACCGCCCACTTCAAGCATTGGCTCCCAAGGTGTGTCCGAAAAGTGAGATAACACACTCCTAATGTGGTTCGCTATCACTATAACCCCCTTAATCTTGTCATATTTGCAATATATTAGTTACTTAGACTATTGTGTTATGTAGGGAGCTCTGTTCATGAAAACAGTTTTTCGGGAAGGATGGGATGACTTTGCCATTGAAGGAGTAGAGGAACTGAATAACAATTAGACATCCCACCTGAATTATCATAGTAACACAAATTTCACATTTCACCTATTGATGATATCATACCCTCGGTCGGCAGGCACAGCCAAATCCGCCATAGCCGTTGCCTGTGTTGCATATGTGATCCTTCTGGGTAGGGCCGTGTTTGTTTTGGTGCTTTCAAATATCAAACCTCTATGAGCTTATTTTTCTGTGAAGAAAGAACATTATTGACACTCAATGACATTAGATTACAGGTTCTTAAGCAGGGTTATTATAGTTAACTAAAACTAAAACCGTAAAAAGATATGGTTTTTTTATTTCAGCAAGCTGACAAGGCAACATTTCTCATTTTATTTTATTTTAACTTGATGTATAAATAGTCAATAATTCCTAATATTTAATTTTTGTATAAAATTACAAAAAATTACAAATACAACAATATTACTAAAATTTCAAAATGGAAATGAATATAACATATTAAAACCTATAATAGAATCTCATTGATACTAAAATAACAGGTTCACTTTGAGAAAAGCCTGTCAAGCTCCAAAGGACAAAAAAGCACCATTAAAGTTAGGTGTTGAAATGAATCGTTGCATCGCGACGCGGACGTGGACGATTCTGCATCAATGCAGTAATAGACCGTAATCGATTATAACCTACTGACATTTCTCTGACGTCATTCGTCACATACGCGCTTCTCTCGCTAGCGTAAAATGACGGAGGGAGGCGAAACACAAAAGCGAGTAATAAAAAATGCACCCACTATTTTAACATTAACAGCATGTGAGCTCGAGTGTGTGCGTGCGAGGCTGCGAGAGTGTGTGTGTGTGAGAGAGTGAGTGTGTGTGCGAGGCTGCATGAGTGTGCTCGAGTCGAGTGCGGGTGTGTGCGTGCGGGTGTGTGCGTGCGAGTGTGTGAGCGTTTTTGTACACGTGTTTGTTCTAAATGGTCCTGTCGTCTGCTGTGTTCAGACTTGAGTTGTGTTTGATGTTTGCTACATTCGGGAAGCACTTTCTTGGAGCAGATCAAATGAAAAGGGAGTTCATATACATCTGACTGCTTGTATTCATTGACGAAAATGTTGGCGTGTGTAATATTGAAAAGTGAGGATGCAGCGCATCGTGATATCGAATCGAATCGTTGACATGATAATCGTAATTGGATTGAATCGTGGGACCAGTGACGATTCACACCCCTAATAAAAGTTGTCAATACAACTTAAATACTTAAAGGGGTCATATAATGCCATTTTTGTACAAGCTAATATGATTCTTTAGGGTCTAAATTAAAAGTTTGTAATATACTTTCATTAAAAATTCTCATTAGTATTGTAAGAAAACACTTATTTTACCTGGTCAAAAACAGCTCTGTTTTCAGCACGCCGTTTTAGTGCATATGACTTTAAATGATAATGAGCTTTGCTCACCCCGCCTCTCTGTTCTGTGCGTACACCGTTTAAACACAATAACCATAACGCGTTGTTCAGTATAAACGTGGGATTATGAATTATATTGAGAACGTCATACATAGAAAACATGCCGTAATGTACCCTGAGTGTAAACCTTAGACGCATTCATTGTGAAGCGTGCAGATAGCGATTTGCAAAGATTAATGTAAATATTAATGTAAAGTTTAATAAAACGTTACACTCACTTCAGTTCTTCTGGAGGTTCAGCAGGAACACGAATATCTGGTACCGATCCTTTATTCATTCGCAGCTTCTTAGCAAAACCAGCTTTATACTGATACTATACGGAGTATGATTGACGGGCGGGTCTGTGTTGAAACGCTGCTGTCAATCAACAATCGTGGGAGGGGCGTCCGACCGTGTGACGTCACACGGTCGAACGGCTTGATTTGAGGCACGGGAAAACATATAAGAAGATTAAAAAAAAAAAACACTGGATGGATTTTTATCATTTTATGATGGTTGTGTACAGGCACTGCCAACACACATTTCAGTACAATCAGTGCATGTACCATTATATGACCACTTTAAACTTAAATATACATTTCCATTCTTTAAATTTTCTAGTTGTCTTGTGGCCATGTTTAAGTTAAAAAGTGTGGTATTTGTATATTGACTTTATATCAGTATCGACCATTATTCATTTCCAACAGTATTTAGCCATTTGTACAGAAATCGTCCTCCAATTTACACCTTTAGCCAGTAAGGCCGTGACACACCAAGCCGATGTGAAAGAACTAGCGGTGCGGAAACACACTAAAAGGACTACAGGCGACTGTCAACTAGCACATGTAAGGAAATAACGGTCTCTATCGGCAGGCATTAATATCCTTCATTCGTCATTCAAAAAGGGAAACCAGGGCTGCAGATATACAAAACGAAAACAAAGAAGCGCTTGAACCATTTTAAACATCATTCATGCTGATCACTTTCTTTCTTCCGGGCGGCTCATGACGTAATGAAAATATCTCAAGACTCGAAATTGCGACTACATATCATCACATATGCTCCAGAAATTGAATCTGTGCGACCTCAAAATATGTTTGGGAGCATTTGTGCGAGTGAAAATGTTGACGTGCGACCTGTTTTTATTTCACTACAAGGAGTTTGCTACTTACTGCACAGTCACGGTATGTGCCTTCCGTGAGCCTTCAGTGACCGGTCCGCCGTTCTGTCACATAACCAATCAAACTTAACTCTTAACTTTTGGTTGGTTAATATAAGCCGTCAATCACTCCCTTTCACTGCGCCCCTTAAAGACTTTGTTCCTGTGTCATAACAGTCTATCTTATTAATTTCAGATTTGTAAAATTAACTGTCTTTCCTCCTCTTTTAATATTTTTATCCTTTTTTTTTTTCGTATATTGTATATGTCTATGCACATGCAGCAATCACGTAGTCCAAAACAAATTTCCTCTCGAGGATAATAAAGTATACTACTAAATTATATGTTTATCTCTGTAAAGCTGCTTTGGAACAATCCATTGTTAAAAGCGCAATATAAATGAAATGACAATTTGAAGTGGGGTGCACCAGTACTACCAAGTAAAAAAGTTAATTTCGAGACCTGATATCTGCAAACGGGAACGCTCAGGTAAAATATTGTAAAATACGAACAGTCTTTGCTCGCTTTTATCACTTTGGCTTTTATTCCCATGCACTGACTTGTTTGCTAAACTGAACAGCCAATCAGAGTTCTCTCTCTCACCGTTTCAACATGCTCAATCGGCCAAACATCCCTTAACGGGGTCCGACAAGTGCCGACGGTGCAGAACACACCACAAAAACTGGGCCAGGCGATGCTCAATGACTTTGGCCGGCTTGGTGGGCGATTAGTCCTGAAAACAGCTTCTTTAGAGACCTAATCTATACATGTTTATTAATGGGATCCATTCATTCACAGTACTTTCTGTAACAGCCCCAGAAGTCAGCGGGATCTTTAGCAAGCTCAATAGCCTGCAACTGTACAAACACCTCCAATGACAACTGATGTCAAAACAATTAGCTTGTTAGCATGTGAGTGGAGTTTTGTGTGGTGCAAAGAGAAGGAGAAAGAAAGCACGGCCCGGCCCGGCACAATGCACCATCTGCACAACAACGGCCTACGTCAAAACACACACACACAAACACACACACACACACACACACACACACACACACACACACACACACACACCTCTAATAACTTTCTCTCAAGTGCTTCTCTCTTCTGTGGCTATAAATAGAGTGTGTGGCAGAGCTCTTGCTAATTCCTTCATTGAGAGTCTAGTGGTAACGCAGAAGGACGCGCACACACACACACACACACACACACACACACACACACGCGGCTCTGACGCGCTGCCTGACAGCTACACGCAGGAAGAGCTGCGGGGTTGCCAAGGCGACCCCTTCCCCTGCCAAACCCTCATTCTGTGTCAGCGTTATCTATCCATACATATCTTCTCTCATCTCCTTCCCTCACCATTTCCCCTCCATTTCTCTGCATCTATTTCTCTTCGATTTCAACGCTCTCACTTATTCAGCCTGGCTTTTGCTGTATATTCTTGTGCTTTACATCTTTATTACTTCATGACTCAACTTATTCTCTTTCTTCTGTCCATCATCAGCTGTTATCTCATTCTTTTAATTGAGTATTTGTTATTCTCTTGAGCTGACAGCCGTATAGACACATTCATTAACACACACTTCCTCCACAAATTCTCATGGCACAGCAGTCTTAATATAAAAATTCTGCTCTGGCATTTACACACACACACACACACACACACCCTTCTCAGCTGGAAAGCTACCAATTTGTTCTCATTATTTGGCACTAAAAACTCTACGCTAAGACACTGACCTCGGCTGATTTCATTGGTTTGACCTTGCTGCAAAATTGAAGCCTTCCTTTGGTTTTCATTGAGTGAAAAGAGGGAAACACTGAAGAAAAGAACAAGCTACAGTAGCGCCCAGGCTAAATGGTTGTTTTCTCTGGAAACATTAATTTGGTCATAACATGACAATGATGCCGTTGCTAAAAGCAGCCTACCTCCGAGATACTCTCCCCCCGTTCTGTTTAAAGTCCAAATCTCAAACACTCCAGCTGTAACCTGTAAACTTCTGTTTGCAATAGTGTTTTTGTCGTGTGTCGCAGATCTGTTTTCGTGCGTCCCGTCTTCTAACACTTCAAAGGGGCCCGGAAACGGTCCGTCTATATTGAGAACACCTCGGCGCTCGCAGGAGCTAATTAAAAAACGCCCTCCACACTAACGCTCAGGTGCTCCCAAGCAGTTTTGATTTCCCTCGCATAGAAAGCAAGAGTGGCGTTCAAATTTCGTCCTTGTTCAAGAGCCCCCTTCTTCCATTTCTCATTTCTACCTCGACGGCCTTTATGGATACTTCAATATATGGAATGTTATTGTAGCTCCTTTAATGCAGAATCATATTATGGGCTTCACAACCAATCTACTCAGATTTGATTTGCTTTTCGTTTTACTTCAGTAAAATTCCAAAATTCTGTAGGCTTTGTTTTCTCTCTTGGTCAATTCGATCTGACAGTGAAGAGTGAGTAAAAGGCTGGTGACATTAACATGTCTGTGTCAGTATTAAGTGGGCGGCGAAGTGCACAGTCATGCTAAAACACAACCCATCAGTCCTGCTCACACAGGCCATGATTGACCATCCGCCTCCAGGCTTCAAACAACTCCCACAGGATCCTGAGACCTTCTCCCCGCAGGACAAGCAATTATAAAAATGTAGGCAAAAAAAAAAAAAACAAAGATCTATTGTTGCAGAAGGCAAATGGCTGCTGCCGAAAATGGCATATTCAAAAGTTTGGGGTCCGTTCATTTTATTTATATTTCACCAAGGATGAATTAAATTGATCAACAGAGTATTTGTTTTCAATTCAAAATTGAAAATTCTATTCATGAAGGAATCGTGAAGAATGCAATCACGGTTTCCAGAAAAAAATAGTAAGCAACTATTTCAACATTGATAATAATAATAAAAAATGTTATTATATTATAATTATATATTAATTATAATTTTTGAAATAATTTTATAAAATTATATTATAATAGCAGCAAACCAGCATATTAGAATGATTTCTGAATGATCATGTGATTCTGAAGACTGGAGTAATGATGCTGGAAATTCAGCTTTGATCACAGGAATTAAAACATTTCAATAAAAAAAGTATTAAAAAAAGTGTTTTTTTTTACTGTATTTCTGATCAAATAAATGTAGCCTTGGTGAACACAAGAGACATATAATTAAATTCCGTTCTGTACCAACATAAAAAGCACACATCGTGGCATCAAAAAAGGAAGAATTCTGCTTTAGTTTGCTCTAACAGGCTGTAACAGATGACGCTATATATAGTCAGAGGAACGAGAACAAAAGAGAGATAAATAATGAGACTATATACTGCAGTATACGTTGCCTGGGGCAGTGGGGGGCCAAGATGGTCCCCAAGTAAGTGATGTAGAAGCTTTGATCTCCTGTCCACCCCCTCTTCTAACTCTCACATGGATCAACTGCAGCACAGCGTGCATACACTTCTGCAACAGAGGAAATCTGTACATCTGCACTGCAGTCATATATATGTAATATTGAACTGTACATCCGCTATTGTCACCGCATGTTAATGAACTCTTACGCGCAAAGAAAACTAATCTCTGCACAGGTTTTATTTTGTACTTTTCTAACGCCAGAGATGCTTTTCAGTTTTGTAGCTGTCGCTGATTGTGACCATTTATTTTTTATCAGCCCTACAAAACTATGACCTATGCAGGAGTGCATTCAGTTTACTGCTTAATACACTAAAGACAGCTGTACTGTACACACTAGGAGACTAAAGGCCGCCAGGTGGAACAAACTGTAATTTGCACTGCTGTCTGTTCAAAATAAATGAAAAGAAACCTAGCATTGGGAATTTGTTGCTTTTTCCTGTTGTCCCAAACTCGTATTGAACCGTGACCCCAAAACCGAGGTACGCACTGAACCGTGACTTCTGTCACACCCCTAATACATTTAGGCATTGATGCACCA
Organism: Tiaroga cobitis; assembly: GCA_030578255.1. Classification (NCBI taxonomy): domain Eukaryota; kingdom Metazoa; phylum Chordata; class Actinopteri; order Cypriniformes; family Leuciscidae; genus Tiaroga; species Tiaroga cobitis. The sequence continues at coordinate 5,500,219 of CM060597.1, read as the reverse complement.
TTTAGAGCAGAAACATGATGCATTGGATAACGTATTTTATTCTAAATAGCGACTCTGATGCTCAGGATTGCAAGGCAGCTTGTGAGAGACTGAGTGGATTAAATGGAATTTAGGAAAATGGGAACTGGCACATTTGGGAATCCAGGAATCGACAGATTTTGCAGGGGGCTTTGTGGAAGACACATGGTGCACAGAAAGAGATAATGCGGGATGAAAATGAGTGTTGGAAGACAGAATGAGAGAGAGAGAAGGAAAAAGGGAAGAAGAAAAAGAGACAAGAAAATAACACTGGCATCTTTGCTTTGAACACGCGCTCACATGCCTATGTTCAGTTTGACTGCAATGTCCCGCAGTGAGCGGATGTGCCATGAGGCGTTATACACTGTGGACGCCACTATGGGCCAGATTTACTAAACAGGGCAAATTAGCGTGGGAGTGCAATTCCCAAACAAAAAAAAAGCGCCGATGGGAAAGGAAAGTCCTGCCCGTGATCTACTGTCGGCAAATGAAAGAATACAGACACAGTAGATCATTTCCATAATGACCAATGCAATCTACCAAATTACTGTAATGTTTAAAACATGCTTTCTGGGGTGTTAAATAATGGTGCAAATACAAGCAAATTGACTAGCGCAAACCTTATTAAATCACCTTGCATGATCCATTTAAATACTCTCTTCCCATCAATTTTGCGTCTGAAAGGGAAACTCCTATAAATGCATATACAATAAAAAATAACTGTGTCTACGCCTTATCAGCGCCAATGTTTCACTGCGTGTCATTAGTAAATCCTTTATTAAATCTGGCCTTATGCATTTGGTTCGTGTAGTGAACATACTGAGGTACAGTAATAAGCTTGATGACTTTTTGAAAATTACAAAGCACTCTTTCATCATCGAAAGAATTGCTTAAATAAGACAATTACCATTGTAAACACAAAGCACCTACACTGGATACCAAAAGAGGTAAAAACTGAGAGGAAAGAAGCAAAAAGGGCTCTGAGATAGCAAATTACTGCTGATGTCAATAATTTGTTTCTCTGGGCAACTTGGCGGCTGGAACATTAATTGCGAGAGAAAAACACCTCCTTCGAAATCAGCTCTTTCCATCCTCTGAGAGTATCTGTCCACTTTGCTCTCTCTCAAAAGAAAAAGAAAAAGACCAAAAAAAAAAAAAAGGACTGGAAGAGGAGAAGAAAAAAAGACACATGTTGATGGGTTTTACCTCAGCCTAAAAAGCCAGTTACTTATTTGGTTTGTTAACTCCATCAATTTACCGCAATTTGTCGTAAATGTATGCCTTATACTGGAGCATAAGTAATTTCCCAGAACGCTTTAGTCTTTCCAGCTGGCCTCAGTCTTAAAGTGAATCATAGGGTAAACTAATCCTGACAAGTCCTGATCCAGAGTGCAGTGGACTGATCATAACTGGTAGAAGGCAAGGACATGTCCTTAGTCAAGGTCTAGTAAAAGTGCACTGTAGTTCAAAGGCAAAAACTGACGTTTCATTTGCACTGTATGGCACTTTGTAGTGTTAAAGAGGTAGTTCAGCCAAAAATTTAAATTCGGTCATCATTTATAGTGTTTCAAACCTGTATGACTTTCTTTTTTCGAACAATGTTTCTATCCATAGAGTGAAAGTCAATGGGGTCCAAAACAATACAGGACCCCAATGACTTCATTGTATGGACACAACAACACTAAAATCTTCTTTTGTTTTCCACAGAAGAATTTCAGTCATACAATTTTGTAACAACAGTAAAGTGTAATGAGTAAAGAAGACAATTTTCATTTTTGGGTGATCTATATTTAAGTATTATGTACTATGAAGCACCCCAATGTAATGCTATTCTATAGTATCCATTACTGTATAGAGTGCAACAGTCGGGTTCTGGAAGTAAAAACCCCCATTCATTTTCTCCATCGGGGAATTGATTTTTAAATGATAACTTATAACCTTTAGAACTACAGTGATCTACGAGGTTGTTAATTGATGGTTTATGCTATTGTTGAAGCCATCAGGCTGCATTATTTTTCAATAATTTTTTCAATAATTGTTTAGAAGTGTAATACCTAGTGGAATAAACTACATTACCCATGATTCTGGGGAAAAAACTCTACCAATCAAACAATCGAAACAAGCAGGCCGTGCCAAAAGAACTCTTTAAACTGGCACTAATTGATGGTTTAAGCTATTGTTGAAGCCATCAGCCTGCATTATTTTAAAATATCTTTTTAAATAATTGTTTAACAGTGGAATAAACTACATTACCCATGATTCTGCGAAAACATCTCTACCAATCAAACAATCGAAACAAAATAACTCTTTAAACGAGCACTGCGAATGTCATAATCGACTCTCTGTACGCTCTCAAACTACTATGTGCATATTCTACAACTATATTGTTTCTCTATATATATATAATCAATAGTTTTATGTGTCTATTGTTTTTTTTATTCCGCAGTGCCTGTAGATTTTTTCCTCATTAAAGCTGTTTTTGTCCAATTTTCAAAGACTTTTTTTGTTTTCTGATTAAAGTGTGTAAATGTGGTTTACCTCGTAGCTGGTTGGTTTGGTTCATGGCTTATAACAAATACTTTCTTTTTTTTTTAATCCCTACAGAAAAAATACTCCCGGAACCAAGGCCGCTGAAAAGGTGGGCGGGAACTGTTGCACTTTATTCCCCTATCATAACCATAATGCTTAGCCGTGTTGTGTCAGACACTCACCATCCTCTGTGGGCACATAGATGTTGAGGTAGAGACAGTCTTCACTCTGATTCTGAATGTAGGTGGCAGCCACATCCAAGCTGTCAGTAAACCACACAGGCAGCATTATCTCGGGCAAAACGCCGTGCACGTTCTGCGGGCAAACAGGGGCGAACTGTGTAGCGTTACGCACTTCCTGCCAGGACCCGGGAGCTTCTGGGGGCTGAAAGCGGCGGTCTCCTATTGGCGCTGTGGCATAGGGGATGCCCAGGTACTGTTCCACGGGACCCAGGATCTCGTTGTTAAGATCTTTTTTAATCCCACGCAATTTGCCATAGTTTGTGGTGACGGTGGGATATTTGGTGCCAGGATCAATGCGCTGGCACGATGTCAAGGCGATCCACAGTGCCAACCAGAGAAGAGTAATTGCATGAGTGGCCTCCAAATTGCGGGCATGGCCCAAATCCCGTTTACAGGCACGGAGCGGAAACATGACTGTCTTCTTCGCTTCGCTTGTTTATTGACGTCCGCTTTGCTTGGTACCCGGTGAAGGGCAAGGGAAAGTTAAACTATTAAAAAAGTGGTCCTGTTTGATTTGGTCTTTCAGGGAGCAAGAAAAGGGAGGACAGGAATGGGGGGACGGTGGAAGGGTTGGGGTGGACGAGGGGCTGAGGTTGTGCTCAGCCCTGGTGAGTTATCGTGGAAATGCAATAGAGAGTAAGAGAGAAAAGTCTGTTACGTTCCATCTCCCTGAGATGTCCTCATGGGGTCAGTTAAAGAGGTCACGTAGATGATTGCTGGTCCTGTCAAGAACAACAAAAAGAGTAAGGGTTAGTCATCAAAGCTTCACTTACCAAATGCTACCCTTTGAATACACGTCAACCACATGAATGTACCATGTACCATGTTGAATGCTGCAACCTGGATTAAAGGGATAGTTCACCTAAAAATACAAATCCTGTCATCATTGACTCCCATCTCATTCCAAACCGAGACTTTCAAAATGTTTTCTAGTCGACTAGTAGTCGCTCATTTAAAATGGATATGGAAAACAATCGTTCATACCCTCTGAATAAACGGAGAGAAGTATTACCTCGGGTATCCAGCGCTCGTTTCAACAACATTGTCTTGCTTCCTTTGAAGTTGAAAAGACTAGGTGTTGTTCTTATTCCACTATGTTGACTACGTCAGCTAAATTCACTGTTATATTATTAGATTGATTACACTAGTTTCACTCAAAACATAGCATGCTGAGGACATCTGCTGGTTGAAGCCGTGTAAATGCGACAAGAACAGAAAAAACATGTGCAATGACGTTGTACACCACAGAGCGTGAGCTTGGAATAAGCAGACCGTTATCGATCGTTGGTGTGGACGCAAATATAGTTATCGTTATAGCTATCGTTCTTGGTGTGAACGGCCCTTTACTCTTATCTGAATGACCAATAATGACGGAGTATTTTAAGTTGTTTCCGGGCGTTATCAGGAGAAAATGCAAGTGATCGCGCCGGCTAATACTTCAGCTTCAACACTCTGCACAAACATGGATATGCGCATAATAATAGCACATATTTATCTAGGTTAACTATAGAACGAGCGAGTGGCCAAGTAAAGTCGTTACTACTAACATGTAGGGCTGAAACAACTAATCGATTTAATCGATTAAAATCGATTATTAAAATAGTTGTCAACGAATGTCATTATCGATTAGTTGGTCTGCTTACGTCACGGGAAGCGTTTACTGGTGATTGGTTGAAACGGGCCAATCATGATGCTCTCTGTCTTACATGCGCTGCGCTTCATGAGACACACGCAAGGTCTCTCTCCCTTGCCGATCTGCCGTGCGCGCCGAGACCGAGATCTTGTTTACAGTCTATGTTTGGAGCACAGTCTCTTCTGTCTCGCATGCGCGCTCTTGCTCGCGCGCTCTAGATTCCGAGAGTTTGAACTAATTTGCGGGCATCAGGGAGCCGCTATCAAAATGCGAGTGACTTCCGGGACTTCCGCGAGACTTGGGATGTCTGTATTTGTCTCGAGCATCAGGTTGCGCAATCAGTTCGCTCGCAACATAAGTGATGGATTGAAATAGCGCTACCGCAGAAATAGGTTAAATTAAAACGGTGTTTACAAAGTGAAGCACTAAATATAAAGGCAGTTAATAACAGCAGCAGTAAAAGATTGTTTTTAGTCACTGTACTCAGTGGTTTTCAGCGAATGCTTGTGCACTAATGCATCATTTTTCCTGTCCTTTTAATCAAGCCTGTTAGCTTGCTGCGTACCTCCATCCCGTTCTCTTTTTATAGCATTTGTCTACTATTAAGTTTTAATTGTTTTTCAAACGCGATCTACTGCGGCTCTACGTTCACACGCTTGTCTTCAGTCTTTTTATATTTATTTTATCAATTATCCTTATAATTCAATTAATTTTAAATAAAAATTTAATTAATTATATATTTGAGATGTTTTTAGTTTATATCTTCACATCTGAACAACATGTCTGTGTAAATTTGTTTTAACAAAAATTGTGTTAAAACATATGTTGAATATAATTTTTAATTAATTTTACATTAATCATGGTTGCCAACTTGCCATCAGCTATTATCATTAAAAACAAAGCAAATATTGATATTAGTAAAACTCTATGGGTCTCATTCATGAAACACGAGCAGAACGAATTTTTGTGTAAATCGTGTGTAAAGTGGTTCTGGCGTAAATTTTCGGATTCATTAAAATGTTCGTATTTTCCAAATGTTAGTACACAAGAAATCTACACCTGCTCCCAGCCACGCGTAAATAGTGCACTTAACACCCGAACGTTTTGCTCATTAATAAGGCTGCATTTGAATTCACCTTAATCGGGTACATATTTACACAGCATTTTGAAAAAATATTATATTTAGTAATTACATACGGTTTTTCTTATTATGAGAGCCAGTAATAGCATCTGCGATGGTGGTCCTTCTCCAGTTTGAATACTATTTTTCCGAAGTGAACTAATTTGCTTTTTGCTCTCAAGCTTAATGTCGAACCGTTTTCTTCTCACTTCTGGGAATGTTCGATTAACAGATGAAACTCCATTAACTGCATCTGTAATATGCTGCCAAGCTTCCTTTTTTTTTAGGACCCGATACGCCACTATGTACGCTTGAAAATAAAATGTGGCGTTTTGAATGAACTTCTGCTAATAAAACTTCAATTTCTGCATCTGAGAATTTTTTTTTTCATTCGCATTCATGTCATAATATGATGCCCATATATAGTTGTCAGTCAGATTTAATGGGCGGGATTTATGGTAATTGAGAATGAACGTGCACGCGCATCCCATTTACGACTGATTGGAATTCAATAACACACACACACACATTTCACTATCACATCTGACGTTTACGAAGTATTTGTGAATCAGGAGAAGAGTTTTCGGGAAAGGTCTCTTTACGCGCAAATCACTCGCACATTTACTCGTATATTTACGAATGTTTCATGAATGAGACCCAATCTGTGGCTTTTGCACTTTTTAAAGTACACTTTCACACATAAATACCCTTGTAGCGAGCAGGACGAGGCAGAGGGACGTGAGAGGACGGTGCGAGGCCGGTGGCGTGAGTGATAATGAACGACACCTGTGAGACGCACCGGTCTCGCATCTCTCACGTGCCTCTGCCTCGTCCTGCTCGCCACAATCCTGATTTAGGGTTTTATTTAGTTATAATAAACAAAAAATCAAATTGGAACTTTTATCCGATTAATCGATTAATCGAAAAAATAATCGTCCGATTAATCGATTATCAAAATAATCGTTAGTTGCAGCCCTACTAACATGTTTCAAATAATAAGCCATATTTGAGGTTGATGGATGATAGGTGAATGTTTGGATTTCCTGCTCCACATACGGCAATTACCACACGGACCCGCTGTTAATGATCTGTCCTTCAACGACTGCGTGACTTCGCCACTTCCTGTGGAGTTTTTTTTTCCTACGACTAACCGACTAATAAAGTTTTGGTTGACTAAACCTCTTCTCGTCGACTAACGGTTCAGCCCTACAGAACACAAAATCATATATTTTGAAGAATGTAGAATGAAATTCAATGGTCGTTTTGGACCCCACTGATGCAAAATCCAGTCATTTCAAGTTGGTCACGTGAATTAGCCGTGTTGACCAACAGAAAGCTGCTTGGAAGTGACTTCTGTGTGAGTGGTGATTCATGCATCACTACATAACTGACATGTGTTCTGCAAACGAAAGAAAGATTTCGCATCTACTCGTGAGGGTGAGTATCTCATTTTTAGGTAAACTATCCTATTAAGTGTCTTGCTCACAATGGTGATAACTGAAGGATTCCCAGGAGGTTTGAATGCATAGCAGACAAACAAGCATTTCGTTTCCAGCCCAGATCATTGCATTTGAGACAGAAAACTAGAAATAAAAAAATTCTTTAACACTTCCCATCAAATATTAATGTTTTCTCCACGTTTATATGTAGCTCAAAAATTCAGTGACTAAGCAGTTTTTGTGCTTGCCATAGGGTTCTTCGTCTAAGCCCTGGAAAAAAAAGCAATACTGCAGGCGAATGATAGCTCAGATGACTCGTTCAGAGCATTATGAGGATCCAATAAGACAGCGACATGGAGACAGTGATGTAAAGGAAAACATCTCGAAACACCCACACAAAGAGCCTCTATCAGTCAGTTGTGACTAACAAACTAAAAATAGATGTTTTAGCTCTCACATCCTGAATGAAATCATCTGTGCGGATATGAAGTCTAATTAAGAACCGACGCATTTCGCCGTGAACGCAATCTTTTGTTTTTTAAAGCCTCTAATCGCCTGAGAGAGCTGATTGATGCTTTAAAACTTTGATGTTCATTTCAAATGGTGTTAGCATTTAGCCAAGAGCGCCTAGCTAAGGCGCCTAAACATTTTAACGGTTAGCTAAAACAGAGGACAGAGATTTATGTGATGTGAATGGATTTAATGTGGTTTTAAATTTGAAGTCTGGACAAAATGAAGGAATCAAAAGGTCAAGCCTACGCAGTGAACTTTAAAACAAACACTTGAGATGACAGCAATGTCACACATAACACCAAACGAATGACACAAATAGGTGCGGACCAGAGACATTACTAAAGGTAGAAGGAACAGTCATAGAAAATTGAATGAGAAATTGTTACACTCAGTATGGCTGCTGTAGAAATTGATTTTGCATTGTTATGACATAATTTCCTGTGGCCCCACAGTGATTAGTCATTAGCATATACACCTCAGGTGATTGGCTTAAAAAAAAGAAAAGAAAAAGCAACAGCCACGAGAGGAATAGGAATGCTAACAGAGAGCTGTCTCCAGGTATTACAGACCTCCTTGGTGCAGTAAATGTGAATGGCAAGCTATTTAAAAGCAAAACAATGCTTCCTCATCATCATCATCACCATCATCGTTAATGCGGCAACAATCATCATGCCGAATGGTCTCCTCCAGTAATATTACTTTATCACCATCCTATAATAGTCTCATTTAATGTGGCCATTAGCGTTTCCAGTGCAGAGCTGTCGCCGCGTGTGTGTCTGTCTTTTTGTTATGCCAATAAAGCTATTTGGATATGAGAACTATGGATTGGAGAGAGGAAAAAAAAAACAGAATGAGAAAGATAAAGGAACAGAGAGAGAGAAAACAAGACAGTAGGTATTTCGCACAGGGGCCTGTAAATAGCGCTTTAAATTCAGATAAATGCTGTAAAAATGCAATAGCAATACATCCCTCAGTAGTCTATGTGTAGTGTGGAATTTAAGCAGGTCAGACAAAAATGGGAAAGGAATAAAACAGTTGAGCTGCCTTTGGCTTTTACCTTTTATTATCACACTATAATTCTTCCCACTTTCTTTTAGAATAATTCAAGACTGTACTGTGCTTGCCTCCATTCGCCACCCACCCTTATGTAAATGAAGTTCAATGAAGAGAAAATGTTGCATAAACGGACCTGCTTTTCGCAGGGGGGCCCGAGGATTTGCACTACGCCACTGGCCGCAACATAACATCTGAGAGGACAGGTATTTATTTCTTAACACGTGGCGAAAATAGCGTTAGAATAATGGCACTAAAATATAGCCTTACAACATCTCATCTGAGAGCGGATACTGAGTCAGGACAACACTTTTTTACTCAGGTACTCTTTGACAGAAGAGTCAACAGCTTATCCACACGTGTCTTTCAAAGTAAAAGTCATGCATCAGAAAAACATTTAGAATATTTTTTTGTTGTTGTTGCTTCTTTGACTGCATACATGACCACCGGTTGAGAAACACTGGTTACGTGTCAGATTATGCTATTTTGACTCCTACATTTTTGTCGTGTCGTGGACAAGAAACACGTTGCTTCTCAACTAATCATCGCTTGCCGTATTTAACGATGTTCTTGATGTCACAGAGAAGGCAGAACTAGCGACAGACTTCACAAAAACGTGATGATTACTAGTCTAATGCTAATTCCAGTATTCATCGGGTTGCTGAAGCGCCTCCGCTATCGTTCGCCAGCATTTATCTTTTTTTATTGGGTGTTTTTGGCATTATTGGGTGGTCGACCCTCGAGGAAACATCATAAAGGCAGGAGTATTGTTGCCATGACTCCACGAATCTTTCCTCCATTGCATAATACCACCTGGCAGCACCAATGCCATCGTCTCGCTCTCGTTTCGGCATGTTTGGTCAACGTCACAGATGTGAGGGAACTCGTCGTGGAGGACGGAAAAAAAATATTAAACATGCTAATCTTTCTGTCATGAAGTATCGCAGACGCGTCATCGGTTGTCGTCCACTATGAAACACTATACGAGATGAAACGTTCGATTCTTGCATTTCGACGCCCATTGTCTTTTACGAATCACCACGACATCCTGCGTCAAACGAATCATGCCAAAATCGGATTGATGTCGTGTAGTCTGAACCGGCATAAGCAAGAGTGGCTTATTCCCGTCATGAAGTACATGTTCATGTCCCTATAATTTAGCCTATTAAATATATTAGAAAAAAATACTGTACAATAAAAATAATATAATATAATAATAAAATAATATTATTTTTTAATATTCTTTTATTATTATTATTTTTTCAAAAAATAACATTTTTAAAAAACATCTTTACTTTGTTTATTCATTAACATTTCATTATTATAAAAATGTATTATATAATATAAAGAATAAAATATACGTATGTATATTATGCAAATAACTTTTTGTATGTAATAAATGTTGACTAAATTATTAAAATATTAGCTAAAACCGCATATAATTAATACACACACACACACACACAGCAATACAAATATATTGTATCAAATTAAATATTTTAAAAACACAATTTACTTACAAACTTTATTGATTCATAAAAGATGATTATTTATAAAATATTACTAAGATATACGATTAAAATATCTCAACTTAAAAGTCTGGTGTCCATTTGCATCCTTAAATTACATCACACACACAGTCGTTTTTCAAGTTACAGAGTTTAGAACACTGTCAATAAAACTGTAAAGCATCTCTCTCTATATTATCCCTCCTGTAATTCCTCTCTCTCTCTCTCTCTCTCTCTCTCTCTCTCTCTCTCTCTCTCTCTCTCTCTCTCTCTCTCTCTCTCTCTGTGTGTGTGTGTGTGTGTGTGTGTGTTCTGTCGAGTGTAAAATAGAAGAGGATGACTCTGGGGCTCTGAAGGGAGTCTTGGGACCATTGACAGGATTCTCTGGCTGTTCTTTAATTAAACCTTAGAGACCAAACACACTCCACAACACACACACACAGTCACACACCAAACAGATTCTCCTTAAACAATAATACACACCCGAATTGATCAGGAGGAAAGTAGTGACGGGTGAAAAACACTGGAGAGCATGAGACAGATTAAGAAAAAAACAGGAGAAAGATTAGAGATGGAAAGGAACGGAGAGAGAGAGAGAGCTTCTGGTCAGCATTTGGAAACTAACTAAAAGAAGCGCCGCTAAAAATTAAACTGCGCTCTCAGTAGCGTGACAGAAGTTTGGCGGTTTTCAAAATTGGGTAGCTTTTCAACTAACAAGCTCTTTTTATTTTTCTGCTATAGCAGTGCAGCACAACATCACTGTTTACATGTCATACTGTGTTGGGCAAACAGCCTTTCAACCGAACAAGCTGAGGCAAAAAACTCCTTCCCTCACAATCTCTCGCGTAGCGCTGGGGTGTCCGTCTCGTTACGACGCTTCTCGCTCATCCGTTTCTGCAGCAAAATCAATATTTAGATACTTCTGTTTAACATTAATTTTCAAATCAGTTCCTGCATTTTTGCCGTTTCTCTTTACCTGTATTTTTGTCTACATTTATGTGTGAGATACTTGTTTTATACCAGTTGTGGTTGAATAAAAGTAGGCTAACTATTTGTTTTCCAATTTCTATCTTTGTTCTTAAAATTCCTGACAAATTGATTGTACAGTCATTGTTCACAATTACTACTAATAACAACAATGTACTGCAAACAGCAACATGATGAGACATCAATGTTTAAGTGATTAACCATAAAGTAATATATGAGGCTAATTTCACTAACTGACTGTTTACGGGTTGCCAAGCAACAGCTTAATACGCACACAGCTCCAGCAAACATAATTTAGAATCAGAATTATGCTTTTTATAATCCATTTGCAATTCCATAAACAGTTAAACATATTGTACTATTTGAAATGTATGAAACAACCATGATGAGATGCAGCTAAAAAATGTGGTGTATTAGTTGTAGTCAATTTAAAATTGTATTAAGTAACATTTAGAGTAGATTAATGGCGCGTCATTTATTTATTTTTTGTAACGGGTAGCATGTTGTAACTTTAAAGGGTTAGTTCACCCCCATTCTGTACCAACCCCGTAAGGCCTTCGTTCGTCTTCGGAACACAAATTAAGATATTTTTGATTAAATGTGACTGCTGGATCACTCCTCCATAGGCTCCCTAAGGGAATGAATCCTGACGGCCCAGAAAGTCAATGAAGAAAATGTTTAAATATTCCATGTCACAACAGTGGCTCAACTATAAGTTTATCAAGCGACGAGATTACTTTTTGTGCGAAAAAACAAACAAAAATAACGACTTTATTCGTTCCTTTTCTTCCTTGTAGGCCTGAAACGAGACTTCAAGAGATTTCCACGACGCATGCGCGAGAATTGCGATCTCCTTCAACTACTTCAGTTCAGTTCTCGGGCGTGCGTCGTGGAAATCTCTTGAAGTCTCGTTTCAGGCCTACAAGGAAGAAAAGGAACGAATAAAGTCGTTATTTTTGTTTGTTTTTTCGCACAAAAAGTATTCTCGCCGCTTGATAAACTTACAGTTGAGCCACTGTTGTGACATGGGATATTTAAACATTTTCTTCATTGACTTTCTGGGCCGTCAGGATTCATTCCCTTAGGGAGCCTATGGAGGAGTGATCCAGCTGTCACATTTAATCATAAATATCTTCATTTGTGTTCCGAAGACGAACGAAGGTCTTACGGGGTTGGTACAGCATGGGGGTGAGTAATTAATGACTTAATTTTCATTTTTGGGTGAACTAACCCTTTAATGTATAATTGTATATGCAAACTCAGCTGGCTATCTTGGCCAGGACACTCCTGTAAAAGAGATTTTAATCTCCTGGTTAAATAAAGGTAATTATTATTATTTACTCAAACATGCAACAAAAACTGCAAATTCCAGTGCTCACATACACACATTCATATTCAACAAAGATAGGCTTGTGTAATACTTGGTAGATTAACCAGTTTTATTTTATTATTGTGTATATCCCAATATAATATTTATTAATTTGACATATTTGTATATGTTCAGTTTTTATTTTAAATCAATTTTTAGTACTTGTCTCATTTTTATTCACTTATTTTTTAAACATTTCTATTTAGCTTTATTATTATTATTTTAGTTTATTATTCAAGAAACCAATTTGAAATGATTCGAGCTTTGTCCTGCTGGAAGTAGCCATCACAGGATGGGTACATGGTGGCCATAAAGGGATGGACATGGTCAGAAACAATGCTCAGGTAGGCCGTGGCATTTAAACGATGACCAATTGGCACTAAGGGGCCTAAAGTGTGCCAAGAAAACATCCCCCACACCATTACACCACCACCACCACCACCAGCCTGCACAGTGGTAACAAGGCATGATGGATCCATGTTCTCATTCTGTTTACGCCAAATTCTGACATTTTTCCAGTCTTCAACTGTCCAATTTTGGTGAGCTCTTGCAAATTGTAGCCTATTTTTCCTATTTGTAGTGGAGATGAGTGGTACCCGGTGGGGTCTTCTGCTGTTGTAGCCCATCCGCCTCAAGGTTGTGCGTGTTGAGGCTTCACAAATGCTTTGCTGCATACCTCGGTTGTAACGAGTGGTTATTTCAGTCAAAGTTGCTCTTCTATCCGCTTGAATCGGTCGGCCCATTCTCCTCTGACCTCTAGCATCAACAAGACATTTTGGCCCACAGGACTGCCGCATACTGGATGTTTTTCCCTTTTCACACCATTCTTTGTAAACCCTAGAAATGGTTGTGCGTGAAAATCCCAGTAACTGAGCAGATTGTGAAATACTCAGACCGGCCCGTCTGGCACCAACAACCACGCCACGCTCAAAATTGCTTAAATCACCTTTCTTTCCCATTCTGACATTCAGTTTTGAGTTCAGGAGATTGTCTTGACCAGGACCACACCCCTAAATGCATTGAAGCAACTGCCATGTGATTGGTTGATTAGATAATTACATTAATGAGAAATTTAACAGGTGTTCCTAATAATCCTTTAGGAGAGTGTATATATATTAGTTTTTCAGCTAGTTGGCAGGTATTTTAAGTTTTTCATCTAATATTTAAACATTTTTTAACACTGGTTACATAGAACCACACAGACTGTCTTGTCTGAATATCATTGATCATTATGAAAGCCAAAGGGATCTAATGTTTTTGTGTGTTCTGCAGAAAGTTACAGGTTCAGAATGAAATCAGCAAATGATGACAGAAGTAAAAAAAAAAAGGCCAATATTCAACTATAGAAAATGTTATCTGATCCATATATTCTTTTTTGGTGAATAAATGGCCCTTTTGGGTGAACGCCAGCCAATTTGATCCACCACTTGACCTGAAGGCAGCATTTGCCTCACTTTTTCACTCATGGAGCTTGACTACAGTATTAGTTTGTATAGCTTGTAGCTTTAAAAAACTAGCTTTGCTCCGCTGTTCATGATGAATGCAGAAGAACCTCTGTTCCTCTGGCTCATAACCCCGCTGAACTGCTGCATTTACCCTCTGACCGTTCATCACATATGTCAATCAACTCCCATGTGATGTCTTTCCCACATATCCATCTGCTCTCCCGTTCCACGCTGATCTAGAGTCAGTCGCCGCAGTAATTAAGGCTTATGTCAGACTAATGAGCTTGTCACCTCCCTGATCGTGAGCCAGTGTGTGCTGTGTTTATCAGAGGTCCAGCAGCAGCTGATGCCCCCGCAGCCGGGGCAAGAAGAGAAGAAGAGCGGCGGGACCGGAGCGGGCACAAAGTTGGCATGAGCGGAGCGGCGGGAGGGGGGGGGGTCTTAGGTTGTACGGGTCTTAATTGCTTTATTGGAATTGTTACAAGACTTTAATTGGCCAGTTGTGGCCGTGCTGTGCGCCCTCCGGGTGTGATGGAAAATGATGAATAGGAGAAATAAACAGACAGAGAGACACAGATGGACAAAACAGGCTATGAGTGAGACAATGGGGAAGAGAGATAGAGAAACACACACTCCAAGCCTCGACGCACTCCTTGGCAGTAGAATCGCCATCGGCTAGTACATTATTAGTACTATTTTTAGTACTATTTTATATGATTCCACCAAATCAGCTTATCTTTGTAAAATGCCACAGCTTTTTAAATATCTGAACGTACACTCTTAACATCGGTCATTCAAGCATTAGCTATATTATGATATTATGATGATAATCCAGCACTATTTAATTCTAGAACTTTAGTAATTACAACTAAAACTTCATAACCACGAATGAGTGCATGTTTGTCATTTTAACTGAACTGGTGGTGGTGTTAAAGATATTGCAGGTCATTCAGTGTTTCTCTTAAAAAAAATAGATAGCAATTATTATTAAAAGATAATAGCTACTACTAATAACAATATGCAACGCACTAAGGATTGATGAGCTGCTGGGTTCATGAATGTTAATCACGTTGTAAGCGTTCGCTCGAACTGATTTGCTGAAATCAAAACAGCCAGCCAATGAGATTGCCGTTAGCGCATTAGCTCCGCCCACTACCGGCAAAACCAGCATATCTTCTGCTTGTTCGCACTGTAGAGGGCTGACATTATAACACTTCTTAACTTCAAGCACATCCTGCTCTTTATTAATCATTTGTCCATGTTTCTGTATCACTCTAACAAGTCAATAACTCTTACCCAATAAGAGCCGCATGGATATATTTGCATACCGCTATAGAAATGGTTAAATCGATTCACACTTATCCTCACCACAATATATATATATCGTCATATCACCCAGTCCAAGCAAACAGTCGTGCTTGGCTAGTCGATGAAACCAACAACCGATTAACTATCAAGACTGAATGGCTAACGTTATTTCTTGCCCTTGCCAGTGCTCTTTTATATGTGAACTAAAGGCAAATCTGAATGACGCTCCATTTGAACCTTAATCAACAAGTAGACTCGACCATGACATCCACACCTTATCTTATTCCTTATTAATGCAGACAATTTGCTTATCCAGTGCTAGGTTGAGTCGTATAGCTGCAGATCACGTGCATGAAAGTCGGGGGCTGAACTAGTTGATATAGTATTTTGTATGCATGTATCTAGTATACTCCTCTGAAGTGGTTGCGCAGTCAGTGGATGTCGCTAGCCAAAAGTATAAACAAGGGTTCACTCTTGCACACTAGCACACACACACACCTGGTGCTTCATGTGAAGGGGTGAGTGTAAGGTGTGAATTGGAGACGCAGGCACCAGGCCTGTGTGTGTCTGAGACAGCAGCGAGTGTCAAAGGAGGACAGATGTGTGCCGGGGCGGTTCTGAGACGCGCCCTCATTCAGAGCCTCTGGGAGATGACAGTGGTAACGGTGTGTGTGTGTGAGTGTGTGTGTGAGTGAGTGTGTGTGTCAGACAGCCAACTGATAGCAGAGCTGCTGACGGCCAGGTCAAAAGACATTCACAACCTGCCGCTACCTTCTCCCGCCACTTTATCTCATTTCTGTCCCCCTTATCCGTACATTGATCTGTGAATAAAAGACAGCAGATGGATGATAGGCTGAAAGCACTAAAATCAAGAGAGAACTATAATTATCACTAAAAGTAACATATAATACAAGCATTAATCTTAAAGCTTCCCTGTAGTCAATAATTGTATCCCTTAAAACTCATCTTTGATCACCAAAATGACATATTTAAAAGTGTTGGCCTTGAAAAAAAATTCTTCATGCCTTAAAATAGCGTGAATGTAACTCGACACCCTTGCCTCATTTAATATATGCGGTTCTATGAATATGCAAATGAGCCCCGCCTCCACTCACTCACTCAGCGATTTCAAACCGTGTTTTTGAGACTGTCTTTGGTTCACTGCAGTTTTAAGGAGAAAATACACAGCAATGCTGTCGACTTATTAATTTACACATGATTTGTCTTAAAGCATATTAAAAACACCTCATAGACATATAAACAACATTAAACGCTTGATTTTTACCGCAGGGGGATTTTAAATTATCTTTGGGGTTTTTTTCAGCTATTTCATTTAGAGTCTTTTGTTAGCCTACTTCTTTGTGTACTGTATGCACACAGCCAAATGAAACGTATGACTGCATGTAAAACTTAAGTATTAATACTTTTATTTGGCAAGGATGCATTCAGTTGATCAAAAGTGACAGTAAAGACTTTAACATTGTTACAAAAATATATATTTCAAATAAATGCTGTTGTTTTCAACTTTGTGTATCAAAGAATCCTGAAAAATGTATCATGGTTTCCACAAAAAAAATCAAGCAGCACAACTGTTTTTAATACTGATAATAATCAGAAATATTTCGTGAGGAGCAAATCATCATATTAGAGTGATTTCTGAAGGATCATGTGACACTGAGGACTGGAGTAATGATGCTGAAAATACAGCTTTGATAAATTACATTTAAAAAATATATTAAAATGGAAAACAGTCAAATTGTAATGTCACAATTTTACTGTTTTTACTAAGACTTCGTTCAAAAACATTAAAAAATCGTACAGTTGTGTGATATTTTATTATTACACAGATTTTTCCTCATTGATTGAATACAGTAAAAAAATATTACTTCTAAAATTGTACAATAAAAAAATTGTACCTCTCGAAAGCCGTTCATACGAGAGATCCTTAAGTTTTATATGTTGTCAATACATTAGTAATTTACATTTCAATGTTTATGTAATCATATATAGAACAAATTACACGAATTGACTAGAACATCACTTTACGGTCAGTACGGTAATTAATGAAATCACATTACGCGCACCCAACCACAAGAAATTTAACTAATGTCTTAGATATTTAACACAAATGTACAGTCATCTGTCGTGGATTAATAAGTACATTAAAATGAAACAACTTATATAGTTTAGGAGACAGTTTGAGGAGGAATTTTTAAGAGAGAATTAGCATCTAATCCCACTGACCATTCAAAGTCTGTTTCCCATTTATTTCCCACATGCAGTATAGAGAGAAAGGGATGAGGAGGATAACCTTTGTCCAGTCACAGGACGCACGCACATAAACAACTGGAATGAATGAGTGGTCACAGTCCACCAGAGCACAAAATTGGAAACAATAGAGGAGGAAGAGTTAAAAGCAAATATTTACAGGGGTTTAATGTGGGCCAGGACACAGTCTCTCCGTGAAGGGTCAGCGGGAGTCGGCGCTGTGCTAATTAGACAGAACCGTTACTCGCCGAAACACTCATATCAGCTTAATCACGGCCTGATGAAATGTGTGCCGACATTAAACTGTCATTAGGTTTGTAGCCATTACAAATACCGACACCAGCACAGCATCAACTAAAAACGGCCAAACGGCCACCATCATTTCTCCTCATTAATATTTAAAAGCAAGTGAGGCTGTAACCGTTGCATATTAAACACATGTGCTGTGCTGTTCACAGCGCCAACACCCTCTGGCCAATCAGAATACATTCTCAAACTCATTACGAGAACAGAGAGAGAGAGAGAGAGAGAGAGACCAGTGGAAAGAGATAACAAGATCAGCCAAAAGAGAATCTCATCCCAATCACTCTTACATAAAATCAGTGATAAATGGATTTTCGTGTGTCAGAGAGCACGAGCACGAGCCCCCCCCCCCCCCACACACACACACACTTCTCAGTGTGAGCAAGCCACTGTTTAGGCCCCAGGGTAGCTCACAGCCTGAGTCCTTTATTAAAGATGAATGACCAAGTTTGTGTATGTGAGTGTGTCTGTATCCATGCATTTTCAAGTGAACATATATGCAAAACTGCGCCGTAAAATATGGTTATGCCGTTTCGTGTTGCTTTTCTCCATTTCAATCATTTGGTGTCTGATGTGTTCTTTTTTCTTCCCCTTATTTCTTTCTTTCTCTCTCTTTCTATCAGTCAGAAGGTATGAAAAGTGAACAGAAATAGATGCAAAATAATGTTGCTCATGTGTCAAGCAGTGCTGCTGGACACAAGTCTCACACAGTGTTTACTCGTTCTAACTAGTGCTGACGGGTAAAATGCTTGGCAACGCAAAAATCAGCCAGTCGGAACATACATACAGTTCAAGTTTGAAGTAAATTAATACTTTTATTCAACACTCAAAATAACAGGAAATAATTCTTGAGCAGAAAATCGTCATATTAGAGTGATTTCTGACTGGAGGAATGATGCGGAAAATTCAGCTTTGCATCACAGCAAAACATTACATTTGAAAAATATTACAATAGAAACCAGTTAAAGTGTAACTTCGCCGATTTACAACCCGCTTCGTATTGTTACAGTGTCGGCAGTATATGAAAATTAACAGTGTTTACTCGTTCTTTGTGTTACCTGGACCGAGAAATTCACGTTTATTTGTCAGCAAAATACTTTTAACAGCTCTATGGCTATCGTCAAAATTACAGATTATACTTCCGCATTTTTGTACAGTCGGATCGACAGAGGGTTATTAACAGAACGGTTGTTGTAAGAGTAGGTTTATCGTTGAAAATTGTATCATTATTGTACCTTGTCTACAGCATTATGGTAAAATATTAACACTACGGCTCAGCTTTCGTACTTAATGCGAACTTTGAGAGCCCAAATTTCACATTCTTAGGCAGCATTTAAGCAGTAAAGAGGACTGATCATAGACATTCAGAGTCTGCAAAGCTAGTATCATTCAAGCAACACTGATGTACACCCTCTGCAACAGCATAATCATAAACACTATCTTCATCCTCTCCATGGGACCGCTATCAAAGCAATGTAAAAGCTATGATAACACACCCCAACCATACATCTTTGCTAAGTGTGTGTCTGTGTGTATCCCTACATTTACATGCATACGATGCATTAGGCAGATGCTTTTATCCAAAGGGGCTTGAATTGCATACATCATATCTGTTCATGGATTTCCTGAAAATCAAACCCATGATCTTGACATTGCCAGTGGCATGTCTCTTCTTTATACTGTAGTTCTGTTTCTTCATCTAGTGGGTCGTCTCGCCACCTACATAGAGGGCTGTCTAACAATGGCAGTGTCCTAACTGGAACAGAAACTTATATAGACAAGAACTATGTCATAAAAATAGCAGTTCACAAGCAAAGTCCATGGGAGACTTGATTCTCAGATGACTTCATTACAGACGAGCTTATATTCTAACTAAAATACGGAAAAAAGTTCAAGCTTACTAAAGACAAATAAACAGTGAGTGAAAAAAATAAGAACAATGAACCTATTTACAATTAATAGGACAAATGAATACAATAGAACAAAGTTGCACATGAAATAAAAAGTTCTTTTATTTTATCAGGTAGGTTTATCTACTGGTAAGAAATACTACATAAATTAAAAATAATATATAATATCAAATAAAACACTGCACAGTCTTCATGTACATTATATATACATATATATATAAGTTTTTTTTATCAAAGCTACATAAGTATTCTGTGTGCACTCTTCGGGTGCAAGAACCGAATTGAATTGTCTTTTGCATATTATTGCACTTGAACGAGGCTTAAAAACACATATAAAGAAAGGATCCATATTTATTATGATGAAACACTACAATTTCACGTGAACTTATCTGCAACAGAAACAATAATACAAAATGTATACCGGTTTACGGTGTTTGTTTTTCCTGGGCTTGTCGTAATGTTCTCTGCGTTTCGATTCTCAGTGAAGTATAAATGCGAAGTTGCCTTAGAATTTGGAAAAAACGAGGCGTTTTAAGCACAATTGACCCTTCGCAGGGAGCTTGATTGACAGGTGATCTGACCAATCATACTTCGCCATCCGCCATTTTGTCCGACAAAGCAGTCAGGAGAGTTAGTAGATTAACATGGGAGGATTTGAACTTGAAAAACGTAATGTACTGATGCCTTTCTGCGGTTAAAACAACATCCCTTCTTATGTTCATTCATGTTTATGTGATGCTATAAATGAACTAGAAGGAAGAGATGATCGGAATGGATCACGAGCAGCTTTAACTGATGCTCTACAGCGATCTGTCACGACACATTAGAGAGCCACAGAACTGTATTTATTGTTTAAATTTCTTTAAAAAAATGACCAAATTTGAAAGGTGAGACTTTGTTTAATATGTTTAATATCAAAAGTAACCGAAAAGTAACCTGGTCTGTCCTGTCTGTCAGCGTGTTGTCAGTCCGCGATGTATTTTTCACTGCGTGAGAACATGGTGTGTCTGTGTGTGAGAGCAGCGTAGCTTGTCGGACATAGCGACAGTAACTAAGGGGGGCGGGTCTTTGCGGACGGTCAATTAAGTTTGGACAGTCTTCGAGTTGGAAGCATGTCTAAGACGAGGCCTTGAAATGCTGCCTCCGAAGGCAGATCACTATAGGTCTTGGAAACGAGCTTATTTGTCAGGTTCCTCCATCTATCCTCTCTAATGCTGTTGGCTCTTGGTTTTCCATTCCACACCTTTTCACTTCATCCGTCTTCATCCATCAATACACACCTTCGATTCACCCTCCATTTCCGCACAATAACAGCTGCCGCAACACAAATTAATTACCATGGCCAATAACGATTACTGGACGGACCTAAAGCTGAGGCAGGAGACAGACTTGGGCAGCGAACATTAGAGTGTGTGTGTGTGTGTGTGTGTGTACGTGTATGTCAGTGTTTGTGTCCGTGGCAAAGGAAAAGCACAGCAGTGGCACCAGCAGCACATTAAGCCAGAGATCCCATTTATGACGCCAAATGATGGCCACTGTATTCTGCTCTTAGCACTTCACAGGAGAGATATGAGGCCAAAACAGTATTCGGGGAACCAAAGCATCCATACAAAAAGTATCAGTTTAATCTCAATCTAAATAACTAGAAAACTCTATACATAAAGCTCTTAGTATACATGTCAGGATTTCCCTTAGAAAACAGCTATCACAAGATAGAAAAAAACAGGATGTCATACAAAGAAATTATGAACACAGAAATGATGAGCCAAAAAAATATTAATAACTGATTATGTTGTAGTCAGTGTATGCTTTTTATTTTTATATGCATTTTTTTGTATAGCAAAATAAAACCTTTAAAGGTGCTATATGGAACTTTTCTTCTAAAATGAATCATTTTTTATTGCCTGTGTGTGAAGGGGTTGTAATCACACGTTACAATGATCCAATTGTTCGGTTTTGCTATTACCTCTGAAGGCCAGTATTCCTATTTCTATGTGAAGTCTCCGGGTCGGATTTTCCGCGAAATCCATAGGATGTGACGTGCATGCGCGCTCCCGAGCCTCTCTCCTTTTATATACAGTCTATGCGACGGCACTGCAGCTGACGACATAACAGTCTGATTACACCAAACACTCCTGCCTCCAGCACAACACACACTCCAACACAAACTCCACATAAATATAAAAAACAAAACAAAAAAGTATCTGCTGAAGCTCGTCAGGCCAAACGTGAATCGGATCGACTTAGGACGAAAAGACGGATCAACATCGGCAGAGCGTTTGAATTATGGAGAGACCTCCGCTATATTTATTGTGATAAATTTCAAGTTTTCAGATATGCTGAAATAATGGTAAACTGTAATTAAATAGCAAGGTAAACTACAACATACATGAGATATGAAACGGATACAAAAGACTGTTCCAGGATAACAAAAAGTAGGTGCTTTAGGATGTAACTTTTATTTTATGTACACTCATCCCACTACTATCATATTGTTTTTAATACACATTTCCAGACACGTTCAGTACAGTAATGTTACTTCCTACGATCTTACTGTTACACTGAAATTGTTCAGTCTAGTCACTAACCGTTTTCGTTATCATATTATACATTCATCTATGTTGACATTGCGCTGCCTGATTGTGAAAGATACATGAATAGTTAGTGAAATGCCTTATGCTAACACCACATGCCGGCTAAATGCAGTCAGTGTAACGTTATCATGGTACGAGCATGGAGTATTAGTTCAACGTCAAGCTGATAAAAGTAGCCTATTATTGTAACGTTGCAGTGGGAGTTTACATGAGTTTCCAGGATGTTGTGTGATGCTGTCGCCGATGTGTTGAAAGTCTCAGTGTGGCCGGTACCATGAGTGCTCGCTCTTGTGTTCGAGCACGCGCAAGAGCACGAGCGCTCTTGTAAAAATTGGTTGCAATCTGAAACATCACCGATAGAGGCCGCTAAAAAATACATATAGCACCTTTAATTTGCCCTTTTTTTTGCCAATCACATTTTGTCAGATACATACCTTAACCAAGTTTAGTGTTTTGGTTTTCCTTTATATTAAATATTTTAAAAATAATTTAATAATTTAATAATGGTTTAATCGAAAAGTAAAAAGTATAGTATTTATATATATATATATATATATATATATATATATATATATATATATATATATACTGTATATATACACACACACACAATGTATTTCACTCTTAGTTTATCAGTTTCGAACATGTAATCATTCATCTTTTACCATCATTACCATCTTTTAGAAAAAAAGTATAACTTATATAATATATATAAGTTTATAAATGACTTAATAAATGAATAAACAGCATTCTCTTATTTTCCAAACCAACTATGCAGACTTTAGTTGTTCAATGTTTCATCAGTTTCATCACAGTTTATGGAAGAGGAAAAAGGCCACTAGTAGAAAAATAAATCACAAAACTCATTTTTGCCATTTGTATGAAATGAAGATCCTGCCTTTAAATTCAAAAAGCCAATTTAGAGTTTAGGCATCGCTCTGTTTGCTCTAGAACACATTTAGCATTAGCTGGACTGGATTTGCATTCGTGATTTGACAAACAGTTTTGGTGATTTTGGTCTTCATCCCATTAAAGTAGGAGGAAGCCATCCTTGCGTGACAAGAAAAGAGTTGCCAAGATGACTGTTGAGTGAAGTGACTTGCTCTAAAAAGGACTTTGAATAAATCAACCTGTTCTTCTGTTTCGCCCCTGTACTCCCGGCAGCCCGACGACATCACATATGTGCCTGTAAATGGTACACACACACACATGAAAAATTACAGCTGGCATCATGAATCTCGACATATGCATGCAAACTCTTCCATGACATCATGCCTGAACGCACAAACCGCAACATTTTCATGTGCGGTGAGATATCACAGCGCAGGTGTTTGACGGAGCTTTAAACGTTCATTGCTCTTAACAGAAGAACAGTAGCTCTTCATCGGTCCATCAATGTCTTCGTCACGTCTATCTCTCTCTCGCTCCATCACAGCTTCTGCTACAGAGCCAGAGAGAATCAAGCAGCCACCCCACCAGCACTTGTCCTAGTTACATACATCTGCTAACGGGATGATCACAGGGCGCTCGCTCTCGAAACAACGACCTCGCTCAACTGAGATTTTTAGCTCAAATCCTGCAGTGCAGTAAAAAACAATTGGGAAGCAGTAAAAGTCGATTAGCAGACGTCAGAACGATAACATTAGGCTAAAATATTCACGCCTGTGATGCAAAGCCTGTCACGTGATCCTTCAGAAATCATTATAACATGCTGATTTGGTGCTAAAGAAACATTTCTTATTATTATCATCATCAATGGTGAAAACGGTTATGACCCCCTTTGGTAAGGTAACACGAAGAACGAGTAAACATTGTGTTTCACATATAATCGGTGAAGTCACAAAGATGAACAAATGTGTGAAAAAGAATGTAGCCTAGTACACGTTAACTGTGCAAATGATAATGTTTACAACATTGTTTTAAAGCATTTGGAATCACAAAATCATAATCCCCATTACAAGCATAAAACTTGCCACCCTTGGTGACAGGCGTATGTTCAAAGTCGTATAAAACAAACGATATATTGACTTCTTGAACCCGACAAATGTCTTATTATGAATTACCTTCATTCGAACTGTCCTCATCAAATATTTATGTATGTGATTACAATTAATTAGAGTAATCAGCATATGCTGGCTAATGATATGCTGAATTGAAACTGTTAATCGATTGACAGCTCTAATTAAAACAAAAACATTTTGTAAATAAACGAAACAGAAAGAGCAAGAGGCAAAGGCAGCGTAGGCATTTCGCTCCAGTTTGCAGATAGCAGAGGTTGTGTTTCGAATTACGAGGGCCGCTAGGCTGCCTTGGGCCAGTCATGGTTGGGTTGCGGCGTCATCGGGGGGTTTGAGCCAATATTAATTTTGCCAGTCTAGGCTTGGACCAGTCTGTCTCTCAACGCCACTGCAATGGTTGATAAGCACTATGGCAACCTTCCACATGGCCATGACCTTTGCCCCCAATCATGCATGCCAGAAGCCTGGAAGTAAACAAGCAAAGTGTGTGTGTGTGTGTGGCACTGGGGATGCCATCATCATACATCTAGACATCATTTCTTCACTCAATCTGACACTGAATAATATTCATGCCAGCACGTGTCTGCATATGTATGTGTGATAAAGGGAGGGGAGAGATGGCTCATCTTTTTGACGTTTTTATATATTCCGCCAGCCTTTTCGGCCACCAGAGAGTCTTAGTTTGTGCTGTTGACTGTCACTAGCGAGAACACAATCCCACAGTAATCAACACAGACGCACACAAACACACACCACGGGTCCTACAGCATGACGAGGTGCACTGTATTACTCATCTAATGACTTTACCAGAGGTCACTCCTCTGAGTCTTGTCATATATTAAACAAAAATTCATCTTAATAATCTTTAACACTGTGTGATAATGTAAGACAAGACAATAATTCATTTTTTGGCCAGGACATTAGATATATCTTTATCTACTGTCTGCCAGACAGATCACTGCAGCACTCGAGACCATACACCACAGGATTCATAGACTGTGCAAACTTCAGAAGGTTTTGATTGATGGATCAACATTTTTATTATGCCGTTTTCTACACGTTCAACTTTTTTCAGCGTGTAATGTTTCTGTTTGAGCATTAAAAAGGTCTGCAAAGTTAAAAAGCGAAGTTATTTTCTATATCAGTGTCACTGTTTCTGAACTCCCTGAAACGCCTCCATTGTAGTCTTGATTTTTCATCCAGGAACACGTCACAATATTCCTCATTTAAATAATTCCCGCCCAAGGCATTCGCAGAATAAAGGGACGAGGCCCGGTTGAGTTAGTTAGTAGTGTGTTGAAACTCGTGGTTATTGTAAGGGGCGTGGCATTTCCCAAACACGTTGGAAGTGTTTGACCAATCACAACACACTGGTCCAGCCGACCAATCAGAGCACACTGTGCTTTTCAGAAGGAGGGGCTTCATAGAGACAGGAACTAAACAGAGCGTTACTGACAGACTGGGAAGAGAGGAGCCGCAACAATGGAGAATTTGTGAAAAATAATGTGTTTTTAAAAATGAAAATCTATTCTAGTAGATCCAAAGACAAAACTAAGGCATAATAGGTCCTCTTTAAATCGAAAGAGAAAAAATTAATGTAAATGCCACTCACTGTATTAAAATATGACACAAGACACAAAATTCTGCAATCAAAAGTCTGAGAATTCAATGTGAACTCAAACATTTCTCAGATAGTTCTTCCAAAAACGAATGATCTGAGCGAGGCTGCCCACATTACATGTATACTCTTACTGTCAACACAGTTGTTTTTACTTTTATCTCGTCAAAAGATATTTAGTAAAAACATCTGAGGAAAAGCTGATACTGAAGGTGTGTAATTTTGGCATTAGATTGGGAAATGCAAAAGTAATGACAGGTTTAACAATAAACTGATTTCCCAAACACACTGCCTGTCTTCCACTCACGAGAAAGCTTTTTAGCGCTAAAGTGCGCTCCTTTTAATGACAAATATCTCAGACCTCCATTAACTCTGACATGATTTGGTGCAAAGCATTTTTTCTTTTAAGTAAAGAGCTTTATGCGCCTTATTCGGACAGTACTAGTTTTCCCTGAGGAGTTCAGGTTAATTTGTACTTCACTGATGTACTTCGTGATTTTAATTCCAGCCGAATCTAACGTGTCTGTCATTTACTTACACAACCTCAGTAAAAATTACAGTGCAAATTGCCACTGTTCCTCCGCTATAACCCAGAGGTCCTCTGAGAAATCGAAAACCATTCGTACAGGAATGTCTGTGAATGCGGTATATTCATTTTTCACAACGTTTCTCCTGTTTTGACCTTCATTGAATGCAGCAACGAAATCAAAATTTCATTATGAACCTTCATTATGTATTTATAACTTTTGGCCAACTTTTAAGCATTTTAATGAATTTTTTTCCCCATTATTTACATGTGTAATAATTAAATTGGTTTCATGATGCACCCAGAGCACACGACCTTTGATTCACGCCCCACATTCAACAGACAATACCACTTTAACACAACAACAGAGATTCCAACCACGTCCGAATCAGAAGATCACGGACGCCTTGTGTTAATAACTCAAATGTGGTGTGGAAAATGAATCCTGTCTGAATGGCGCTCACCGCGAGAGTCATTGAGATTCTCTGAGTGTTTGTCCTGTGTGGGGCGTCATCTCACTTAGATTTTAATATCAGTAAGGTAATTTTCAGTTAAAAGGGGCTGATAGTGAGCTCACGCAGTGTGGTGTGAGGAGGATTTACTGTGACCTGGTGTGTGACTGTGCCACGGTGTCTCATAATTCTTGTGACCTGGCTGCTGGTGTGGCGCTTCAGTTTCTGCTGGGATCAAATGCTCACAGTAAACGGTCTATTAACCAGCACAGGATGGGCCGACACACAAACACACACACGCTCTCTCATTTCCTCCATCTTTACTGCAACACATACACCTTTCCACACACACATATCATTTCTCATCTGATTAATATTCCGGCGCCCACGTATTATTACACCCCACCTCTGCGCATGGACACACACACATCCATATAAACTTAAATTACACACTGTGTGAAGCCGTATTAGCTTTGATTATGGAAATGTATGCAGAGAGAGGCATGCCAGTGTCATCTCACTATCTCTGAGCCAAGCAATGTGCGGATGTGAAGTGTACAAACAGGCTTTATCTCCCACACACACGCATGTGGCTAAATGACAGACAGCAGCCTTTTTATTAGCGCTTGTGACACATCTGATAAATGGACTTCTTTATGTGAGTGGAAGGTTGGCAGGTATTTGTGTGTGTGTGTGTCTGTGTATGCGATTCTACATGAAGCGAGGAAATGTAATGCCAACAAAACAGTCATTGTGATTAATTAATTAGTTCATGTTTCTTAAAAATAACCTTTACAAAATAGAGTAGCCACACAGACATGTTATCTTTAAATAAAAAATGCAATTCAAATCATTAAAATAACATTGTATGTACAAAGGTATTGATTTAATGTTTTAAATAATTATTCGAAATTTTAAATGCATTTATTCATTCATGAAGAGGAAACCCAACATACATTATTTATTATCAATTGATGTAATCTATTTATTTACGTAAAAATTCTATAAATGGTATACAAATTAAATCAACACCATTAAGAAAATGATTTAATTATAATTTTAAATGCATAATGTTAAATATATTATATAATATCAAACATTTCATTTTAGATTTATTTTTAATCAATATGCAACCAAAAAGATACATACATATGAATTATTTATTATTTTTTTATAATTTTCAATTTGAAAGGTAACAATTTAATTAAAATCATTAAAATATTTTTTTCATACAGTCGTATTTATTCATTTTTAATGCAATTTCTAGAAATGTTAAAGAACTTATAGAAAATGTAAGTAGACATGTGTTTGAATTTTTTTCACGCTGTCACATTCCTCTTTTACAAATTCACAGTCTTCTAAAATATTACTTGAGAGATGTCACAATGCAAATTTAACATTTAATGTTGAAATTTAATGCTCTAATTTACATCTCTAATAGTTGGGAACTGGTGTATGCATTATGCACATGTATGTATGAGACAAAATGGATTGCACTTTTGTAGACTTTTTTATTGCACTTATATTGTAGGATTCTCTGATGTTGTTTCGTTGTTATTTATAACAATGACAATAAAGAACAAACAAATTTAACGAACAAATTTAATTTAATAATGACGTTCTTTGTTAGAATATTTCAAATGTTTCTTAAAATCGGCTTTTAAAAATAGAATATAGGCACCTGTTTCAAATGATGACTACACACACAGACACGCACACACATGCCTGAGGACTGTTAACACACGCTGAGTGTGATCCATACACACACACTCACACATTAACACACGCCCATGATGTGAATACAAAGCAAGCACTCACTTTTAGATAAACCTACAAAATCCAAATGAACGCATTCCGCCTCTGATAATGTTCTCTCTGTTGCTGACCAAAACATCATCATGGCAAATTAAGCTCGCTAACGACCTCTGGCTTTCTAATGATCCTGAAACCAAGCAGAGAACCCATCTGACGCCTCTGTGTGCGTGTAACCTTGGTCACGGATCAATAATAACAGTCTAATTGTTATAAATTGTGCTGTATTTGTGTGTGATGATGCCTTTTGTCACAGATCAGTAATAAGGACAGACACTAATTGCGATTACTATTTGTGTCTTTGTGTGTGTTTCTGACCTTGCGATACCTCTAGCGGGAAATTGCTCGGAAATACCCTCCGAATTTATCTTTCGTTACCTTTAAGCTCTTCAGCACTGTGCCGCATTATTTTATCTTTATTATTTTTCTCTTTATTTTTCATTTTACTTGTACTGATTTATTTTAATCCATTTATATTCACTTCATCAGAAATCCCATGCTGGCTTTGTTTTTTTTTTTTACTTTTTGCGCTACAAAACAAGGGGGTTTATAATTATGACACATTAAAACAATATGGTAAGAAATATCAAGAAGCATAATAAGCTGTTTTGTTCAGCTAAAAATAAGTGGAAGCCAGACACATGCAATTCACGAATGCTCTGCTCTTAAGTTAAAAATAAGGTGGATAGGAAAAAAACAAAACTATTAAGTCTGCCTCTTTAAAGTCCGAATTACTTCTCACCAAACGATCAAATGAACTCAAATTTGCTGCTGCTCAGAAATTGCAGCCAAAAACCATAGCAAGGTTTCAAAATCTGACTTCTGAAAATACCAAAAGCTGTTTTTTTTAGGTTCGACATCTATGATGGTTAATTCAAGAGCAGTGGAGGTCAATGGGAAGTCCTCGTTAAATGTGTGTTTCACTTCATCAACTCCACGTGTAGATCTCCCTGCTGTTTGATAGAAGCTCGTTCTATTAACTGAGCTCAGAACATCACGACCAGCCCCTGCCCGTGTTGAAGACAAGACTTCACTAATGTGTTGAATAATGATCCCAAAGTGTGCGCCGCCGATAAAGAGTCAGAGTATTTCAACATAATGACCAGGAATTATGTTCCCCGCCCAGTCATGAGTCTACACAGGCGTCAGGTGCTGTGGATTGAGGAGATGTGCTGCCCAAGGTCAGGCTGGAATGTGTTAGGACACGGACCGTTTCAGCTCTCCTGCGGACTGCAGTTTCTGCCACTCGTGACATACAGTACACACACGTTCAGAAGATTGGCATCAATTCCTGAGTGTGAATGTGATTTGAATTCCCAAATGAAGTTGAATTTGAATAAGTGGAAGAGGAATTTACTGATTAGTAATTACAAACATCTATAGGTGGCATTTCAAACAAGGTGATGGCAATCCATCCATCCATCCATCCACATACCTACCTGTCCATCCACCATCCATCCATCCATCCATCCACCTACCTACCTACCTGTCCATCCATCCATCCATCCACATACCTACCTACCTACCTGTCCATCCATCCATCCATCCATCCATCCATCCATCCATCCATCCACCTACCTACCCATCCATCCATCCATGCATCCATCCATCCACCTACCGGTCCATCCACCCATCCATCCACATACCTACCTACCTACCCATCCATCCATCCATCCACCTACCTGTCCATCCACCCATCCATCCACATACCTACCTACCTACCCATCCATCCATCCATCCATCCACCTACCTGGGTGATTCTCACGAAAGTTTGGTTTTAAAAATTTCAAACATGAAAATTAAAAAATGCTTGAATTAACAAAAAAAAAATTCAGACATTAGAAACAAAGTCTGGAGAATTTGTGAACATTAATTTAAAAACATTTACTAACAATTTAAGACCTTTTTGAGCATAATTTCCAAAACAAGTCCTAAAAAATCTAATTACCGCAACAGTCTGAAAACATCAACACTGTTAGAAAATGAAATACATTTTCACATTTTTAAAAATGGATTATTAACAGTCATGCACAGTTACTTAGAAATCTGAAATAATATTTATTTTTAAATTAGCATTATTTAATTTTTTTGTTTAATTTCTCTCATTACCGCAACACCTTCCACAATTTACAACCTTTTTTTATATATATTTTAATGAAACCTGACATTTTCAAAAATGATGTGACAAACCTGAAAGAACATAATGTGTAGATACTGTACATGCATTTAAAAGCAAACTACAAATTTTATATTAATTAAATTAACATTTCATTATCATCTGTTGCGCTAATGAAACATAGATTTTGGAAATGAGGTTGATTATTTCAGTAATGATAATAAGTTTACTATGTCTAGATTTAATGTAGAAAAATGTTTAATATATGCAAAATCATGGATTCAATTTCAAATCTGTTTTATTTTGTAGTGCTTCAATACATAACATTAGCAACAACAACAAAAAAAATACAAAAATAAATAACTTTTAATATTCGTAAAACAATAACTTATAACTTTAATATTCGTCAAAGTGTTTCAGAGAGGGAAAAACCTCTTCATTCTTCAACCTATTCATAACTAGGTAAATGTCTACTGTTGGAAACATTTGTCAATGTATAGGCCTACACCTGGCTGCACAGAATAGATGATTGGGAGATGAATGAGAGGAAAATATTGCCAAAAAAGAAGAGGAGAAAGTATTTACAACATAAAAAGTTAGTTTTTACTGAATCTTTCTTTTTAACGAATGTAGAGGGAATAGTATAGCTGTTCTTAAATACTGAGAAACATGAAATAACATCCACTACATTACATGAGCTTGGCATTTACAATAACTCATTTTGATTTGGTAGGCTAATTGGATAAATAGTCTTATTCTTAGGATAAGGAGAAAAAGAAATGCAAAAACATTGCACAAATGTAATTGTGCCATGGGTTGCACTGTAAAACCTAACAGTAATATGTACTAAATAGAACTGAGTTCACTGCACTCAAATATTACTGAAACTTGAATGACTGAAACAGAACTCAAACTGAATGAGTTATAGAACATTTCTAGATACCAGAATGATAATTGAATAATAATTGTATAATTAAGTGATGATTGAGCATTAGTGATGAACACCCGCTGTTAACAAGCAGAATCACCGAAGAAAAGAGAAAAACAACTACAACTGACTTTCAGCCACAACCTTAGATGAAATCAACTGAAGATAAAAGATGTTAAATCTCTGAAGATCTCAACGGAGGAGGATTAAACAACTTCACAAACAGCATTACCAGCTTCACTTATTATTAACCAGTTTGACTTTATTACTGCCATTCGTCTACAGAAGTTCTTATTAGAAATAACAGAGGTTTAGAGGTTGATGATTTGAGTTTCGTTTAAGGTCACCATGATGGAGATCAGCGTTTACTTTAGTTTTGCTCTAGTCCCTTGACTTTTGCATACAAGTTTTTCTTTGGCTGGTGTAACTGAGTGTTTATAAAACAAATATGGCACAAAAGTCAAGGAAAAGTATGAATGGTTGTTGATTGTTGAAGATGCATGACGAAAATCATCATTTAGTGACATGATTCACTGATCTCATTCAGAGACTAATCTCGGATTAAAAGGGCAACATTACATTTGTTTTATTCAAAACTGTGATTCTACAAGTAAGCGAGACTGTTGTGACCATCAGATATTATGAAAGACTTTACAAACAATTTGTGCAGAAAGAGTTTCACAGAAAATGTATTGAATTACCAAGACTCACACAGACATCAAGAATCAGCATATGAATCTCAACAATGGTGACCATTAAAAAACGACTCATGCTGCAATGCATGCTGGGTACTAGCATTATACAAAACTTATCCATGGCTCCCAGCATAAATTATTTTGTAATGGTCACCATTGTTGAGATTCATATGATGATTTTTGATGTCTGTGTAAGTCAGCATGATACCATAGGGATTTTTAAAATCTGATTGTCACAACAATGGACCTTACAGTAGAATCACTGTTCTATTATAATGTATAATACAAGTAAAACATCACCTGTTTATTCAGAGATTAGGCTCTGAAGAGATCAGGGAATCAAGTCAATAATTGATGATTTTCATCATCAAAACACAACCATCAACACATTATCATATTTCCTTTTGGCTTTTGTGCTATAACAAATGTGTTTTATAAACACTCAGTTTCAGCAGCCAGAGAAAATCTGGTGTTATAAAGTCAAGGGTCAAGAGCCCAACTAAAGCAAACACTAACCACTATCATGGTGTCTTTAAATGAAACAATATATCATCATCATCATCATCATCTAGCCTAAGCCTCTGTTCATTCTCAATAGCAACTTATGTAGATGTCTGACAGAAATAGTCAATCTGGTCAGTAATAAGTGAAGCAGGTAATGCTGTTTGTGGAGTTGTTTAATCCTCCTCTGCTGAGATCTTCAGAGATGTAATGTCGTCTTTTATATTCATTTGATTTAATCTAAGACTTTGTCTGAAGACAGTTGTAGTTCTTGTGTTTCTCTTTCCTTCTGTGATTCTACTTGTTAACAGCAGGTGTTCATCACTAATGCTCAATAATCACTTAATTAATCACTTAATTCTTGAAAGCAATGTATATCTACTTTTAGTGAACTCAACTGAAATAATTTCAGAGTACTCATAGCTATTGTTTTCATCAACTTAATTGAATTGAGGCAATCGGTTTCCTCGAATGAAATTAGTTAGCTTAACTTATTGTATTTTACTTTATGTGTAATATTGTGAGCTAGCTTTAACCGCTAGTGCTCTGAGTTCATTTAAAGTTTGTCATTTCACTGTTTTTACTCCATATAGTGAAGCTATATAAAGTATTTAAATACAGTGTAAAGTTTAATTGTGTATTAAGAAATATCATTGTTTTAGTGGACTCGATTAAAATAAGTTCAGAGTACTCATAACTATTGTTTTTATAAACTTAATTGAATTGAGGCAATCGGTTTCCTCAAATGAAATGAGTTAGCTTAACTTGTTGGATTTTACAGTGAACAGAAGCACAAATAAATACAATAGAATAAAGATACAACTGAAATAAAGAGTGCTTCAAGTTTTTCAGGTAGATCTAACATAAGTTTTCAGGAACAGGAATAGTATCAACTTTAATATCAACTAATTATTACAATATTATTACACAATTATTAATTTAAACTATTGAAGTTTTTTAAAGTGTTTTATTAATATTAATGACGGACTGCTGCAGATTTATTTATTTATATAGCCCTGTTATAGTAGTGGCTAAAAGGCTGTGTGTGTGTGTGTGTGTGTGTGTGTGTACGCTCATGTACATTTCCTAGCCCTGTAGAGTGTTTATTGCTGATTACTCCTGCAACATCTCCAAACCTAACCTCTCTCTCTCTCCTTCCTTCTGTACTCCTCGAGCAGTTCTGGGTTGCTGTATAATTTCTCCCTGAACTTTGTCAACCTGGCTAAAACTTTTTTTTTCTCACTTGCTGACTGCCTACAATGAAACAAATCATAAAGCAAAATATCAACAGTTAGAAAAAAATATTTAAATTCATATTAAAGCCATAAGGTATATTTAAAAGTAGTACAGAATGATTAAATTCTCATTTCCGAAACAGAAGTTCTCTCTACCGCAACTGGCCTTAAATGGTTGCAGTATATGAGAATGGTGTTTCGGAGGATGAGGTGCCTTAGTATGTTTTGCTAACAATAGAGAATCCATGATGACTTTGCTAATCTTTTACTCAGTGCATATAATTAGACATTAATGAAGTACAATTTTATAAAAAATTGTAAATCTAACAATTTTCTAAATGTAGAAAACTACTCGTTTCGGTAATGATAATCAATATGTCGTGTACACATTCTGACAAGTGAATATTTTACATTTAATTGGAGAAATATAAAGAGATCTTCTTACCTAGTAGCCATCTTGAAGGAACTGGCCCATGTGCTTCTTTATTCAAAATCAAACTTTATTTAAATTCTGAATGTGCGTTTTAACAGTCCTCAAAAAATGTTGCGGAGGATGAGAACCGCAGTCATGGACACATAATTTTCCTACTTTTTTACATTATTATTATACATGAATATTCAGTAAATAATTTCTGTCATCTGAAATAATCTAGTAGAACATCCATTTATTTTTTTTCTGATTTATTTTTATTTTAATTTGTATAAATTACATCATAACATACATTCAGTTAAGTTGGACGCATTACGGTAATGAGAATTTTCGCCGAAAATACAGTAAAATAGAAAATAAAATTATTCCCATGTTGAAATTACACATTGTGCAAGGTAGAGATCAGTATTGTCTTTATTGTGATGCTTTTTATATTACTGAATAACATGTTTCATATTTAAAATCATTAGTGCCGTGGTGTTTTAATGGTTTCGTGAGAATCACCCACCTGTCCATCCACCCATCCACCCATCCATCCACCTACCCATCCATCCATCCATCCATCCATCCACCTACCTACCCACCCATCCATCCACCTACCTACCCATCCATCCATCCATCCATCCACCTACCTGTCCATCCATTCATCCATCCACCCACATACCTACCTACCTACCCATCCATCCATCCATCCATCCACCTACCTGTCCATCCACCCATCCATCCACATACCTACCTACCCATCCACCTACCCATCCATCCATCCATCCACCTACCTGTCCATCCATCCATCCATCCATCCACCCATCCATCCACCCATCCATCCATTCCTCCATCCATCCACCTACCTGTCCATCCATCCAGCCATCCATCCATCCACATACCTACCTGTCCATCCACCCATCCATCCATTCATCCATCCATCCACATTCCTACCTACCCATCCATCCACATACCTACCTACCTGTCCATCCATCCATCCATCCATCCATCCATCCACCTACCTACCCATCCATCCACATACCTACCTACCTGTCCATCCATCCATCCATCCATCCATCCATCCATCCATCCATCCATCCATCCATCCATCCATCCATCCATCCACCTACCTACCCATCCATGCATCCATCCATCCATCCATCTACCTGTCCATCCACCCATCCATCCATTCATCCAGATACCTACCTACCTACTAGGGCTGGGATAAACGATTATTTTTTAAACGATTAATCTAGCGATTTTTTTTTGATGCATCGATTAATCAAACGATTCAATTTTCCTGTCCGATTCGATTTCGATT
Source organism: Tiaroga cobitis (assembly GCA_030578255.1). Taxonomy (NCBI): domain Eukaryota; kingdom Metazoa; phylum Chordata; class Actinopteri; order Cypriniformes; family Leuciscidae; genus Tiaroga; species Tiaroga cobitis. Next base: position 5,464,346 of record CM060597.1, on the reverse strand, counting down.
CGATTCTGTTATCGATTATCTCCCCATTAATTGACTAATACCAATTTATACATGTTGATTTATATATCTGAATGAAAAAAAACATGAATTCCTTAACATTGCAATACATGTTTATTGCTCTTAAAATTCCAAAATAAAAAAATATACAAGTGCAAAGTAATGCATTCTTAGTCAGAGGTAGCATTCAATAAAACTTTGAAGCCTTGAAAACACATAGGCCTAGCTTACTAAAAAATAGTGCATCTTGTAATTCTTCTTTCAGATGAAAATAACAACTTGATGTCTAGCATTCAATAAAAAAAAAATTCTATAAATATTTTTGAGTCTTCATTTTCTTTTCTGACATAGCCTACTCCAGTTCTTGTTTAAAACCACCAGACATGCAAATTCTGTGCATTTTGGGCACTTTTTGAGTGAAATCATATTTATTTTGTCCATCAAAAGTGTGCTTTTCACTTTAATTGAGAGCAGTGCTGCAAAAAAAATACTCTGCGCCGAAACCCGCGCTTCACTGCTGCTCCTGCTCCCGGTGTGAATGCACTCATTGATTAACATGCACGCCGGAAAAAAAACCCCGCACTGCTCATGCTTGCGGTGTGAAACGGAAACGGCCGTAATTCACAAGGTTCCCTACATGTGCGTTCCGTGTGCACGTGTGATGCTAATGTTGCTCGATGTTAATCATGCAGCGTCCGAGTGCATTTGACCGGCATAAATCGGAATGTGTCAGACTGACCGACCGGTCATGGCCGATCACGTGAAAATCGGCCAATTCCGGTCACCAGCTGATCAATCGGTGCATCTCTACTTTAGAGGAACGAGTGCACTTTGCACCTTGCACTTTGAAAGTCTGAGGAGCCACTCGTGTTGCTACTACTCTCCGGCGCCGCCATCTTTGTTTTGGGTCTGACGAATCGACGCGCATATTTTGCGTCAACGTATTTTTTGCGTCGACTTAATCGATCACGTCGACGCGTTGTCCCAGCCCTACTACCTACCCATCCATCCACATAACTACCTACCTGTCCATCCATCCATCCATCCATCCATCCATCCACCTACCTACCTACCCATCCATCCATCCATCTACCCGTCCATCCACCCATCCATCCACATACCTACCTACCTGTCCATCCATCCATTCACCTACCTACCCATCCATCCATCCATCCACCTACCTGTCCATCCATTCATCCATCCATCCACATACCTACCTACCTACCCATCCATCCACATACCTACCTACCTGTCCATCCATCCATCTATCCATCCATCCACATACCTACCTACCCATCCATGCATCCATCCATCCATCCATCCATCCACCTACCTATCCATCCACCCATCCATCCATCCACATACCTACCTACCTACCCATCCATCCACATAACTACCTACCTGTCCATCCATCCATCCATCCACCTACCTACCTACCTACCCATACATCCACATACCAACCTACCTGTCCATCCATCCATCCATATACCTACCCACCTGTCCGTCCATCCATCCATCCATCCATCCACCTACCTGCCCATGCATCCATCCATTCAACCACCCGTCCGTCCATCCATCCATCCACCCGTCCATCCATCCATCCATCCATCCATCCACCTGCCTGTCCATCCATCCATCCATCCACCCATCCGTCCGTCTGCCCATCCATCAATCCACCTACCTGTCCGTCCATCCATCCATCCATCCATCCATCCACCTACCTGTCCATCCATCTACCTACCTGTCCATCCATCCACCCACCCATCCATCCATCCTCCTACCTGTCCATCCATCCATCCATCCATCCATCCACCTATCTACCTTTCCATCCATCAAACATCCTCCCTGTCTACCCACCTGTCCATCTATTCAAGCTAAAGTTGTTCAAACTTAAAGTTCTTTAACTTTTTTTTAAACAAAACTTTCAAACAAAGCTTACATTCAAAGTTTGTCTTGACAAAATCTGCTTTTCTAGATAGAGTAAATGACAGTTTTTCCAAATCATTTTAATTCTGCTACCTCACATTCTAATTTGAATTGCAAACCTGCATTCAGAGCCTCAATTCAGATTCAATTAGCATTTTAGGAATTAAATCAGATTTTAAAAGTTGAATTCTTAATTCAATTCTGAATGTTCTACAAGTTTGGCTCATGCACACTCACACACACAAACACACACGTACTGTACATGACTGCACAGCCCAAACGTCTCAAAACTATGGCAACTGCCCTCAGCAACAGACCACAATGCATCAGAACAGATGTTACATGTCAAAACAGGCCTGCGTCAAAACCGTAAACTAACCGCTGGAGTTACTCGAGCATTTTATGGTGCAAGCGTCCATTTGTAGATGCTAGTCAGTGAAAGTATAGAAATGTGACCTGTAGCAGTACAAGAAACACAATTTAACATGGCTAGACTGCAAGTGCCCCTATTATGTGATTTTAAAGGTTCCTAATTTTGTTTTGGAGTCTCCTACAATAGGTTTTCATGCATCAAAGGTCAAAACACTTTAATTTTCTCATAATATACATTGTACATCACCTCATTTCCCAAAGAGTCTGAAAAAGGTCTGTTCGAAGATTCAGTCTCTCTAAACCCCTCCTTTCTGAGAGCAGCTTCTGCTCTGATTGGTCAAATGGTCCAGTCTGTTGTGATTGGTCTACAACTTACAGGGCATGTTGAGAACCAAACACCCATTATCATATCTGAATTTCAGCTCTGGATCTTCCTCAGCTCTTGATAAACAGCGATACGAACAGTCACGATGGCGTCGGTTTTTCCGTATCAATTCCAGCGCGAGTCCTCGTTCTTTTGAAGTGCATCACAGTGGATTCTCAGCGCTGAAAACAGCCTCTTCTCGACATGAACAACACGAACCAAACTCTTCCAGTCTCAGCTACAACTACAGTGTTTGAGGGTCAAAGCAGACGTTGTTCACGGACAGCCAATGACTGGGATTATGCAAATTGGTTACGTAGGTCTGTAACAGAAAGTGAGACTTGAACAACTGACGACTCATTTCAGCGGTTCAGAATTGATTTTTTCTCTTAGGAGACAATAACTTGATCAACTTTTCAGACCTTTTACCTTCCCAAACAGCTATAATACACACTGCATGAAAGGAAATATTTGGAAAAAAAACATAATAGGGGTGCTTTAAAACACAGTTTTTTTCTCTCTCTCTCTCTCTCTCTCTCTCTCTCTCTCAATAATATACCCGCCTTTCAGTCATAAACGCACTCAGAGTTATTAAGTTCTAAGCTCGTCGTCTCCTCTGACCCTGCAAACCTTTCGATATACCGCGGCGGGACCCTCTCTAGTCTCCGGTGGTAACTGAGATATAAAAACCCAAGCTTGCGTGACACTTATCGCTGCCTCCTAACAAAGTTTTTTCAGCTGAGTGCATGGGGAAAGAGAGGGATATGGCACTTCGGATCAATAAAGACATCTGTTTATTAGATAGAGCGGCGCTGTGACATGGTTTAGCTGGGGAGTGCAGCACTGGGGTGTAATATTATAGATGTTCCCCTGCTGAGAGCTGACAAGACACACGGTGGCCCGGAGTTATATGAGCACTGCAGATTTATTCAGTTAGAGAACATGCAGGGAGAGATGGAGGGAAAAAGAGAGAGGGAGGGAGGGAGAGAGAGAGAGAGAGAGAGAGAGAGAGAGAGAGAGAGAGAGAGAGAGAGAGAGAGAGAGAGAGAGAGAGAGAGAGAGAGAGAGAGAGAGAGAGAGAGAATGGATGAGGCTGAGAAAGAGAAGATATTGGGTATTAGCAAAACTACAGCAAACTTTTATATGAACTTGTAAGAGTTTGCACGACGCACACAGAACACAGTTCTACACATCTGAACATCTTTATATGTTTGCTTTTATTATTTGAGAATTCTTTCCATTAGCAATAAGTCAAAAATCTGTGCTGAATACAAGGCTCCCTGCACCTTTTGACCAGTGTATTTTCATATTTTCAGTGTATTATGCCTTTAAAATAGCATAATAGGGGCACTTTAATATAATGGACCTGAGCTAATATGAACTAACAGTCACAAAGATGAATAAACTCTGTAACAAATGTGCTTAATGTTAGTCAAGGCGTTAACTAACATTAATAATGGGACCTTATTGTAAAGCGTTACCAAATATTTAAAAAGTATAATTTATTCCTATATCATTATAGTATCCTGATTTGCTGCTCAAGAAACATTTATTATTATCAATGTTGAAAACAGTTGTGCTGATGTTAAGAGTGTACGTTGAGATATTTCAAAAGCTGTGGCATTTTCCAAAGATAAGCTGATCTTTTGCCAAGGTGCTCGTAGAGGGTTGACTTCTTTTGTTGGGGTGGTAGGAGTGTTAAATAAATACAAAATGAAGATGAAGATTATGTTTGTCTCTTTTTGTCAATTAAGTTGTTTAATTTATATAGGTTTTATATCATTCTAAAAGCTCTTAATTCTACAGATGCTACTAGATGTATTCAATAGATTGCTTCAGAGGCATAAGGTATTGTAAGTATTACATACAACAATGCAACAATAATAAAACAATGTATTGACATTTGCTTTTTGCTTTTGATACTTAAGTACTTTTAAAAATGAGTACTTCTGTACTTTTACTTAAAGGTGCCCTAGAATGGGGTTATTTTATTATTTTATAATATTTCCTGGGTTGCCCTTACAATGAATGTTAGTATTTTTTTAGATAAAAAATAGTCATAATTTATAAATAAAAGGCATTTTTCCTAACCTGATTTTAGCCTCTGATTTGAACGCTCTGTTTGAAGGGGCGTGTCTGCTGTGGGATTCAGTGTAACCAGCCACTGCTGTGATTGGCTGACATGTTTGCATATAAAATAGCTACGTATTACATCTGAAACTCTCTCGAATACTTTTACTACAGCTATTATACGTTTTTACTATTACAGCTATCGAGATTAACGAATCGTGAGAAGTTTTTAAAGTATTTAGATCTATTCCCATCACATAAAATGTTGCCGTGATGAGCATTGAGCAAGCAGAGGACAGTCTGTTGGTCGCGAGAATGAAGATCTTATCATTGCAACGCAATTTCTGCACTCTCTCCAATGCTTTCACCAATGCAAACACGATGATACAGTAAGAGCGTCGTTGTGCAGTGTAACGTGCGTCATTGATTTCATAACGAGTTGTCCAGATAAACTCGCACTGTGTGGAAAGATTGTTCTTTGATCGCTTTCTGTATATAATTTATTCACAATTTAAATAAGGATTTTTTCATCCTACTAAAAGAAACGATGTGAAGTTGATATTTTAGTCACTGGCTTGACTTACTGATAAGTCAACCGTATTGAACGATTTTGAGAGAAAGATTACCTGTCTGAACATGAACAATTACACATCAGAAATTGTTGCTTGGTAGCTCGATCGATTTATTTTCAGACATTCATCGAGGCCAGCTCTGTATTGGCCCAAGTTGAGGAAACAGTCGTCGGTGAAATGTTTGGACCATACACAACTTTGGGAAGTTGTGTCGGCGCATTTCCAGAGAAAATAAAATTAAGCCATTGTTTCTTCAGAGGCTCGGATGAAGGAACTAAGAATACTTTTGTGTTCATGCAGGGCCGGCCCGAGGCATAAGCGAACTAAGCGGCTGCTTGGGGCCCCTTGGCCACCAGGGCCCCCCGCCAATCGAGTCGAAAAATCAAAAAATATTTTTTTAGATAACTTAAACAAGTGGCATAAATGAATTAATTAATATGAATGAATGAATAATTAAAGACAATAAAAGAAAATTCTGATTTCATGATCAATATACCTCCCTACAACTGCTGCTGTGTCTGCCAGCGTTTAAGTCATGCGCATAATCTAGACACCTCGCGCGTGCATAGACAATTCGTGCGCAACTGCGCATAGTCGCGGACTCGCGGTAATGTTAAGCCGTGTCACAAAAAAGGGCGTATCCCCCTGGTGCCGAAAATAGAACGAAGAAAATGACAGAGTAGGAGAAAAAAAGAGCAAGATAAAAGTATGTTTGCATGATTACTTACGGTATGTTTTGTGCTGCAATTGAACCATCCCTACGGCAAGCCCAGAGGGGAAAAATACATTGCATACACACACACACATATACAGCGAGCGCCAGTACATCATTACCGGTATTATAGTAATAGACTTTGTTGGATTCTGTCATGTACAATCTAACAAAGTCTGTTACAATAATACTAATAAAAAAAGACTTTGTGGACAGTTACACTGTATTGAGACAGTTGAGAAATAATAATATTTTTACAGTTTTCAACAATAATTGTCATTGTTGAACCCTTGCTCTTATTATGTTTTTGATTTCTCAGTTGTCATTATTTTAGCAAATAATTTATTTGATATGTTTTGAGACAGTTTGTTTTAAGAAGTTTCAAAGAGTTAGTAAAAGAGTAAAGTAAAAGTAAAAAAAAAAATATTTAAGTAGGCTATCTGTTTTTTATTAAGTATTTATTTTGTATTTATACATAACCTCACTGTATTCATTTATAATGTATCATTGTTGCGTGATATTTGTGTGAATAATCGTCAAGCACAGGTGACTCCGCGTAGTGGGAGGGGCCCCCAAATCAAATTCTGCTTAGGGCCCCCAAAAGGCTCGGGCCGGCTCTGTGTTCACGTATACATCCAAACACTGATCAACTGCTATGCTTCGGCTGCCCAGTTCCGCCTGTCATTGAACATGGGCTGGCATATGCAAATGTTTGGAGGCGTACATATTAATGATCCCGACTGTTGCGTCACAGTCGGTGTTATGTGGAGATTCGCCTATTTTTCAGGGGTGTTTTTCAAAAATGAGATTTAAATAAGAAGGAGAAAACAATGGTCTTTGAGACTCACTGTATGTCATGTCCATGTACTGAACTCTTGTTATTTAACTATGCCAAAATAAATTCAATTTCACATTCTAGGGCACCTTTAAGTGAAATATGTCTATACAACTTTGACTTGTAACGGAGTAATATTTGACCAGTAGAATCTGTACTTTCACTCAAGTAAGGAAGTAGTGTGTACTGTGTACAGTAGTGTGCATCCCTGGTCACTATATCATGTCATGCAACTGTAGTAAATGCCCTTTCTACAGCAGAGTTTGAGATTTTGGCTTCCGGCAGCCATGAAACAAAACAGAGGACTCATATACACAAACCTCTGACACCAGATCTAAAACTATATCTGTGAGACAATAAAAAGTAAGCATTACATTCACAGAAGGCAACTTCAGGCAGAGACCTGGCACGCATCGCAGAGATGGCGTCGCGGTCCGTTCATGCCAAACGGCTGGGAGAATTCCCACTGGATTTGGACTGGAAAATAAGAGGAGGCATCATTGAGACAAATGCACACTGCTGTTCAGATGCAGGCGGCCATAGATCACAGTGCTTGTCGCTGTTTTATCTACTGTGTTATTACATTCAACTAAATCAGAGGCATACGCACAAGCAAGCCCTCGTGTAATGAAATGCCAGCCTGTGTATCGGCTTTAATGGCGTTTGTTCGTCAGCTAGCGAATTGGTGCAAAAGCGTATGTGTTTTTCTAAATCGGTATCTGAAGATGGCCTATTTCAAGAGAAGCACAAGACGCTACTCTCTAAATATTTCCTTTTCCCTAAAGATCCTGTCTGAACACAACTTGTGAATGTCATTACAAACACTCCGTCTACACAGTATTAAAACATCTCTCCCTCTCTCAGGCTTTCTTCCTGATTCATGGTGGAGTACACAAAAACTTCAGTCGTTTATAGCCGGCAACTTCCTCCGAAATAATGAGCTACCATAAATTGTAAGTCTCTCCATAAACTTGCGAAAAAATAAAATAAAACTACCTAAAATTTTTTTTTTTACAAACGCACAAAGCACTCAAGATGGCAACATGTCCGCAATTTGAGCGTCTCGGGGAACGGGTGTGATTTACAAACCCATTTGGCTGTACTTTTACACGGGCGATTGATTTTATTTTTTGACAGGATTCCGGCATTGATCGGGAAATTGAAAAAATGCAAAAACGTAAGGCGTGCTTTGATGAATTGTAACTATAATCCACTGAGATGCCGTTGATGTACAGATGCTTCAGAGATATGCAATTATAATAGCTAAATGCATAATCATTGTGCTCCTGGGTAATGCAGAGTCCTGATATAGTCTTTAGACTCTGTGTGTGTGTGTGTGTGTGTGTGTGTGTAAATGTCTTCTGATGGCTTGTTTTCTCAGCGGTCGCACAAAAGATCCATTGCTCTGAGCGTGCAGACAGGGGGTGGCCATGGCAACACAGCCATTAAAGACCCATTGAAGAAAATGCCACAAAGTACGGGAAAACACATAAACACATGCGCACACACACAGCATTTAGAGACAATAATACACATCAAAATTGTGTGTGCACGTAGTTCACACAAACACACAAGCCTTTGTAATGCATTAAAACATACACCTGATGCATTACCGGGTGTGTTTACGCCCTGTGGAACGTAAGCCTATAAAACAGACATAACTAAAAAAAACTGTTTTCATCTAAACTCATATTGTATCTGATCAGTAACTTCTCATTAATGTGTTTTAACGGAATGTGCAAAAATGTTAACGTTTTGAATGTTACCATGTTTTTACCTTGCTATTACTTCAATGATTTCAATGGATTTAATACAATTTCTTTGAACTTATAACTCATCATCACTGCTCAAAACTGACTAAATTTATGAAAACTTCAATATACTTAATATAATTTTGGTGCAGCCAGTGTAGACCCCTTGGCTTCAGCCCATGGAAGCTCATGCACACACACACACACATGCACACACACACACACACACACACACACACACTTCCAAACCCATTGGTTGCGCCAGAGTGAGTGAATGATGATAAAAGTGTACATTCAAAGCACTCTCTTTCACTGCGCTCCTCTGCATTCAGCTCTTTCTATGCCTCTACAGTATCTTAGCATTTATTCTCTCGCTTTCATCTGGTCTGATCTCTGGCGTGTTTGATGGTGTCTGATGGCAGTGTATTGTGGTAGATCACAAACGTCTCTTTTATCACAGAGATGTGTGTGTGATGTCATACATGAGGGCAAACATATATGGACACCCCCGGGATGTGTCTCTGTACCGCGTGTGTGTGTGTGTGTGTGTGTGTGCGCATGTATTGAAGGCTTGGCAGTGACTCTTTCACAGAGTTCATTGCTTTGGGTATGGTCACACACAAATACACAGAGCACAGCTTTGCTTGAAATAGAAGAGCAGTCTTTAATAAAAGATGACAGAGGAGCAGGCTCATCTATGTGTGTGTGTGTGTGTGTGTGTGTGTGGATGCAATGGGGTTCGAAAGACTATTAGGCAGGGGCGTAGCAACTGGGGGGGGGGGGGAGACACACGTCCCCCGCACTTTTAGAAACAGGTGGTTCTGTCCCCCGCATTTTTTTTGACCCAGCGCCACTATTTCCGCGCGTGTTCTCTGATTTGTTACTTAGACTTGAGTGAACTAACATTCAGCCAATCACGGCGCGAAACATCTTGGGCGCGTCTGCCATATTCAAATCTCTTGTTGCTCTTGTGAATTTTCGTGTTCGAAAATGAACACGAATGCTCTCCTACTTGTTCTCCTACTTGTTCTCATGCTCTCCTACTTGTTGCTTTGGATAACAGTGTCTGTTAAATGAGACATAACAGATTTTTCCCAGCAGGCACACAACGTCATAATACGTTGATGTTTGGTTAAATTTCGGTTGCGACGTCGGGTGACCAAAATTCAATGTAAATTCAACATCTAATGTCAATGTTAAATTGATGTCCAATACCGAATACATTGATTTAGGTTTTATTGATATATTTTTAAAAAATGTCTGCCGTATAAAATTACTGTAGGCTAGATGTAATCTGTATACTCATTGAACACTTTTTTTTGGTCCAACTGTTAGGTTCATCAACTGTTTGGTGACAAAAGTTATTGTTCATGTGTAGTTTAACTGAAATATTGTAAATATCATAAAATATCTTTATTTCATAAAAATAAAGTATAGATGTCCACAGTGGTCTGAAAATCCCAAATCCTGCAGTATTTTTTTATTTCGAGTATGATTTCACAAAAATAGGTTGCTGTTAGCTATCATGGCATGTTCCCAAAATTGCCACTAGGGTGCTGTAACATGCCTTGCTATTCCATCTAGAATTTATTATTATGAACATCACCTTTCAGTCCCTCCAGAAAAACGTGATTATGCGATCGCATGATTCAGTGCATAATCAGCCAAAGTCTGCATATTTATGCGGGGGCATTTTTTCAAATACGCCGCACTTTCGCCGCATAAATTGTTGATTTCCGTGCAAAATAAGCGGGGCTTGCATGATTTCATAATCCCTGCATTTTCGTTGCAAAAAAAGTCACATATATCTTAGCAGAAAGTTGAAAAATGTTGCGTTTGCTTCACGCAAGAGCCGCTGTTTCCCCCTGTTGCCATGGGAACGTTATGAAGTGACGTAATTACGCGACGTGAACATCATCGAAAAGCTGTAAAACAGGAAACATTTTTTTTGTAGCAAGTTGTAGCATATTCCTCTAGTAAAGCTACAGAACTTGTTTGACTCATCAATGTTTTGTAAGTTTGAGCCATGTGTTTATTAAGGTCTGACATAAAACAAGATGAAATATTCCAGCACTTTCTGTGATGTATATGCTTGCTTATCATAGGAAGTAATAAGAAATGATTCTTTTCATTAAGGTAGGAGCCTAGTGAGAACAGGGTGTTGGGGGAATCACTTTTTCTCTCTTTTTCATCAAACCGCAGTATTTCCTGCAAGATCCCGCAATTTCATTGCATTAAATTGCATAAATTAGTGAAAATGCTTCTATGGCCACGTTCACACCGCCGCTGAATACGGTTGTCAGTCCTGTGTTTGAGTCGGTTTACGTTCACACACAGTACGGTTATTTACCGGAGTGACAACCGTATTCTATGACCGAACTCGCACACGTAAATTTTCAGGACTCACAACCGCATTCTCGAAAAACCCGCACTGTGTGTGAACAACTAGTTACCTGTCACTTCATACATACAAAGCGAAGGAGGCGCTCAGCACTGCACAAACGTGTATCTAGTGTGTGTTGCGGGTTTTCATGGGTATTTTCACTTTCGGTAACTCACGGCAGCGGAAATTATAACAACTTGCTTTGCAAGAGATTGAGATGCAGCAGAGATTGATCCAAAGAGCATCCTGTGCTTCAGAAAAAGGAGTCAATCTTTACAAAGGAGTCACATGATCAGTCACACAATTACTTATTTGATTAGTCATCTAGAAATAGTGCACAATCTTAAATGTTTGACATTCATTTTATGCCATTTTAGTGCTACCTTAAAATGCAAAAAATAATAAAGGAAAAAGAAACAAGTTCCAAAATGACCAGATTTGGAAAATATTTTCAGAAGTCATTATTACCACAAAGACCACATTATTGCATTATGAGATTGAAGTCATCTCATTATGAGAATAAAGTAATGAGGAAAGTATCATCAAAAGGGACATTCCTGTAAAAAATGTAAACTTTTATACAAGGAGGTCAATTGAGGTAAAAAAAAAAAAAAATGGTAAAAAAGTATGATGAATATGTTAGTATTTTATAAAGTTTTTTTTTTTTTGTAAAATGTAGTTTTTATACACCAAAAACTAACAGTCCACGTGTGTGGACGCCATGCATCAGTGGAGTCAGATTGCATAAAGTCTGATTTCTGTAACCTGCTAGTATATCTGTTCTATTTTTTGCAAATATGTTATGAATTGTCTTATATTGTAATAAAACAGACATTTAACAAATATATCAACATAAATAACCATTCAAAATGACATATTACGGCATTAAATGGCAACTTTACACATATATACTGAGACAAATTTGTATTTTGCCTTCCAAACAGGGAGAGCATGGGTCAAGCACTCAGTACAGAATAACAGAGAACATCCCAGAGGACAGGGAAGTGACGGAGACCGCAGTGAGGAGGAGGAGTGTGTGCCAGCAAAGCCCAGCACATATTCCTGCTAGGTTTCTGCATACTGTATGCAACTAGTTCCTACAATATGTCTTTTATTGTTATTATATTGTGATATTATTGTTTTTAATAACTAAGCTGATATAGCATAACATGGCATAATATGGCATAATCAATTTTAGGATCATATTAAAGTTATAAAAAAAAAAATCTAGATAATGTTTATTATCATAATTCATGCATGAAAATTACTTACTGCCAAACCAACAACATAATCCAGGGAGAAACACAATTTATAAAATTGTATTTTATTCTTAAAACGTATTACGAGATTATTCTGTTGCAACTTACAACTTCATTCTCAAAGTCCTTATTTTTTTTTTTTACGTGACACTCGTCATAACATTTCGCAATCTAAAACCATTTCCAGGTTTAAATAACATTGAATCCCAGATTTGGACTTCTGAACCCTACTGTATGTTTGCATGTATTCTTGTATGTATTCTTTGTAGATGCGGGTCTATGGGTGAAGGATGCATCGCTATGCAAAGAAACTCTGTAAACAACATTCCTGCCTTTCTCAAACTCAAACACACACACACACTCTATTTTATCTTTTTATATGAAGTATTGCTCTGCGTGGAGCTCTATACATGTTGAGTAAACTAATAAGTAATAACTGCACCCCCCCTCCCCCTCTCTTTGTTTTGTTTCTTTGCTTAAAGGTCAAAACTGCAATAGCGCTCTAAAAATTTAGTATATATTATTTTCTCAGAGGAAGAAAAAATGAACAAAATGAGACGGAGAGAATAACATCAGGCCACAGAAAAAAAAGGAAAGACAATGTCAATTCTGAACTGTTTGAATATCTGAGCCTGTCGACGGTGGCTCTGGGACGCAGTGAGCACCCTTGAACCAGCCGGCATTCTGTAGTGCATACTCAAGGAAGCACGGTTAAGCATACTTCAGTGTAAGGGAGAGTAACTGGGAGTGTGTGAGGGGGTGAAAGGCACAGGGCAGGCTGTGTGTGTGTGTGTGATTACAGCTTCTGATCGCTGAAGTGTTCTTAATAAACCCGTCACTGTGTCTGGAGCACTAATACACCAGAAAGCCTCTTCTTTCATTCCCAGTAGGATGAGGACAGCAGTGTGTGTGCTTGAGAATGTGACAGAGAAAAAGAAGGATTTATGGGAAAGTCTGTGAGCATAACACCTGCCAGAGAGCAAAAAAAAAAAAAAAAAAAAAACTTCCAAAAAGACTTCCATATTGAGCACTAGAATGAACGAACGCACGCATGCACGCACGCACACACACACGCACGCACGCACGCACACACGCACACACACACACACCTGTCTGAAGCAATGGCCCTCACATGATGTCATATCCGGGAACCATGAGAGAAAACTACAGCAGTGACTATTTAAATCAATTAAATCTGCATTTGCTACAGTTCAATAAATCAGCTATTCCCTAAAGTCAACATTCAATTATTTTGATTTTATACACGTCTCATTTTGCGTGATTCATTAGTGCACAAAAACGGGGGAAAAAATGTCTTTGTAATCTTTCATGAAAATGTAACCATTTAAGTCCGCCTCTGAAACGCCTCTTTTGTGTGTTGGGGTCACAAAGTCCTCTTATTTTAGAAACCCCTCCTTCAACCATCTGTCATAGAAACCATTTTTCATAAGTCAATCAATTCCTGATGGATGACATTATAAATATTCGATACAATACAATGTATCACAAACCAAAACATGGTTTAGAAACATGAGGGTTAGAAAATGACCATTTTTTTTATTTTTGAATTGAGCATCCCTCTAATACCAGCAGAAGAACAGAAATAATAATAAACCAGTAAACTGATAAAAAACTGCTTAATGGATTTAGATCACGACAAGTTATACCTGCTTAAAAGAGTAATAAGAACCAGTCAAACTGAACTAATATACACTCACAAACAGGCATAATAACCTAAAGCTGAATTGTGTAATTTGTTTTATGTTAAAATGCTTTCTTCTATCCGAGCTTAATATGCAGAGACAACGACGCTACTTGTAAGATGATTCCCCAGAAATGTGTAAACAATTTGGTTTTGTAGCGCAATCAAACATTGATCTTCCACGGGCGTCCCGACTAGTCTCACACATCAACTATCTCTCTGAAACAGTGTTGCTGTTGTTAATTACAACTAGAGCTGCACGATTATGGATTTATATCATTCATATTTTGTTCAAAATAGAGATTACGATTCATTCATGATTCTGAATAGACAGCTAACAATAACATGTAATTTACTAGAAGTTCTGACAAAAATGTTAATTGCTTTAGTCTATTTAAGAAAATAATGATCATTTTGATTTTTTTTTTTAATCAAAAATGTTTGACTGGTTTCATTACTGGATGAGTCAGCATAATTGAACAAATCGTGTGAATAAATGATTCAGTGACTCGCTCATAAAGACTTCTTGTTTCATTACTGGATGAGTCAGCATAATTGAACAAATCGTGTGAATGAATGATTCAGTGACTCGCTCATGAAGACTTCTTGTTTCATTACTGGATGAGTCAGCATAATTGAACAAATCGTGTGAATAAATGATTCAGTGACTCGCTCGTAAAGACTTCTTGTTTCATTACTGGATGAGTCAGCATAATTGAACAAATCGTGTGAATGAATGATTCAGTGACTCGCTCGTAAAGACAGCTTGTTTCATTACTGGATGAATCAGCATCTTTGAATGAATCTCTCGAATGATCCAATGACAAATACATTTTTTAACAGTCACTTGTCGCCACCTACTGGTGTAACGATGTAACTTACACAATCTTTATTTGAAGCGTCAAGTCACTTTCAAAAGGTGGTTTACTCTGTTTTGATCGCTTTTGTTAGACATCAGTGTTTAGATCCGAACTATAAACCTTTTTCCCAGTATTTCTGAGAAAAACATCTCTCTCTGGCTCAATGGCAGTGCCAATGCCAACACAGATCTGAATGTTCACTGTGATATCGTACTTGTCAAAGGTTTAATAGACATAGACGAATCGCTGTCATTTAGAATGAAGATCGCATGGTTGTTTGAATTGAATTACAAATATGAATAAATACTATAATAATACAGTATATAAACAATATTAAACCAACACTGATCTTAAGTTGAAATCGTGCAGAGTGCCACAAATAGTGCGTTGGACCGAACAGCACACACACACACACACACACACACACAAACCCACATATAAGTCACCTTATATTTCAATTGCTGAATTATTTTGCACCTTTTCCTTTCTAAATATAACAGTGAGAGGAAAAAGCTCTCAACAAAACTCACCCTTCCTCTGACTATTTGTCCTGCTCTTTCTCTCTGTTGCCATCATCCATTTTCTCTCTATTTCACACACTCTCTCTTTCACCTGCAGCAGCAGATGCGTCTTTACTCATCTCCATTTCTGAACGACTTGTCCTCCTCTCTATTTTTAGGCCTTCATTTTAGCCCCCCCCCCCCCCCCCCCGTTCAACTCCCTCCTTATTCCGTCAGACGTTTCTCCTGAGCCACAGCGTGGTCGATGAAACACCCCTGTGCACATGGGTATTAGGAGACACACACACACACACACACACACACACACCTAGGGGAGGAAGGCACCTCTCTAGAAGAGGTGCTTTTTAGGAGCCAGGCAGAGGAGGGCTGAGATTAAAGGAAGAGTGGAGCGGAAAAAGACAGGTTATAGTTATTGAGAAGGTACTCAGAAAAAGGAAAATGGAAACAGAATGGAAGGGCAACATTAGGACAGTTTCTATGCTATCCTTCAGATTCGGCCCGGGAGCCAAAGATTCATCTACAATCTCTGCAAGCGAGCCTCGCTGT
Source organism: Tiaroga cobitis (assembly GCA_030578255.1). Lineage (NCBI taxonomy): Eukaryota > Metazoa > Chordata > Actinopteri > Cypriniformes > Leuciscidae > Tiaroga > Tiaroga cobitis. The sequence goes on along the minus strand of CM060597.1, from coordinate 5,448,476 downwards.
GTAAAGAAGCAGTAACTGGATGGCCAGTGCCATTTAAAATCATTTAAGTCACGCTGAATCAAAAGAAACATCGTCATACAGAGTGAACAGACGATTTCCAAATGGAAGAAGTGTTGTAAAACTGTGTTGTAAAACTAAAAGTGTTGTATCGTTTAACAGCCTCGAAGCTCACAGTAAGGTTGTCTTTAAAAGGTTTATCATTTATAGTTAAAAATCAACTTCCGGAACCAGAAAGTTACACTATATACTGAGCAATATAACCTGACAGTCATGGTAAAGTGATTGCCTCTGAGGAGGCAAGAGAGGCAGTGCCTCCTCAAAACAATAGAAAAATAAAACAACACAAATATGACATTAAAAGTGTATGAATCACTCGTTTTCCTTAAAGTAACACTGTCCAAGAGCGACACCGGCAGGTAAAGTCACAGCGGGACGACGCGTCTCTCTTGCCTCCCCTGAGCCCATTGACTTTTAACAGACCCCCAAAAGCGTGCGGTGAGTTTGATGGGGGGTAATTGAGAATGAATGGGGAAAAGTCACATGAGAGGAGGCAATGCCTCCACCGCGCTATGATTGGTTATGATCAACTATGATTGGTTCATGCGATAAATCCCGCCTCTCATTTTCATGCTCGTTCCGCATCCACATTTCAATGTGAGTGAATAAATGACGGTATTAATGGAAGACTAATTAAAAAGTAAGTAAACAACTCACCCACTTAGATGTCACGCTTTATGTCACAATCAAACTTGAGATAGTTTGAAAACATAATCTGTGGGTATTTTTAAGCGAGCAATAAGCTTGGTGTAATTAAAGGTACATCATGTCTGTAACCCTCATGACACCTGCAGTGTTTACCGAGCTTTGATTACTAATGATCTGAACATAAGTTGACTATTGAAAAGAATAGCTGAACATCAGTTCACAAAAAAAATAGATGTAATCTGATATTCGCTGCTTATTTTTGGAATAAATGTAAAGCTGCTTAAAAAACTAACTTAATGAGATTTATACTTGGTTTTAATAAATAGAACATTAATTACATTGTTAATTTAAATCAAATACAAAATAGAAATGCATTTTTTTATAGTGCAAGTAAAATTTAACCAGGAAAATGTGTCAACATTGAGTATAACTGGGACATGAATTTATATATTTAAAAAACCGGTGAGGACTTTGCCTCCTCATTTGAGAGCGCCACTGCACGCCACTGAATAGACCTTGGTCAGGGTAATGCCATATTTAATTTTTGACAAGAATGAAAATGAGACAGTGAGAGATGGAAGTACCGAGTGTTCAACATACCGTACTGTTGTTTAACAACACATTCATTGCTCAGCTGATGAAATATCTTATCAAAAGAATTTCAGTAAACATAAAATGTTGTGAGTTTTGAAATTACATGTGATCTAGGACCTTTATACAGAGAATGCCATTGTCTATCCCTCACAGCCTTGCTTTCATTCGCACTAAATTCAATATTGTGTCTATACCTGACTATGGTATAGAAGGAAGAAGCAGAATGGATTAATTATATAATTCATAAACATCAGAGAAAGCAGAAGACTGGTATATAACTATATCAATAAGGGACAGAAATTGCCAAACTGTTCCTGGCCAGCAACCCCTGTAGCCTTCCAAAAGATCCCAACGATAGAAACGCGCAAACTGAACAAGTCTGACATTAACTATTTGAGTAGCACATTTCAGCATGGATTGTTTTGTGAACCCGTCACAATATAAATCTGACTTTGCAATAGAACAAGGGGTTTCCAAATATTTTGGGCCCGACCGCAAGCCCACAGCCTGCGAGTTAGGATTGTGCTTTCACTTCATTTTGTCCCTTCAACACATTCTGTTGACTATTTGTAACGTTGCACCTACATGTCAACTAGCTCTCATTAGTGTGTTAGTAGAGTATTAGTAGACTGGTAGGGTTAGAATAAGTTGACATGTAGTTGCAAATTTACTTATAGTTAGTAGAATGTTCAAAAGGGACCATCAAAATAAAGTGTCACCAGGATTTTTACTGATCTTGGTGCACTAACCCATGACGAACATTATAAGTGATCTTCCAGGGAAATACCATAATAGATAATATAATATAATATCCTTTTAACTTTAAAGGGGTCATATTTATTACATTGTTACGTAGGTCTGTAACAGGAAGTGAGACTGGAATTACTAACGACTCATTTCATCAGTTCAGAATTGATTCTTTCTTTTAGGAGACAATAACTTTATTTGCTGTGCACTTTGGGCGTTGCAAAGCACTTAGAAACTTTGCAGACCTTTTACATTCTAACACAGCTATATTACACACTGCATGAAAGGTAATTTTCGAAAAACACTTAAAGATTTCACATCATCATTGGGAAAACCCATGCAGTGGCAGTGAGATTAACACACAGTGATGTTTACTGTAGTGCCAAAAGGAAGGGAATGTGTGACAATGTGGCGATGTTCAAATTTATGCAGATTTATGTAAATGATCTCACATTCATGAGTCGTGACATTTTGGGCTTGTTTTGCACCATGCGGCTCTGAGTAAAGAGGGAATGGGAGCCAATTTGGGCTTAATTCTAATTATGACTCATGTGCTGAGTTGAGCTGAGCTGCGAGGGCACACTTACAATAACGCAGAGCCGTAACCAAGTCGTGGATTTACAAACCGCAAGTCAGACTCAAAGCTCCAGTAGGTAACTTTTGAAAACATGTATTTGCTAAAACTGTCATTATGTCCTGACAGTAGAATATGAGATAGATAATCTGTGTAAAAATCAAGCCCCTCTGGCTCCTCCTAGTGGTCCTATTGCCATTTGCAAGAAATACACGCTCCCGGTCAGAAACAACCAATCAGAGCCAGGAGGCATGTCTTAGCAGTGTCAATCACGCTCGTGTACGCGCTGATCACACCCCTCTCTTGCACAGCGCTAGCGCCGGAGCGCGAGCCGTCGTTCAAACTCAAGATTGCCGGCGTGCTGCACCTGTGCTTATGACGGAGAAACAACCTAAACTGCCAATTCTCCTGTGACACCTGCTCATAAAACAAAGAGGTAAAAGGAAAAAGACTGATGACGATAAACAACCGAAAAAGAAAGAATTACACAGAGCCCATTGACTCGGTGTCAAAACTCTAGCCGCATAACATGTAGATAAAATGTCACGCACTCTGCTAAGCAACAATTGAAACCTGCTAATTCACTGGCTTGTCATGTTGCTGAAATAATGTACTAGCACACCTATCTAGCATTATATATCGCTAGAATAATTACTTACATACTGTAACATTAGTTACCGTTATATTAACGTTATTTTACTAGCTATTTATAACTTATAGAAAGAGTGCAACGTTATAAAGTTACACGTAGGCTATTGGAAAATACATAATGATTTGAGGACCAAGTTTGTAGTCAAAGTATGGGCAGGCCATAGTCAATGTAAAGCATATTATTGACGTTTAGTCCCTATTAGTGATAGTCCCTATTAGTGAATGTGCCATATAACTTTTTATCCGCCGTCATCGGTGGGCCTGTTTACTAGCCTGCGCGTTCACGACAGGCTCCGCTGTGGAGGACGAGCTGTGGAGGGAGGGCTGTAGCGCAGCAGAGAGCAAGGGGGTGGGACCTGTAAGTTGTGCTTGTTCAAATTTTCAGGCTAAGTCAACGTTTTCTCAAGACTCCCTACTGCAGCTTCAAGTAGAAGAGCTCCTACCAAATAACTGGTTTTATGTGTCCAAAATAATCAAACCTAATTAAAATTTATTTTGTGATCAAATCTTTATCACCAGATAGAGATTTGATCATTTCAAAGACGCTCATTCCAAAGATCGCGATATTTGACTGAAAATCAATCTGTTAAGCTCTTAAGTTCGGTGAATAAAAGGCTAAATTCAATCTGTTCATCATATAAAGTGATCGTGTCTCTTCAGAAATTTTGGACTAAACCGCTCAATTCATATGGATTAGTTTTACGATCTCTTTATGAACTTTTTGAGTAGTTGTGTAGCTGTCAACGAAGGGACAGAAATCTCTCAGATTTCATCAAAAAGATCTTCATTTGTGTTTCGAAGATGAGTGAAAGTAATTAATGACAGAATTTTCGTTTTTGGGTGAACTATCCCTTTAACAAACAATTAATTGCTCCTGCCGGATGCGGCATTTATTTGTACACATTGTCGACTGTCTGCAATAGGTATCACTGGTGCTGCCCTTCAGTGGTTAACTTCATATCTATCGGATAGACAGCAATTTGTTAGGATAGGTGAGAATCGATCCCATTCCATCACTATTTCTCACGGTGTCCCTCAAGGTTCTGTACTTGGTCCTCTTTTATTTCTCATTTATGTGCTGCCACTAGGACAGATCATCAGACAGCATGGTTTCAACTTTCATAGTTACGCTAATGATATTCAAATTTATTTCATGGTTAAACCTAACTCAGCTTGTCCACCCGCTTCTGCTATCTCTTGCCTTCAGGAACTTAAAACATAGATGTCTGATAACTTGCTGATTGGCCCTAAATCCAAGTTTCCCCCGGCATGACATTTTCATTGATATTGATGGTGTCCAGATTAGGCCTTCAAAAACTGTGCGGAATCTGGGAGTTTTGTTCGACTCCTCGTTACTTTTTGACTCGCATTGGTCAGATTGTTAAATCATGCTTTTTCCACTTGTGGAATATTGTTCGTATACGCCCCTCTCTTAACTTTGGAGATGCTGAAACTGTTATCCACGCGTTTATAACCTCCAGATTGGGCTACTGTAACTCCTTATACAGCGGCTTACCCACCAAAGCTACACATTGCCTTCAAATGGTGCAAAACTCTGCTGCTCGAGCCCTTACATATAAAAAAAATCTGCCTCACTCCCATCCTTTACCAACTTCACTGGCTTTCTGTGGACAATCGCATCCAGTTTAAACTTTATTCTCAGTTTATAAAGCCTGTCATTGCCCCACACCCCAATACCTTGCTGAGTTAGTGCAACAATATGTTCCTGCCCGGACCCTTAGTTCTAGCAATGACAATTTGCTTGTCGTACCCGAGTATAAACTCTCTACTGTGGGTGGAAGGGCTTTTAGTGTTATAAGCTATGGAACAAGCTGCCCCCTAATCTTCGTGCCACCCCTAACCTCAAGACCTTTAAATCTCAACTTAACCATGCTCAGTAAATAATCATTTCCCTCTATAGTTGTTTACTTTGTCGAAATTGATGTTTTCTCTGATTCAATAACTTCTCGTTGATTATTTGTAGTTATTTGTTGTCTCCATCTGCTTTTCTGCTTGTTTGATTGTTATAATAAGCAGATTGCTTGTTTCTTTGTCAACTGTTCGTATTATTTTGAGAAGCGACCTTGGGTTCTTGAAAGGCGCTATAAGAAATAAACATATTATTATTACATTTCACTGGCCAATTCAAGACATTATGCAAATCCACAAAAATCTGTGCTAAAATCAATTGTTACCGCAAATCAATAAAAAAAAAAAAGTGTACACACACATTTCATACATTCTTCCAATTGTGGTAGACAAATATCATTGAGTGTTTGTACAGAAAAAGAATGACAGTGGCTTAATTTAAATAATTGAGCCTCAGTAATATTTAAGCACATTGAATGTCTGTTTAAACTGGATTGGAAGAGGTTAATGAATAAGATGTGTGTTTATTAAATAGTGCACAGTAATGTTTAGTGAATGTGTAGTCTCTAAAAAGTCATGAATATTAACAGAAAATGTTAACAAACGCAAACATTGCAAGTTTTAGTAAATGTGTACGCAGGTAGTCACAGGTAAATTGACTTGACTTTAAATTTGTGACTTACATCTTGTCAATATACCTCAAACCCAACATTCAATTATCCTCTGAGTTCAGACAAAACAACTGCCAAAATTCACTGTGACAATTGTTTGTTTGAGATTCCACTGTTTGAGATTCATTACAGTTGTTTTTTGTCCTGGAAGCTCCTCTTTCTGCCACATTATTTCCCAGACTTACATCGACCATTTTACCATAAATCTACAAGAGCATTTATCTTATATAAGCACATAGCTTCACTTTGGCAGGATGCAAGCAGATGGTGGACAAACGAGTGTGTGAGCTAATCTGTGGAGGAAACAGGCCATATCCCAAGTGATGAAAGATCCATTAAATAGTGTTTCTAGGATGACACCGTCAAAATAGCCAGCGGTCAACAATATAGAGAGAATAATGTGTTAGCGTCTGTTTGAGCTGCAACACATTTAAATCCCATCTATCTCTTTCTTTCTCCACACCTGTTTAAAACACCATGCTTTCGATGATTTCATTTTCCCTACTTTGTATTCCATTTCTTTTCTCTTTAATATTTTTTCCACACCTCTCCTGGCACTGACCACTTTGCATGGTAAAGAGAACGGGAAAAAGACGACAGAAAGAAAGAAAAAAAAGTAGAAAATGTGTGAGAAAAAGGACAGGTCACATGAACAAATGGAAGAGGTGGAAGGAAAGGGAGGAATTATACTGGACAGACAATGAAGTAGGAATTAAGTAACAATACTAGTATTTTTTTATTTATTCAAAAATAGGTCATGCAAAGTGAATGTACAATAAACAAAATGAAAACATGGATTTGTATCAAAACATCAGAATTGTCCATTAGACCTTGCAGTGTTAATGCAGCCTTGAAGACATGCCTCTATTTACAATTTCATAAATAGTAATCAACAATTCTAACAATTATAAGAAAGAGAAAAGCAATCACTGCCATATTTAATTAACTGAGAAATGCTCATACTAATATTTGAGCTACATACAATTATTTTAACTCATTAACTTTTTATTTAAAAAAAATATAATACTTATAAGTTATGCACATTATATTTATGCATATTTGTTGTTAATTTAATAACTAACAACAGATAATTATCATTATTATTAATTTAATTAAAACAGTTTTAAATAGTAAATTAGGTGCTATTAAATATTGGTGTTGAATATCATTACATTTCACTGGTATTGGTATCGACTAGTGAAACTTCATGGCAACCTAGAGAAGAGAAAAAATGACACAGGAGAAAAGAAAGAAATGGATGAGAACGTCAGTTTTTATTTTATTTCGTTTTTTTAAAGGGCACCTATTATGGCATTTAAAATGTTCCTAATATTGTTTTGGGAGTCCCCAACAACAGTTTTACATGCATACAATGACAAAAAAACACTTTTGTTGTCTTATAATATGCATTTATTTTTACCTGATTTGCTCACCGACTCCCAAATGATTCGTTCAACGACTCATTTTTCCAAACCCCTCCTTTGCGTGACGCTAATCTGCGGTGATTGGTCAGATGACCCAATCAGTTATGGTTTGCGTTAGCCCAACGCATAAACATATTGATAAAGCACTGCAGTACTACAATACGCTCTATTCTTTATGACAACTCCAATGACAACGACAAGCATTTCACATATTTCAGATGTGAAATCTGAACCTAGAAGCTGCGCCTAGGAGACCTAGACCTAGAAGCTGCGCTGAGCGTAACTAACACAACACACACACATACTTATTGCGCATGCTACACAGGGCCGGATTAACCATTAGGGCAACTGGGCACTTGCCCAGGGGCCCACGACATCGAAAGGGCCCTGGGCACCAGGGGCGGAGTGGCAATCGGGAGAGTCGGGAGTTTCCCTGGTGGGCCGGTAGTGTTTCGAGGCACTTGGGGCCCAAGCGAGGGGAAGAAAAAATTATTTTTTTACATTTTAGATAACGGAGCGTATATTTGCACTAAGTGCCTGTCTTTTTAGCAAAAAGACGCCCGTCACGAAATAGCTACAGTGGCGTAGGTCGTAGAGCGTGAAGTGCGTGAAAGAGCTTTTGATGCGCTCGACCCGAGTTCAAATCCGCCTTTTGGCGAACTCTCTTCTCCCTTTTCCCAACACATATGAGATATAAAATGTATAACCTAACATAAAGGTCTCTAGCGTTATATTTTGCCAAAGAACTAAAATCGAAACCATTATATGGCTTTGTGCCTTTATAAAACAGCACAAGACTTTAAGAATAGGCATCCTGTTTGTGCTGGGTGATTTAAAGAAATGTGTGCACTTTGCTCAAGCGATCAGCATGGTGTTTTCTCCTAAATAAAAGCTCAAGGGTTTATTTCTTGCAAGTGAAGAAATTAGGACAAAAGTATTTCAATTTTCCTATATTATAGTGTAATGTAGGCTAAAATATACTTCTGAAATATTAATTTTCATTTATATAGTACATTTATAGGCTATGTGGATTTTACATCATAGGAATAATTATATAAATCATTATTACATTATTATAATAATTGTTTGGCATCCTAAAACACCATTGATAATGTAATGTAGACTGGACTCTCATAACTAAAAAGATGTTTGAGCCCTCTTTATTGTCCTGGTACAAATCAATGCTTTTTCTTTGTTCAACGAGCAGTTCATGGGTTGAAACTCTTAATTTTGATCTCTCAAAGAGCACGAGATTGATGCATTTAACCTTAAAATATAAAAAAAATTCTTGCGGGGGAGCACGCCCCCGAACCCCCCTAGAGGCACAGAGGTCCACCCAACATAGTTTTACAAATTCCTATGGGAAAGAACGACTATTTATGAACTTTACTCCAGCATAGTACAACAAAGTTCCTTTTAAGTCAGTAAAACTGTAAATGCCATATTAAAATGTCCTTGGACAAAATATACATTTGGCCTGCCTCAGAGGGGGCCTACAAGACATTGTGCCCAGGGGCCTCTGAACTCTTAATCCGGCCCTGATGCTACAAAACCCATAAAAGCAACAATTATTAATAATACTTACAGGTTGTGATTCGGAGGAGGAAGCTGATCCAAATAAACTTGGTACTGAACCTTCCTTCAGTATCAACCGGCTCGCGAATCCACACTTGAAAGCATTTATGTTTGTAAAGCAATCGTCATTAAAATGACGCGAACAGCACAAGGTTCGGCTATACTTGTGTGGTAGAGTTGTATATATATGAACTGTAGCCACTCGTTTACACTGCAGGTCTTGATGCCCAATTCTGATTTGTTGCCTATATCCGATTTTTTTTTATCGTCCGTTTACACGTTCTTTAAATTGTGACCCATTTCCGAGTCATGTGTTTAAACTTGACTGAAACATCGCGCATGTTTACAGGGGTCTTCTTGCTCAGATGGACGAACACGCAGCGAGATCTCAGGACTGGTGGGAACATACAACACGATCTCATAAAAGTGAGTATCTATAGCACAAATTTTATTTCTCATGACATTTATACGCCAAAAATAGTTTTTTCTTGCATATGATACGCACTGTAAACGTGCGTATTAAACGCCATAAAGTGCGTATCATGCACGCAAAAACTATTTTTGGCGTAAATGGCACGTGAAAAAAAATGTGTGCAATAAACGCACTTTCATGAGATCGTGGCGGGCTTTAACGAGAAGCAGTGGGTCCGAAATTTTAGAATGAGCAAGCCAACCTTTGATATAACGTGTGTCCACATTCCTCTCCTACGACGACACCTCATCGGGCCATCCGTCCATCCGCAGATGCGCGTCGGGGACTCGGGGTTTCTCTCGTCATTAAACCGCGGAGACGCAGCCTAATGCCTCGGAAAATCCAATCTGCCCGTTTACATGACAGTCGCATTGGCACATATCTGATTTACATCTGATTTATTTCCACATATGAACGAGGCCTGAAACCGATCTCGAAATATCCGAATGCATGCGTTTTTTTTCCTGTTTACACTGTCATAAAACACATCCGATCTGTGTTGCATACCAGTAAAAAATCGGAATTGGGTCACATTTCACTGACAGTGTAAACGAAGCCTTATGTTACGTTCACACCGGACGCGAATAGCGCGTCAAATTCGCGCCTACCGCGTCTAGTTATACGCTTGACCAATTTGAATCCATTCGCACGTCAAGAGCGAAATTGAAGCGCGTAAAAACAAAAACAAAAAGCAAAAACAAAAACAAAGCGCGTCGGAGGCGAAATCCGATAAAACTCCAGAGGCGAAACCCGTTGACGGCCGTTACACATTACAGGAGTAATACAACACAGGACAAAACATCAATATTTTTTTAAATATGCAAATTGTTGTTCATCGCAATTTCAATAAAACGGTAAACCCTTGCTCTGAGTTTGCATGTTTTTATGTCCACATGTTCTTGTTCAAGAAATCGTAAAGTAAGTGGACAAATATTAAAGATTCATTTGTATTTACAACTTACCAGGTTGCCCAATCTCCTCACTGACCCTCTTCCAAGCGAGGTCCATTTTGTTCCTGTCTCTGTAAAAATATGATGTGGAATCGTACAATTCTGGGCGACTGCTTACAGCAAGAATGAATTTTTCCTCCATAGCTGTCAGTGATTTTGGAATGAAAGATTCCGAGCGGGAGTTTACGTCACTTTACCTCCTGAGTGACAGCAGGCAGCTAGGCTCCTGATTGGTTAACGCGGCGCGAATTGACGCCAAAGTTCAGATTTTTCAACTCGGGCGGCAGACGCAAATTCGCGTCAAACGCGTGAATGCACAAAATGCACCATTCGCGGTTAACGCGCGTAACGCGCCAGACGCTCAATTCGCGCCATTCGCGCGAACTTGACGCGCGAATGAGGCGTATCGCGTCTACCGCGCCGCGCTCTACGCCTCATTCGGGCCGCAAGAATTTTTTACGCGCGTAACGTGTCATTGCATTGACTTAACATTGAAATCACTCGCGCCTGACGGGCAATTCGCGTCCAGTGTGAACGCAGCATTAGGGTGTACTCACACTAGCCAGTTTGAACCGTGCCCGAGTGCGTTTGACCACCAAAGCGCGGTTCGTTTGACTAGTGTGAGTGCTCCGAACCGTGCCCGGGCGCGGCTCGATTAGCCGGCCCTGGCCAGCTTGGAAGAGGTGGGCCAGAGCACGGTTCAGTTGGACTCGGGCGCGGTTCGCATGCAGTGTGAGCGCTAACCGTGCTGGAGCACGGAACAGGACGCGTGACGTCATGGTTTTGCGACGCTCCAAAACCAACATGGCGGGGAAATGGTCGCTTTGGTCTACGGCAGAGGTGCAATGCTTGTTGGAAATTTGGGCAGATGAGACCATACAAGAACAGCTGGACAAAACGCATAAAAACTCAGATATATTTAGAAAAATCCGTGACTATCTTCTTCATCATGGACCAACCGTGGACCAAACGACACAAAATTATCCACAAAGAAAACAGAGCGATGGACTCCATTGTGTTCAGAGAGCGCCGCTCTTCTTGTTTATCTGAAACCGTCGCACCATAATGACTTAAGCGTGCTCCGGCACGAATGCAGAAACCCTATGTGAGTTCAGGCCGGAGGGGGGACAATCGTACTCGGGCCCGGTTCATGGCAACCGTGCCTAGTGTGAGTACACCCTTAGTCTTCAAATGCTCGTCCCTGGGCAGTGAAAAAAAAGTTCGCTTTTGATTCGCACTTCAGAACACAGCGTCGAGATATATCCAGCTGCAGACCCGCAGCACCACCAGTTTCAGAACCCCAGCGCCAGAACCGGAAGTGAGGGAGGGGCGGAATTACCGGTTAATTACAATGACACAAGCATGGTTATTTTTGCAAGCATTTAAAAATATTTAAAATTGTTGCATCTTTTAAATAATATTTAGGGTATGTTTTTATTACACAGTGAGTCTATAGGAATACCAGACTTACATTTCACTGCTCGTTGTATGAACTATAACTGGTATGTGACAAATAAAGAGCAAGACAGCGCTCGTGTTGTTTGAAGACGTGAGAGTGCGCGCGCGCGGCCGGGGCTCTCTCTCTCTCTCTGCTCGTTAACCCTTTCACACGTAAAATATTCTAACTGAGCCCCCAGCGTGAGTTTTTCAAGGCGACCGTTATTTAGAACTTGTCACTTTAATGTTTCCATGGTGACGCGTCATTGCTTGTCACGTGACACAGCGCAACCACAACACAGCGCTGAATGAATGATGATCTGCTTTTATGTAATTTTCCCTTTTTTATTAAAAATATTCACAAATGTATTAGCTATAGCATGAAACACTGATATTCCGGTTTTCAAATATGTGCAAGTGGATGTGTTCTGTTGTTTAAACATCTTTATAACGATCGCGTTAGTTGAGCTGTATGCACAATGGGCGGCGCCATTTTAGTTTGTTTTACAGTTCAGAGAATCGGATCTGTTGGATTTACAACACGTCAATTCCAGAGATGGGGACTCGAGTTTGAGACTCGGACTCGAGTGCGACTTATGTCGCACACACAGTGACTTCAGACTTGACTTGAGACTTGTCCTCGAAAGACTTCAGACTCGACTCGGACTCGATCTGCGGGACTCGTGAACAATGTTTATTTTTAGGAAACGTCTGATGAGCTCGCTGTTATTCCCCTCCCTCCATTACCTATAACCTGCCTACGTAACACGTACTACGTATCGGCTGCGCGCGCGCGACCACACATAAGAGGACAACAAACAAACATGTCAACTGCACCGGCCGCTGTTGTGCCATTCATTGTAAGCTTTGGGTTTAAAAACTTCAAACAAGACGGTCCAAACAAAAGAAGCGCTCAATGCTAAATATGCGGTATCAGGATAAAAGATTCTGGCTCAACCACATCTAATTTCATCAGGCATCTGAAACACACCCTGAGGTCAGTAAACATGTTTGGCTCAGTATTGACCATCTACCGTTAGCTTGCTTCTTGTTTTAGCTACAACCTAACGTTACGGGAGGTTAACTCCGACTGTCTTCCTTATGAAATATTAATGAGCGTTTGTTTAATTGCCAAACTTGTGGTGGTCGATTAACGTAATAATTTACGTGCCGCTGGCTTTCATTACGTTAATCATTGACGTTGTCTGCAAACAGGTTACAGGATTATTGTTGTTTCATTTAGTTATAACTAGGGCCGGGACTCGATTAAAAAAATTTATCTAATTAATTAGAGGCTTTGTAATTAATCGAAATTAAGCGCATTTTAATTGCATAAATATTTGACCTGAGAACAGTGAAAAGTAATTTTTTTCACATGGATTTTTAGCATACCATTGAATAATGACTGAATACATAAGCTTAAGCAACAAAATATTGTTTATTTTTGTTTAACCAAGTCCAGCAGACCAGTGTTTTTTGCCATTAAGTGTAGCAATAGCATATTGCTACACTACACTAATAGCAATAGTGAATTCCTTGTTGCATAGCTTGCACACAACCATGCTCTTATCGACGCTTCCACCCGTTCGTTTTTGTAACAAAATTTCCCATCCACCGGCCAACCAAAGCGATCTCGTCAGCTTCTTCGCCATGAACTCTAGTTGGTGCGCCAGTATAATCGGTCCGCCGAAACTCACCCAGTGAGAAACGTTCCGCGGTGCAAAAATAAGTGCGATTAAAAATATTTTTTTGTGTAATTAATTAACGCGTTAAACCCTGTAGTTAATTAATCTTAATTAACGCGTTAAAGTCCCGGCCCTAGTTATAACGTTACACTGGTTTGAGAGTCTGGGATGTGTTGCTGACTTACAGTAGTTTATATCTATGATTAGTTGCGTAGACAGTGCACATTAGGTCTACATGGATCTGCAAGTGATGGCGGGGGCGTGGAAATCACGAGCCACACGCGGCTGAGAGATCGCGCAAATTTTTTCACGGCAAAATACAGATATTAACATAAAAGTAAAGCATTCTTGGTGTTTTTGTCATGTTGCAATAGCCTGTTTACACTGGTTATATACCAAAATCAAAGCTGATACTTTATGCTAATAGATAAAGGATCATTATAACATATTACATGCTTTGAATTCCTTATATATATAGCTATGCAGTGTTCTATGCAGCCTGGATGGGTCGCTGTACGTGATGCAACACTTATTATAACCACAAGAGACTTCAGACTTGATTTGGACTCTAGCACAGAGACTTGAGACTTGACTTGGACTCTAGCTCAAAGACTTGAGACTTGACTTGGACTCTAGCACAGAGACTTGAGACTTGACTTGGACTCTAGCTCAGAGACTTGAGACTTGACTTGGACTCTAGCTCAGAGACTTGAGACTTGACTTGGACTCTAGCACAGAGACTTGAGACTTGACTTGGACTCTAGCTCAGAGACTTGAGACTTGACTTGGACTCTAGCTCAAAGACTTGAGACTTGACTTGGACTCTAGCTCAGAGACTTGAGACTTGACTTGGACTCTAGCTCAAAGACTTGAGACTTGACTTGGACTCTAGCTCAAAGACTTGAGACTTGACTTGGACTCTAGCTCAAAGACTTGAGACTTGACTTGGACTCTAGCTCAGAGACTTGAGACTTGACTTGGACTCTAGCTCAAAGACTTGAGACTTGACTTGGACTCTAGCTCAGAGACTTGAGACTTGACTTGGACTCTAGCTCAAAGACTTGAGACTTGACTTGGACTCTAGCTCAAAGACTTGAGACTTGACTTGGACTCTAGCTCAAAGACTTGAGACTTGACTTGGACTCTAGCACAGAGACTTGAGACTTGACTTGGACTCTAGCTCAAAGACTTGAGACTTGACTTGGACTCTAGCTCAAAGACTTGAGACTTGACTTGGACTCTAGCTCAAAGACTTGAGACTTGACTTGGACTCTAGCACAGAGACTTGAGACTTGACTTGGACTCTAGCTCAAAGACTTGAGACTTGACTTGGACTCTAGCTCAGAGACTTGAGACTTGACTTGGACTCTAGCTCAGAGACTTGTGAGCATCTCTGGTCAATTCCTCCACTTCTCACGAAATACATGAAAGTAAGTGGCCGGTGAACTGGGAGAAGAATAGTGTTAAATGTAAAGCTACTTACAAAATGTGTATCTGATATGAATAAAACGTGTCATCTTATTATAATGGAAAGCATTATTATTGCCGCTTCCATAGACATCAGTGTGTATTTTACAAACTCAAAATCATTGTTTTGTAATACTTATGTGTATTTAAATGTCTGAAACCTAAAATAAACATAATGTGGTTGAAAACACTCAATAGTTGTGATATATGACAGCACTGAGTGCGTCCGTCTCTGGCTCAGCGCCAGCCAACGCCCGAAAGCACGTTTGAATTTAGCAGTTGATCACGTGATGCACCGACCAATCTAATCACACCGGTGTGATCGTACGCTCCAGGGACCCGCCAAGACTGATCACACCGGTGTGATCGTACGTGTGAAAGGGTTAAGCGCCCTGTCATGCGCAGCAGCCATTCTATTCTACATCACTCACCGATCAAAATAGGCTTTGGCGGCCGCCAAAAAACGGACGATCTGAGGGGTTTTAGAAGATTAAATACAACCTGAAACAAAAAAACAGACCCGACCTCTATTTGAGACCGGCCTTTATTTACCCAAACCTGCAGCCACACCAGGCGTGTAAAAGAGACAATCGTCTATTTGGGACTCGGCTATTATTTGAAGTTTTACGGTACATTTTTATTGTTTCTTTTAAAACAATGCCGAATTTTCTCTCTTTTTTTTAGATTTTTGACATTATTTTACATAAAGAAAAATGCATGCTGCACATGTTCTTGTGAAATAAAGTATATATTATATAAAATGCCCATAAGTTTCAAGCATTATTTTTTTTACCATCATGATCAGGAAGTAACTCTCATAAAACAATGAAACGGATAACTATATACAATTATATTACACAAAATCAATGTTTAAAAATGCTTATGGCACTATACCTTAATGTATCATTATAATAAGTATAAAGTATGACGTTTCGTGTGTAATAATGCCGTTTCGTGTCAAAGCAAATTACGCTCCAAAACGTTAGGTGGCGTTACTCGGTTTAGAACGTAAGCTCCGCCCCTCACTTCCGGTCCTGGCGCTGGTGTTAGAACGTAAGCTCCGCCTCTTACTTCCGGTTCTGGCGCTGGGGTTCTGAAACTGGTGGTGCTGCGGGTCTGCAGCTGGATACTATAGACAGCGCCTCGTCGCCATGATTCCTTGGCGTCTACTAGCCTTTATTATGGATATCTATGTTCGATGTCTTACGGCGGAGTCTCTATCGTCATCACCGTCGGCCATCTTGTCACAGGCAAGCTGATGTAAGATGAGTGATCAGCACGAACACAAATACTCTTATCTCGTTAATTTTTTTACGGATTTACAAACGGTTTGGTGTCTTACAAACGTTATTAACGTGGCTATAATTCTGGATGATTATTTATTTATACACTTATTATTCATAAGTATGCAGTGTCATAACTGCATCTCTGACGTTTATAACCAACGAAACCGTTTGAAAATCGGTAGAAAATTGAGCAAGTTATGGTTATTTAAAAAGTACATGCACCCTTAAAACAATGTTACAAGTGAGCGAGCTGCCTGTGACAAGATGGCCACCAGGTGCTGACGTCGACCTCCATTGGCCAGCCGCGCGGACGAGATATCTAGCCTTTATATAGATATCTATGTCTACGAGCGCAATGAGTGGGCGTATCTTATTCAAATAACTTGTCAAGTTGAAGTCATCTAGATACAGAAAAAGCATCGTTCGTCTATCAATTCATATCAGCGACTCAGAGTCGACTCTTACTTTTGAGAGACAATAACTTTGTATACGGTGAACTTTCATATTTAAAACTTTGCAGGATGTTTTCGTTCACTTAGATCTATGTTACACACTACATGAAAGGTAATTTTAAAAATTCCATAATAGGTGCCCTTTAATTAAAAATTATAAAAAATTTAAAAGATTTGGATTCCATGCACAGAGAGTGGGAGAAAGTGAGAGAAAAAAAAGTGAGAGAAAAAGCCTACAGCCACAAAAAAAAAAAAAAAAAGGAATATAAGGCACAAAATGCGGGCTTCATGAAAAGGTGGAGGCCTGCAGTGATGCCTCCATAGTAACAGGCTGCTCTGATTGAAACCACACCTCTGAGCGCTGGCTGCTGACTCAATATGGCCGGAAGAATAATCAGTCCATGCTCTCGATTGCATTACTGAGGGGGAAACGCACTGGCTAAATCATCAGCGCATGAGATGGAGGAAAGACAGGTGATGACGGACAGACAGAATGAGAAATACAAATATGAGGAGAGATATAAAACAAAAAGAAAATAACATGGGGTCAAATGCCTCAGTTTTGGCCCTTACATTATGGGCTGTTGAGCTATTTTGATTATACATTGAATATAATTTATCCTGGGTTAGTAATTAACATTCTTATTTGCATACTTCAGTGTCAGCAATTCTGTAAACTATGCAAGGAATCCAGTTGGTACATTAATAAAGCCTAACAAACTGAATATGGTTACAATTCTTGTATCGGCTACTTACATTTAAATTAAATTTGGTAACACTTTAATTTACAGTGTCATTACATATGTTACATGTAGTTACTATAGTAATAACTATAAATTATGCATAGTTACATGCAACGAACTAACCCTTAACCAAAGTACATTGTTACGCTGTAATTATACATTTAAGCACTGAGTAATATTAAGTAACTAAGACACCGGAAAATAAACTGAAATTTTTATAATAATAACATTATAATAACATTGGGGCCATTATTTGAAACAACGGAAATACATTAAATATTGAAGAACAACTAAAAATGCAATGAATATGTAATATAGTGCATATATTTAGCAAAATGCTTCTCTCTAAAGTTATTTTTCTAGCTGACTGTCGACTTTATGGACATTGAATGGCTTTTCTGAGGTATATGTAGCATTATGTTACATTGTTTACAAGCTGTTTTATTGACTTTATTGTCTTTCTGTGGTTTTGCTCATTCATTAACTGAAAACAGCATAGACTAAAAGATCGATTCTTGAGATTTAAGAATCAATATCGGTTCATCAAAATGAGAACCAATTTAAATCGAGAAATCGTTATTTTTACCCAACCGTATATACAGCATAGACATACCGATAGGAATATCAAGGCTAAGATAAGTAAGTAATCGGTAAGAACCTTGAAATCTTCTCTCACAGTCAAATTTTTTTTTTTATAGTTATCTTAGATAAAGACGAAAAGGACTACATCCCATCTAAAGACCTTAAAATAACAAGCCTGCAAACGGTTGATGTAATTCAACCTGTCTTCTTTGGGAAAAGGCCCATCAAAGAGACGTTTTAAGCACTATCCTCCACGAGGGTTTGGAGAGGATGGTTTCCAGAGGAACGGAGGATGTCAATTGGTCATAATTATCATCACTGCTAGAGAGGATAAATACCCACTTCTCAACGTTTCACCCTACCTGTCATCTTAACCTAACCCCCCCGTCCACTGGAAACCTCACACTCGGAGGAAGCGAGAGCGCTTTGAAGAGACCATTGAGAAGCCCTTCAGGACAGAGTGGAAGAGCTCTGATCATACGCGGTTTAAAACAGGAGACGTTCCTGAGAGGAGGAAAGTGAGTGCTAGGTCAAGCCGCTGCAGTTATCAGCAAATTGAAATAATTGTAATCTAATTATATTTGATTTAATAAGTGAACTTGCATAGTTCATGGAAGTCCTGGTTCACAAATGAGATCTCTTAAAGGGATAGTTCAGGCAAAAATGTAAACTCTCTCATCATGTTGTTCCAAACCTGTATGAGTTTTTTTCCTTCTGTTGAACATAAAAGAAGATATTTCAACCAGACAGTCGCCAACATTCTTTAAAATATCTTCTTTTGTGTATAAATATCTTAACTATTTCTTCAACACTCAACACAGATTTGAGTAACCCACAGCTCAGTTCATTTTCACTAACAGTAGAAATAATAACTACCCAGCCTGCTGGGTTATAGAAACCCAGTGCTGGTTTGTCAAACTGGATTAAACTGGATCGGTTTTCAATGATCATTTTTGTCTCCTGTCCTGAGAGAAAACTTCCTGAGGTGATCTTTCTGAATAACTAGAGAGAAAAAAAGAGAGAAAATCTGTAGTATCACTTTTTTAAATAAAATTTCTGTCGTTTGCTCCGCTAACATTATTTCACATTTGCTAGGTTCGCTCGAGAGAACCTCGCTCGACAGCGAGAGATGAGACGCAGCCAAGGTTAAAATCAGCTGGATCTGTCATAATGGGGCCGATGCTGTTGAACCAGAATAAATACTGTACTGATAGCAGTTTTATTCTTCCCACAGAAAGAAATCATTTATATTATTAAAAATAAATATATAAATAACATTTGCTGCAAGAAAAAATGGAAATAGGCTAATAATTTATGAGGTACAATTAGCACAGCAGCTTTTAGTCAATATGAGCTGATATTGGGTTAAAGTGTGCAACCCAACCAGCTGGTTTAAAATGTGTAACCCAACTTGCTGGGTTACTTAGACCCATCGTGTTCTGTCCGATATTTACCCAGCGCTGGGTTGTCAAATGGGTTGTTTTTAATCCAGCAATATTTAGAGTGTAGACAATGATGAGACAAGCAATAGTCTCCATTTGCTGTTCTTTTTAAGTGAAGAACAACATAATCATGTCTCCTCGAGTTGTAAAACATTTACATTTATTCATTTAGCAGACAAATGAGGACAATAGAAGCAGGGAAACTAACAATAGGACAACAATATGCAAGTGCTATGACCCTTTCCAGTTTAATCTAACGCAGTACTTTTTTTGTTGTTGTTGAAGATAAATAGATATAGAATAGATGATAAAGTGTTAGTATTAAAGGATCAGGTGTTGCCGAAAAAGAAAATGGCCAGGGACTCAGACCAGGAAAAGGTCAGAGAAAGAGATTTTGTGCCTCTTTGAGATGGCACCACAAGTCGGCGTTCACTTGCAGAGCGCAAATTTTTGGATGGCACGCAAGTAAGGGAGCAGAGCCAGTGGTTGTTCTGTAAGCAAAAGTCAGTGACTTGAATTTGATGCGAGCCGCAACTGGCAACCAGTGCAGTTTTGTGAGGAGAGGAGAGACGCGTGCTCTCTTCGGCTCTGTAAAGACCTCTCGACAGTCTCAAATTGCTCTCAAATGTCATTGTACTCAATCAAAAGCCATGGATCTCAGTGTGAAGACATATTTCTTTCAAAACCATATTATGAGTTACACTGTCCACATTCATTTAATAGTTCTATATTCTCTATACTTACAATACTGTTCAAAAGTCTGCGGTTGGTAGAATTTTTTTTATGTTTTGGAAAAGTCTCTTATGGTCACCAATTTTTTTTTACATTTTAAAATGTAATGGCAAAATACTATCGACGTTGAAAACAGTTATGCTGCTTAATATTTTTGTGGAAACCCTGATACATGTTTCCACTATTCTCAGATTAATAAAAAGTTA
Source organism: Tiaroga cobitis (assembly GCA_030578255.1). Lineage (NCBI taxonomy): Eukaryota > Metazoa > Chordata > Actinopteri > Cypriniformes > Leuciscidae > Tiaroga > Tiaroga cobitis. Next base: position 5,428,212 of record CM060597.1, on the reverse strand, counting down.
AAATGAACAGCATTTATTTGAATTGTTTTGTAACAATGCAAGCCTTTACTGTCACTTTTGATCACCTTGTTGAACAAAAATATTGCTCACACTTTAGATTAGGGTCCAATTCACACTATTAACTATGACTTTCACCTCAATAAACTCCTATTACTGCTTATTAGTTAGTAAAGTAGTTGTTAAAGTCCCCCTGTAGTCAATCATTTTATCCATTCAAACTCATCTTTGATCACCAAAATGACATATTTAAACACCTTTTCCTTGAAAAAAAATGTCATGCATTAAAATAGCTTGAATGTAACTCAACACCATTTCTTGGAATATGCAAATGAGCCCCGCCTCCACTCACTCACTCAGCTCAGAGATCCACTCGTTGACGATCACACGTTGATCTGATTGGTTACAAGGTAGTGTGTGACGTCAGAAACACCAGCGATTTCAAACAGCGTTTTTGAGCTTTTATTCACTGCAGTTTTTAAAGCGAAAATACTCAGCAATGGTGTCGACTTATGAATTTGCACACGGTTTAAAGCATATTAAAAACACCACATAGACATATAAACAACGTTAAAAACTTGATTTTCCCCACAGGGGGACTTTGAGTTTAGGCATTGGGCAGGATTAAGGGATGTAAAATATGGGCATGCAAAATAAGGCATTAATATGTGCTTTAAGTAATAATAAACAGTCAATATCCTAGTAATAAAAGAGACGATGGGGAGGGGTATTTTTTATTTCCTCTGGCGCCATATGTGTCATTGTCTCATCAAAACCTCATAAAGAATTACGGGGAACAGCTAATTAATTTAATGGCTTTTCTTGCATCACTTGAAATACCCCCAATGCACAAAAAGCTCCTAAAAGTTTATATGTCTAATAAAGTAATGATAATAACTGTCTCAGGAACAAAAGAGCAGTATACTTAATGTTATTTCAATCAAACACCATAAAAGTCATGATAATTTTTGTGTAATAAAAAAATACAAATCTGATTTGCTCTGCACATGAACTAAAAGCTGTTTCTCAAGAAGACAGCAATCGGTCTACCTCCACTCCAGAGACATCATGACTCCAAGACTTTGTTGACTGCTCAAGCGCTCTGTTTAATTGATGAATTGATGAGGAAGAGTGGTGAGATTAATTGTGTAGCCCTGAATGGAGAACCAATCATCAACGATTAGGTTTTCACATTGGCAGGAGCTAAACCAATATTATTTTTTGAGAAACATTTTACATTGTATGCACCTTGCATACCAAATGTATTTGGCCACACTTAAACACCGTTAAAAATCCACGAATGTCCCTTAATTTTTTTTTGTGGATAAGTATTATTGTGCAATATTACTATAATTTAAAATACGTTTTCAATTTTAAGGGAATGGAAACATTTCTAATTATTATTACAGTTAGAAATAGTTGTGCTGCTTAATTCGAACAGTATGTATATGCCTATTAGTTGCTATCAAATGCATATTTTTTAGATAAAGAAAAGCAAATTAAAATAAAAAAAATATATAAATTAAACTAAATTCAAATTTGTGGAAGTATGTCTTAAGTGGCAAAATACTTTTTGGGGCCTAATATTTTTTGGAACATCTTGCACAGCTAAACATTATTGACTGGTTATTAAATTGCATGACAACACCATAATTGAAATAATTACAATTCATCAGAATATACGGGTTCTGGTCTTCGCATCTACATTATTTGCTCAGTTCTATTTGCACTGCCCGTCAGGTTACAATGGATCAAAAAAAAAGCTCCAAGTCCCACTCAGTTTCAAAATAAGCAGATGTGGATGCTCATATCAAGATGAAGCCCTGTGCATGAAACCATTATTACCACACAGGACAATTCAAATTCATATTATTCCTTAAAAACTAGGCGTATTGCTACAAGACAAGCTGTGCCTTATGAGGTGCCTGACAGCTATGAGATCCCGAGAGAAATGATATACATTAAAAACAGCTTCTGTACAATGAACTCAAACACAGCGAATAATCACACGCGCTATTAGTCGTTTGGATTCGGCAAAACGGATTTCCTTATCCTGAGCGATTTTGTTGGAGCCATTGTGTGAAAGTCGACTTCAAAGCACAGCTGGACACAAAACCTGCATTAACCAAAGGCTGAACTCGGAAACTTAAAATAACATTCCAGCTGACACAACGGCCATTTTTAAGGCTTAGTACTGAATAGTCTATATTCTTTCTATATAAAATTGATGGTCACGACTGTAGGCTCTCTCTTGCGGCCAAGGTCAAGTCTGAGGAGGCTATAAACCACAGGAATGAGAGGAGGTAACCGTGGAAAATGGACTCATGAGGAAGGGGGTTCATGTAACAATTGATGGCGATTCAAACTTCTCTCGTCTCATTTCCCCAGATCGCTCATGAATAACCCCCAGTGCCACAGACCCGATTACCTCTCTCTCTCTCTCTCTCTCTCTCTCTCTCTCTCTCTCTCTCTCTCTCTCTCTCTCTCTCTCTCTCTCTCCATCTCACCTCCCTCTACTCTTCATTTTGCCATTACCCGTTTTGTTGTGTCCCCGTCTCTTTTATCATCTCTATCTCTCGCTGTCTTTCATTTGCAGGTTCTTGCTTGAAATCAACCCTTTATACCGTTTCCCTCTTTCAACATATTTCTCTTTTCCTCCTTTCAGCGCTCTCCCCACAATCCCTTTTTCATTACCGTATAACACCCCACTTGTAACCTTCAGCTTCATATGCACTGGCTTCAGATCTCCCTCTCTCTTTCTCATTTTATATTCTCTTTCTGCACATTTCTTCCCCCTTTTCAATCTCTCTCTCTCTCTCTCTCTCTCTCTCTCTCTCTCTCTCTCTCTCTCTCTCTCTCTCTCTTTCTTTCTCCGTACAGGTCATGGTAAAGGGGGTATAATCCTTTCCCATTCCACCTCCACATTTACTTCCATTCTCTAATAGCTGAAACCAATCCTCTACGCACCAACCCAATTTAAATTCATATGCAATCCACTCTACCACCCTGGGAAACCGGATTCTTTAAATCACATTTGACCAATGTAATTTTTCTAAAAATTAGACACAAATAACACGAAGCCTTTGGCGTATTCAGACAGATGAAATTTAAACAGTTTATCGCCGTGAGTAGGAGAATTTTGATGCTAATTTAGTGTGCGTGATTCATTTATTGGTGGGCCTCTCTACGGTGCGTTACCACTGGAGGCCTGATATGCTCAAGCAATCAGCAAGTTACAATCCTGAATAGCTCTTGGAAAAACTAAAAATAACCTCAGGGGGTGGCATTTACTTTAGCATGATTCAACAATTGATCTGTGAAGTGAATTGCCATTTTGTGTCAATTCTCTTATGCGGCAACAGTTTCTCTATGCTAAATGTCTTATGCTAAATGTCCTGTGCTCTCCAGACTACTAAAACTCGAGGACTACACCACTTATCGATGGGTATTTCAAAACAGTGAGTGAGGGCAAAGATAAACATCAAATAAAATACCAGGAAACACTTAACAGCTTTTAAAACAGGGGTCACAAACTCAAATTACCTTACTAGCCAGGTGGATATCTCCATTAAGAGCCTGTTGAACAGGTCTTTTTTCTTTTCTTTTCTTTTTTTTACAATCATAAGCATTAACTTTATACTGACATCTCAGATTGCAATATACTCCTTTCACGGCATACATCCAGTGTGGAAAACAATTGTGTCCAAAATCATTCCCTATTCACTGTATAGAGCACTATAGCAATGTTTCTATCCAAAGCTGCGAATTTAACTTGTGCGCAAAATTGTAATATCATATAAAACATTTGCAAATAAAGCACTGTTTCCATCCTATGTGTTCAAGAAAACAAAATCATCACTTCCTGGGAAACTGGTGCAAAATATCTGTAATAAAACTGGAGGTTGCTGCAATCGGGGCTCTTTTAACCTACATTGTAAATGACTTGCGTCTCAGAGCGTGCAAACGAAACGCAATAAACGCTGTTATCTTGCGTTTGAAGGTTTGGGAACTCAATCGTGTGAGACGCTTCTGGGAGAGAATTAAACCAAATCATTCTGATGACAGACTTTGGTTCAGGCCTTTCAGAGTAACTAAAGCAACATTTGAGATGCTGAAATACGATTGGTCCACTAGTTAGTCCAGTTATCCAATCACATCCACTGATGAGGCAAAGTTCTGCAAGTTTTTTGTTGCGCATTGAGGGATTTATTCAGTAGATGTGTTTCTATCATAGTTTATGTGCATGTCTTCTTAAGGCGGGCGTACACGGTGCGAATTCTGACGGTCGGAAGATCGTATGTCCACGCACACTTTACGAGTGAGTTTATCCGAAAATCGTACGGAGGCAGTGATATACGACACGATTTTACGACCTGCTGAATTCCGAAGAAATCGCACGAAGTTCCGCGCCAAAAACTCTCTCATAACTGCATATAAAATATTGATACAAGCCGTGATTATTTTGCTACATATATAGGCTATATGTGTGTGAATGAGTTAAACTTAGTTACGGTAGGCTACACATTCAAAAATAAAATTTCAAGCTCTCTGAATGATTAATTAGCCGTTTAAACCACCTCATCATGTGAGTGTTTGCAATTCATTTTGCTGCGAGAAGGTAGCGCAGTGAACGGGGCTTGAGTGAGCTTGAGCGCGTTGTGAGTGAGGGCGCGGGTGCCAGATCCCGTGTTGCCAGATCCACATAATGGAAAGGTGACAGTAGTATTCTGGACTTGTGTTTTGGATTAATGTCACAATTTAGGAAGTTATTAAAGTGGTTCGTGATATATTAATCTTATTTCCAAAACACAAGCTTTGAACTTATTTCGGATTTTTATCATTTCTTTGTTTTTGTTTGTTTTTGCTTGTTTTTCGTAGCAATATCTGGCAACATTGTTCTGTCGGCATTAATAAAAAAAAAAGATTAGGCTGTAGACAAACTGTAATTGCTGTTAGGAAGATACAAACGCAATGATCATTGTGACGTGTAAGAATCTGTAAGAAATGTATAACACTATCAAAAACAATAGCATAACACAGATCTGTATGTTACAGAATGAAATATGCCAAATACTGGCCAGCAGGAACATGGCAGATGCTGTTTAGTTAATCTTTCAAAGTCATCATAAAAACATTAATTGAAGCAGTGTTTCTAGTAGTCCACACCATTTTCGTCTTTCTTCTGTGGATTTCCAGAGCTCCTGATTCAGATAGATCGACAAATCGGCTCATTCAACCGCACACACCTCACGAATGCAAGCCGACAGCTCCCGAACTTTTTCGACATGCTTAAAAATTATCGGGAGGTCGAGAGGTGCTCGGCTCGGCTCGTATCTTCCTCGCACACGATACGAGCCGCGACATGCGAGCATAACCGGTTTACACGCGATTTCTCCCGAGTGAAAAAAATCAACTGCGAGCTCGTAAAACAGCAAAAAATCGCACCGTGTACGCCCGCCAGTGTTTCCCCTACAATGTATTTAGCAGCGGCGCAGCGCCGCCACTGGATTTTCAGCGCCGCTGCAAAAACTTCACATGATCAGTAATATCACATCCACTTACACACCTAAAAACACTTGAGACGTGGCGTGCGCCGGTGCTGCTAATGCGGTGGCTCTGAATCCACTGTTGACAAGAAAGGAGGAAAGAGCCACATATGGAAATATTTTCGATTAGGTTAATGTCACGTTGCCATAAGGGGCCGTTCACATAGCGCGTTTTTCTGCGCGTGCAAATTCGTTATTTCAAATGTAGGCGCGCGGGAAGCACGATAGTTTCTCCAGGCAGCCTCTATTCATGGTTGCATAGCAACGACAGACGCCACGGGAGAGAGCAAGCGCTTTTAGAAAGGAGAAAGCGGCGCTCTCCATGAGGACGAGGAAGTAGCAGCAAAGAATTAATTGATTTCTAGCCCTTGCATTAGCTTTACTACTAGATATATGTATGGAGATGAGAAATAAAAAGTCGCCCTGTACAGCTATGATCAGCTGTTCGGCCGAGCTGTCGATGTTGTTACGGAAAGGCCGAAGCTGATCGGTTGGTTTTTGTCACATGGCGTGTTGAGATGAGATGTTACGATATTTTCATCTCGCCACGCAAAAAACGCGATATGTGAACGGCCCCTAAAGTGAACTCGGGTGCGGTTGTATCCGAGTAGTTTTACGAGCAGGAGTACATGAGCACAGTCTCGGACCGACACCAGAGTGCTGTTATTAGTCCGCCAGAAAAGCAGATCTAGGCTTATTCTTGGCTGGATAACTCTTTTAAAAAGTCTTTTAAAATGAAATACGAACACAGTTTTGGATTAAATAAAGGCACAGTCAAGTCAAATAAAACACTTGATTGTTCATGTTTGTTCACTTCATTCATTGTGCATTAAATAATGTTAACTTAACACTTTTGATTTTAAAAATGTTCAAATTAAAAATTAAAAAAATTAAGTGCTCACAGATTGGGTGTGGCCTAAAATTTTCAATAAATTCTAAATAATCTTTTTCTGGGTTGTGCCATTTCATTTTTCCCCTATCAATATCTACCTTATAGCTGAAAATGAACACAAAACAAAAACGTGAAAAATCCTGTCTAAAATTATAAAATGAAGGTTTCTGTTTGTGACCAGTTCAAGGTGCGTGCTGCAATAATCACCTTGAATCTGTTGATGGTATGTCGTAATTGTCTCAATGTCAATTTGTATCCACAAAACTTGCCAGAAGTCATGGTTTAAGGGTTTATTTAAAAAAAAAAAGGTTCTTCCGGAGGTACATGTAACCTGTACATGTAGCGGAGCATGTTACCAAGTGTTACCCCCCCCCCCCCCCCCGCCACGGGACAGCACCGCTGCTGGAAAATTTTCTAGGGGAAACACTGACGCCCGCCTTTATCGGATAAAAACATTATCTGAGTCCCCCACCGTGCCCTGATAGATTGAGGCATAACATTTTTTTCCAGCACACGAGAGAACCAGACGATACTGAAAGCGAGGAGCACGAGAGTAAGACTCTGGAAGTAAAGCAACAGCAGTGCCATGGAGAAACACATACAGTCCATTTCAGCACTGACTCTGCTTTGTGAATTTAAATTAGAATTCATTAGCAAAATGTGATGAAATGTGACATTATGGTGGCAAACTTTCATTCCATATTTACACAGATCGTACCACCACAAACAACAGCAGCCGCCTTCCCCGACGCAGCCCAAGTTCCTTTAACCATGTGTGACATTACAGTCGCCTTGCCCTGATGATCACGCAAGCAAACACAGAGCCCACTTATGTGACAGATCTTTGATTTCATAATTGTATTTGAATGCTAAGTTGAATGTAATCTCAGACTGGAGAGAGCACAAAATAAAATAAACTAAATAGCACAACAAGTGCAGACTGATTCATGAACAAATGACTCTTATGAGCCAGTTCTATTAATGACAGATCATATCAATAGTGCAATACAAAGAATAATCCTGAAATAAAAGCAAATGGCATGGAGTGCACTATACAAACAAAACAACAGTCCTGATACAAAAAACAAACGTGTGTCACATGCCGGCATGCGTTTACCTGTACCTAAAATAGTTTCCAAAAGCCACCGTCTCCCACTTTCTAAACAGGTGTTCGACGATACCAGGGTATGATTTTGTGTGTGTGTGTGTGTGTATAAATGAAAACGCTCTCCTAGCACATGGTCTACTTGACCTACATGCTTGAACTGAAAATGCCTTAATGGTGTTATTTTGCTTTGATTGGCAGGTGCATTTAGCCAGAGTAGCTTGAAAAAATAATAAAAAATAAGAGAGACGTGGATAATTAGTGCCAATCAACCGCAGGCGAATCATCATGCGCTTGTCAAACTGTTCAGATGCCCTAGCTGGCATGCAACGGGAATAACACCTGTGTCACTAAACAATTATTGCATAGTCAACCGCATAGATGTTTATATTTGCCCTTGAGAGTGTGTGAGCGAGCGTTTGCATGCAGGTCGTGTTTTATGAAGCCTGTGTAAGGCTGTGTGTCCACCTAAGCATTTTTTCCTAAGGGATTATTTTTTCAATTGTTTGCGATGGGAGTGCCACGCATTTTAAAACGCTAGCAGCGTGTTCAACACAGCGCGCATCACTGTCACGTTTTACCCAGCTGTCCAATCACAGTGGAGGAGGGGCGGTGATCGACCAATGATCCCATCCTACAACGACAACAGAAGCCAACAAGCAGCACAACAACTGAACAAAATCAATCAAAACAAGGGCCAGAAAAATGCTTTGTGTCGACATTTTTTTATATTCAGAAAAAAACTATATCTGCGAAATCAAACGCCATTAACGTCTTCTGTATCAAAGCATCTCAACTGAAAAAATCTCAAGTACTTGCAGCCAGGCATCTTCAGAAGAGCGTCGGCCATTTTCAGCTGGCTAAAAACGCTTTAGTCAACACTAAGCGGTTTCCAAGAGTAAATATATGCTAATGTGTCCTACTGCATGCATTCTGCATGTGTATTTTGCCGCAACAAAATACATTTGGCATGCATTGTGTATTTGTACTTCTGCCCGGAAGATTATGTTTACATTTATATTCTTAGAAAGTGCTTTCTTACTAAAAAAACCCATCTCTCCTTTCCCCCCTCTTTTTCATTCATTTTCTAAAGCTCTCACTTCAGGGTGCCAGTCGTTTTTCTTCATCAAAGTGCCGGGCTGTTTACTCTTTGTAGGGTGTGCTGATGTTGAGTATAATGGGACATGCTGCCCGTGCGATTATATGGCAACACACACTCGCTCCATCACTGACACGCACTGGATGACAGATGAGACGCCCGCCTGGGAGCGCTCCTTTACCCACAATGCCTCGCTCTGAGCTGAAGGGTTGACAGCCCTGCCTTGAGTGACCATATCGGCCGGTGGACAGAGGCCAGAGTGCTGTGTGGTAGTTCCTGAAAGCACACGCGTGTGTTTGCGTGTGCCTCTTGGGTCAGTGATGTTAAGCCGGTGTGTGATTGTGAATATGGAGCAGTGAGGGAACGACAAGCTGGGGTAAAAATAGAAAAGGAGAACCTCAGGCTAAATACACCGCGATGGAAAGTAGCTAATGCTGTAAAGGTTATGTAAGAGAAATCAGTATGCAAATACAACATAAACGTGCTTTATTATGTTTATTTTTATTTAATAATACCAACTATGTTCATACACTGACAGTCAAAAGTTTGGAATAATAAAAAGAACAATAAAAATAGTAATATTTTTACATTTTAAAATAACTATTTTAATATATTTTTAAAATTTAATTTATTGCTGTGATCAAAGATGAATTTTCAGCATCATTACTCAAGTCTCATTTATTATTTGTGATGAATTATTACTAGTACTGGCTCTTATTATTATCACTTTTAAAAAAAATTGATGCTTAATATTACATTATAAATGTAAATAAATGGCAGTGTGTCATGGTTTCCACAAAATATTAAGCAGCACTACTGTCTTCATCATTGATAATAATCAGAAATGATTCTTCAGTAGCAAATCGGCATATTAGAATGATTTCTGAAGGATCATGTGACACTGAAGACTGGAGAAATTCAGCTTTGATCACAGGAATAAATGACATTTTTAAATAAATATAAATAGAAAAGTTGTTTTAAATTGTCATAAAATTTCACAATATTACTGTTTTACTATATCTATTTTGATCAAATAAATGCAGCCTTGGTGAGCAGAAGAGACTTCTCTCAAAATTATTAAAAAATCTTAATTATTTCACAGTATTTTTTTATCACCAGAACCATCTGTGTTACATTGTTGTCATATTATGCAACAATGACTTTGCAACAGTTATACATTAAATGTAAAAACTATGGGATGTATTACCAAAATTGTAGTAATATAGTATTCATTTGGAATTATTTATCCCGCAATATTAAAACGAGCCATTTTTGGAGCTTGATTTAATAAATGCTGTGTTTATAATGAAGATGATGTTTTAAGTTCTGAAACGTGCAGGATGTTTTAATCGTTCAAAGACCTCTTACATGTCAAAAGATCAAGGAAAATTTTGATTTCTCTTGTCATGACCCCTTTAAAGAAAAAAAACATGTAGGATCAAACTAGATTTTATCCTTGAAGAATCAATTTTGATGTAAAAAAAGGGCATTTCATACCACAACGGAGCCAGATCTGAATGTAAGCAAATAACTATTTGGCTGTTGGTTAATATTATCCAATAGCCCCTAGTGATGTCAGCGGAAAAATAAAGTAGTACATAAATATTTTTCTCCCTTTAGAATAGCATGCAACCATGAATCACACACACACACAAGACCAGAAATGTGATAAGAAAGAGCATATCTGCTTTTGATTGCATATTGACTCTATAAAGCTTTCAAAAAAACATAATTGTCCTTGCTAGACGATTTGACAAAAGTGAAATAACACCTTTTCTCCGCCTCAATACTATCATCAGGATTTCAGTCTTTTATAACAATCCACTTTACCTTTGGGAATATTATTTTTCACAGTCACATTTAATCTTATTCCAGTGTGTTTTTCATTTGACAGCAATGTGCTATAATCCTGTCCCAGGCTGGCGGTCTGTAATACAGATTCATGTGAGCAAATGAAACTTCACTGCCCAACACCCTGCAGTATACAATACAGCATCACATTCATACATCATTACAATGACTGCTTCTAGTGAAGAAATAAAGGCAGAAAGCAGCATGTGTAGACACAGCAGAATGGAAGCTGTCACGTAAAGTTAAGCTCTCAAGAGACGACTAGAGTCTTAACATTTTATGTTGTAGGTGGCAGTGTTGGGTTGGTTCCCATTAAGCCCCCTCGGTGGGGACTGTCTACAAATTTAGCATTGTCCTGTGACTAACAGCCTGTCTGCCATATGTTCATATTCACCTTCTACCTGATCCTCAGATGCAGGCCTCCCGCTGCCAAACAGGACTACAGTAATACCGTGTGTGCTTCTCGGGAATAACCACGGCTATTTTAATACAATCTACATAATATTGTTGAAATGCCTCAGTAGCCATTTGATTATGAGTAACATGATTACAGCTCAAAGAGCCACCCTTAAAGTCCATACTATTTATGTACTGTATAGATACTGTACACAAGTTTGGGGCCTCCAAGAGTTTTTAATAATTTTGAAAGAAGTGCATCAAGGCTGCATTTCTTTGATCAAAAATACAGTAAAAACAGTAATATTGTGAAATATTTCTACAATTTAAAATAGCTGTTTTCTATGTGAATATATCTTAAAATGTCATTTATTCCGGTGATCAAAGCTGAATTTTCAGCATCATTACTCCAGTCTTCAGTGTCACACGATCCTTCAGATTTGCTGCTTGATAATTATTTCTGATTATTATCAATATTGAAAACAGTTAATATTTATGTTGTCAGGACTCTTTAATGAATAGAAAGTTCCAAATTGGAAATAGAAATCTTTTGTAGCTTTATAAATGTCTTTTGATCAGTTTGATCCTTGTTGACCAAAAATCCCAAACTTTAAGTGGTATATAGGGAGGGATATGATTTTATCCACTGGGAGATGAAAATGGTCTTTTCATGCCACAGACAGGATTGAGCAAAATTCAGGATTGAAGAATTTTAAATTGAAATGATTTCATCACATATCAAATGGAAGTCGAATTAAAATTTTAACTGGAGGGTAATTTGGAATTTAAAATGTCATGCAAAAACACATATAATGGTTAAACCCTTTTTGTTATACTGGTTTAAACTCTCTTCACATCCTGATAGCAATCAATAAGAGATGTGGTCTAAATATTTTAAAAAATGACATATATCTTCTGCGGAAGTCTCATGTCCAAGAAAATGTTCGTCCAATAATTGCATTCGGTCCGATTCAATCGTGCATTTTAATGCGGTTGTCAGTCCTGAAACTTTGCATTGTACTTAGCAGCATGAAAAACTATACTTGTATTCAGATTGTAGATGAGTAATAAACAAGAAGCAAGAGAAGAGCCTCCCTTTAAAATTACTCAATCTCTAAAGCGCAAACTCACTGAATTCTGCACTCTCGCGAAAACTCCTCTTATATATTAAAAGCTGTCTTACTTGTACAATGAATCACTAACAACACTTTGTTTGTTATAATGTAAGGATTGGCGAACGTGCGGCTCATATTGAACAAAACAAATCCTTGTGCTGTGTTAAGCTGATTCTGATGAACTTACTGACTATCACCTCTGATTGGCCATTGTGTTCACGCGCTCAACGGATATGATTGGCTACAGTGCTCAACGCTTGTAAAAACACACTGTAAACAGAAAGCTTTTACGCTCAAAAATGCTCAAACAAACACGAACAAGAGCGTTTGAAAGCAGCGTCATTTAGTGAGTCCCAAATACACACGGTACTCGGTACTACAGAACTGCTTGTACCATCAACTTTTGCCGACTGGTACCGGTACGTTTGACTACCCTATTTCTTACATTCAAATTTGAATTGCGAACAACTTATAAGTCATAAATTGAAAGACATTCCCAATTCATTTCTGAATGGTGGTTGGGCACACCACCCATAGCACATGCTTGCAGAAATATCTCTGCAGATCTGTGGGAAAGATCTCAACCTTTTGGCCTTTTCAACAGCAGTCAGCAATCTAGTAATGGAGGGAGAGTGGCCCAGCTGTAGCCTCGGCAGTAAACAAGAATGAAAGAGTGAACAGTACTCTCCCCAGAGACACAGGCAACTCTCCAGGCATTTAGCAAGGGCTTCAGCAGGGCACATGAAAGGGAGAGAGATGAAGAGAGAGGGGATGAGGAAGATAGAGAAAATGAGAATCAGGTGAACTGACAGATAGAGAAGCTGAAATAGGCTTTACTAAAGCAATCCTCAACATCCTGACAGCCTCATTCACAGCATCTAAGGTGGATTGTTACACCATGTCCTAACCAGATGCGACGTGACAAGTTCCAGAAACAAGTCATTTGTCTGTCCTCACTGGAAGCGAAGGTGCTGCACGATGCAGTATAATCCTTGGCAATCAGAACACGTTTAATGGTCAATAGAGCAGTGGTTCTCAACTGGTTTGGCCATGGGGCACACATTTTCCCATGGTTATTAGGGGTGTGACGATATTCAAACCGAACAGAATAACCGCAATACACCACCCACGGTACGTATCGCGATATGGCGTACCGAACGCACCCGCCAAGCCCTAGCTCATTGTTGAGGTTGACCTCGCTTTACCCCAAGTCACAAAACAAATTTTTCTTCCTTCACATTTGATTAAATAATTAGGGGTGTTACGGTACACGTATTCATCCCGCAAATTTGTTTGTCTTATGTGTACAAGACGAATTCATCGTTGTAGCCTAACCACCATTAACCACCAATAATCGCAAAAAAAAAAAAAAATCACAAAACAAAGTGTAATATTTTAAATTATGTAAATTGTTTCACGAAATTCAAACAATAAATGCCGTTTTGACGCTCTTTAATGTGGAGTGACAGGTCACTAGGCGAATGCAGCAGTGGCGCGCGAGTTAACGCGATCATCTCTTCCTAATAAACATGAATGAACATCTGAATGTATGTTGAAAGATACAGTACAACTTACTAAAACATATTTCGTGTAATCCCTCAATCAGTGTTTCAACGGTGGAAAGACATCAGTAAAACGGCTTGTAAACAATATCCACGTACAGTAGCATTACATTTACCTCATTTAACTCTTTCGCTAAATATATGCACTATATTAGCCTTTAAATTCATTATATTTTACTTAACCTGTTAGTGACGTCTTGATTATTTAATGAATGTTTGAAACTTCTGTCATAAAAATGACAGCCAGTGTGTAAAATATTATACTTGAACAATGAATTGGAGTAAAAACATTTAATTAAATGTAGATGTTAAAGCAAAAACTGCCTTATGTGCAATTTGCATGTTTGCATACAATTTGTTATTTGAGTGTATACTATACTATTTGAATAGCAACTGAATTTAGGCTAATAGTTTGGGCTCTGTTGTTAACCTTTAATATTACAGTAATGTGCAAGTAAGGGCTTCCTGTATAGTTTGCAGCATTAGCAGAGATAATTATTTTATTCTTAAGAAACTTTTAAATTATTAAACTAAATTCATTTAAAGACAGGGACACAATTTGTTCAATAAACCACTGTTAAAAAAAAGAAGAAGCAATTTTATGTTTAGTTTTCTCCCCTCCTGCATTACCGAACCGTGACGTCAAAACCGAGGTACGTCCCGAACCATCAACAGCTTTCTCGCGTCAAAATAAAAATCACGACGAATGAGAAAAAATTTAGAATAACGTTTTCTGTTGTTGATGTTGTTTCTCTGCGACCCACTCAGAACGATTTTGCGACTCACCAGTTGAGAAACACTGCAATAGAGAGGGATTTCATCCAATGAGATTTCAATGGCTATCTAGAGAAACACCAAACCAACAGTGTTCTGTCGCTTGTCGCAGTCATGGCTGGTTAAGGCAAAAAATTATTTCCATGGAATATATAGCCTTTATCGCTGGCTGCATTATTGCGTTGCATCTTGTTACACTGTGTAAAATAACATCATGAGGTTTCCACTGTGTGGCTCTAGAAAGGTGAGAGACTGAACACAACTAAAAGCTGTGATGCTGACTTCATTTGACAGATTTCATTTAGCTTCTTTGCCCCTGCCATCAATCAAACATGTGGAAATGTGCATGTACACCCAGTGTATGGTGTTGATTTGCTTTTTCTTGTACCTGCCAGAACCCACCTATGGCTAAGACAAAACATCCATACGCGACAGTAGTGGTTCTCAACCTGTCTGCTCTGATGAGGTTGAGGACAGAAAGGGGAAACAATGTTCATAGTTATATAATATCATTTACATATGCATTTGGGAGACCCAAATGTATGCTTTACATACACTACATCTCTAAAGTTTGGGGTTAGTCAGATTTTTTTAATGTTTATTTTTTTAGCCTCTAATGCTCAACAAGGCTGCTTTTATTTGATCAAAAATACAGTAAAAGAGTGATATTGCAAAATGTGTTCTATTGTAATATTAATATGTAATTTATTCATGATCAAAGCTGAACTTTCAGCATCATTACGTATGTCAGTCTTCATAGTCACATGATCCTCTTTCAGCATTATCCTGAACATTGTATTTTAATCATTTGTATCATGTGTCATTGAACAGAAGAGAGGCTCTCGGGAGCGTAAACTCATCCTTTGGATTTTTCCGGCAAAACCGACCCGAGTCCTTCACATAAAAATCAGAACTGGTTTTCATAAACAACCTTGGAAGTCGGGGAAGGTCTCGTTTTTTAAAGATTCATTACAAGCTGTTAACACATTCGCAATACAAAAAGATTCTTAAATATAGCCCCTTTAACTTCCAACAATATAAAAAACATATGGGAGGGGTACAAAACATCTGTAATCTCGATAATAAGGAGGAATAACAACTAAGTCCATTTGTTGTGTGAGCGTGGCGTTACACACTCAATAACTGAACAACTGCTCCTTGGAGTCACAAAATTATCAATGAGTGAGTAAACTCAATACGCTTTCATTGAACCGCCCTTATTTGTACACCAGATAAAATCCTTCCGCAGGAGAAAGGAGAGAAACAAATGGGGAAAAAAATCCAGCTATACAGCAAGGTAATACAAATGATTTGGATGCCTGGCTCATTATATCTCCCTCATCAAACTACGATAAACGACACCGGATGTCATTGCGAGATTTCCCTTGAAAAACTGAACAAAATAACTCATCCATACAGCATACATTTACAGCAACACTGTCATGTATTTAGCTTATTAGAGATATGGTGAAATGAACATGCTAATGTGCTTCACAGTGCTGCACTCCCCTCTGAGGACGTCTGAGCGCTAAACCCAGAGTTCGGCGGCTCAGGGAGGCCTCGTCCCACTAAATCATGTCTGCTGATTGCCCCCACAGACACATGTTCGTGGTCCTGATCCATTTAGCAACCGGCTTGGCTCATTAGGTTCTGACACAGCGTGTATGTGTGTGTGAAGAATATGCTAATGGTTAAGTGGGAAGTGGGCTGGATTGGGAGATGGGATGCCAGTCTATCCTAATTAGACTGAAGCTCAAAGTCCCCCCCCCCCCCCCCCCCCCCCATCCCAGCGGAAGAAAAAAATGGAAACATTGCTGATTAACCTTTGATGGCCCCACAGGAAAAAGTGCGTGCATCTACAAATAGCGTTAAAAAAGACAATAAGAAAAGGTTAAGGAAGTGAAAAATGTCCCCCGATCCATTAAAAATGAAATCTGTGGTTAAACGCAGTGGTTTGAGTCCTGTCTATTGAATTACAAGGAAGAATGGATGAAGTAGCAAGTAGGAGGCTTAGAAAGCCCTTCTCTGGAGGCCTAATTTATGAGCATGCTGATCAATGGTTAATTAAGCAGAGAGAGACTGAGCAGCGTGAATGAGAGAAGGGGTGAAAGAGCAATGAAAAGCTGCAAGAATGAGGGGTGGTCATGGGAAATGTAGTCTTCTACAATTACAACGTTGTTTACATGGGCAGTATTGGCACTGGAATTAATATGAAAGCGGTTGACATTTCATCGGACGGCTTCAAGAGGGGCTTACAAATGATTCATTATGTCTGAAAGCTCTGAGATTGCCGCCTCTATTTCATTTAATCTCTGTGTGATTAACTAACAAGGAATTATATTTTAAGGTTTCAATCATTCAGATAGGCAAAAGGTGTGTGAGAAAAAACAGTATAGAACTTATCGCTGCAGGTTATAACTTTGGCACTACTATGATTTAAAAAAAATTTTAAGGAAACAATTCAAATGGGCTGGATATTTTACAATGTAGAAAAAAAAGTGGGATCTCGTGATTCCTCTTTCTCTTGATTAAAGGCATGATTTGCAAGGAATCAGTCCTCATCCACTAACCTAAATGACCGGATTGCTCATTGCGTTCTAAACTGCCATCAGGCGTTGAAGCCACCGGAAGTGTTCGGGCGGCTATCTTACTATTCCCTACCAACGAAATTGCACGAATTGAAAATACGCCCAATGGAAACACATCAATTTAGCAAAAACTCCCATATATCGCAAAAAAAGTTTTTACGCTCGCATGAGGTGGTTTTTCAGGCAATTTAAAAAAGGAATATTTCCCAAAAAACTGCAAAAGTCGATCATTCTTTAAAGATGAAGACGAGACAGAGTTCTTTATTAAACTCATAAAAGACAAAATGGAAATATTGGATTCTAAACAACAACAAAAAAATGCCACAATTGATCAAGACCTCGAAACAGATAAGAGGAGGAAACACCCAGAAACACCTCATATGTGGCCGCTCAAAAGTATGAGAGGCTTTAATGCTTGGATAACATGCCTGCATCTCCTTCCATTAAAAATAATGTCTAGTGCGGTGGCTGAGATATACTTAAACCTACTAACACCCGTTGCCATGATTTTTGGAATGACTGATCGCGAGAGGGAAAAAATTAAGTTTTAGTCGCATAACATCGGTTAATGGAAAAGCCGTCATTTCGCAATCGTTTTTTATCGACGTTTAGAAAATATCGCAAAAGTTTTTCGCAAATCTGTAATGGAAACGCAGCTATTGATTTACAGCCAAAACATTGACCTTAAATAACCCGATTTGGAGCTTTTCAGTCTCACAGGATTAGTTTTACAATATATGTATGTGAATAAATTGTTACTTCAGATATTATCTGATGGGAGAATCCTGCTGACTTGCATTTATTCCTCTGCTCATAATTTTCCTTATTGGTTCCCAAAAAATGGCCCTGGATTTGGAGCTTGAGGAAGGTAGTTGAATCTCGTATCACCCCGTCTCTGGTGTTTTATGGGATTGCACAAGTGACATCCCACTTCACTGGGTTATGCCCATGTGCTCTGAACAAAAAAAGCTGCAACATATTATGTGCCTTTCCCATGAGCCTGTCAGTGAGTGACATTAACATCCTCCGCTGCCCAGCAAGGTGTTAACGTGTCCATGTCTCTGATGCAGCACGGTTTGTCCCAAAAGACTGTCGCTCTGAAATTGGTGGTGCTGAAAGAACAACCTGCAATATCTGATGCACCACAACCAACTGCCAGGTGCCCATTATTCTAGTGCGGGTAAATGGCTTTTCTTTGAGTGGCGGGGCTGGCAGGCTTTGTTGCCTTTTTTAAGAGTGGTGCTTGCTAATGATAATGTGCTTCCCCCTCCAAAGTAATTACATTTACACTTTCACTTCTCCATTACACTGTGCCTAGTTTACAAAACAAAATGCTCCGAACAAACAAATAATCCTGTGATGTGTTCCGGGACGCCATTAATATAAACCATCCACTTGTTTCTGAAACTGGGATCCTTCTAAAGTCTCTACAGAGACACAGATGAGCTGTTTAAACTGGACGAGACAAAGCGAACGTTCTTCCACTCGTCCATCTGTCCTGTTGTCGACAGACTCAAGTGTCAGAAACTGAACACACATCTGTAAACTGTATCAGTGTAGACAGCGTCAGTGATTATAATGGGTTTTATGTTTTTGATGCGACGCTCACATCCAGTGTAGGAAAATGTCAGCCGTTAAGCGACTGAACGCCAGTGGGCGGAGCCTATGAGGAGATGATGTAGAACTATTCGTCAATGTCTTGCTCTGGAGGCAGTCATATGCAAATGAATTTGCCTGTGTGACGTCACAAATCCCGCAATTTTAAAACAAGCTGTTTTTGGAGCTTGGTTAAATAAATGATTTGATAATAATGATGAGGATGTTTTAAGCTATAAAACTTGCAGGATGTTTTTACGGTACAAAGGATCAAGGTGAATTCTGTTTCGCATGTCATGGCCTCTTCCAACAAAATCCAACAGAATTCCATCGATATTTAAGGGAGGACAGAATATCATAGAAACTTCGGGGTTGGGCTCTTTTGATTTTGGCCAATAAGCAACCTAGAAACTGCCCAGAATACCCTACTCTACCAGCTAGCAACATATTTAAAACCAATCAGAATCGCATAACAACAACATAGAAATGCCCTGGTAACCACTCACAACTCTCTACAGTTTCAGTAACTATTGACATTGCAATTAACACACTTTACTTACAACTAGACTCTATGGAGTGAAGTGACTATGGGAACCTTTAACATGATGCCAACTCATCTACACAAGCACTCGACGTATCCGCCCATCTTTTTCCGCTTTCTGTTCTTTTTTTCTGAATGATTGATTCAGCCTTGAGGGAAAGAAAGAGCCTTCTGATTAATGAATCTTGAAAAAGCCACTGTTTCACGTGAAAAATGGCAGCGCACCAAACACAACGCACAGCGCTTAAAGAGGAGGAAGAGACGAACAGCTCGACAAGCAGAATCGGCCAAGAAAACCGTGTCATGCTTTCTTTTCTTTTTTTTATTGGAGACTTGAGCTCACCTAATTCCCTCCCTCCTATTTTCTCTCTGAATCCTGCCCTCCGTCTCTTTTGCTAAGTCTTGGCTCAGTGTGGATTTTTTTCACCATTGATTGTGGCAGTAAAAAGAATGAACAAAAAGGAGGGAGCAAAAAAAACACTGGCGATCACTCGCTATTCTCTCCTCTCATTCTTATGGCAGAGAAATAATTCCCCCTAAATCAAAATAAAAAAGAAAATTATATTTTAGTGCCTTTTAAAAATATGTTCACTTTTTTATTATTGCGCATTATTTTATAATATTTTACATAATTTAAAATTACATATAATAAATATTTATGTAACATATTATATCTTACAAACGAATGAAATTCCTCCTTTTGTCAAATCACAATTTTAAAATACTTATCACTATACAGCAATGTAATTTTGTTATTATCAGCACAAATACAATGCAGACAAATACTATGTTACTAAGTTACAATTTCAATCATTACTTTTGCAATTGCAAAAACTCTTAACAGCAAAATGAAAAAAACTCATTTACATTTTGCAAAAGATATTTTTTCTTATCTATTTTGATCTTAGGATGAAATATGACAGACAACGTTCTTGACAAGACCCAATGGCCATAAAGAATGGCCACACACTGTATTAGAGTCTGAAAGAAAGTAAGAGAGAGAAATGGGGGAATAAAAGCGTACTTTCAGAAAGAGTACATAGTGCATCCGGGCTTGAGTGCAGATCCTTGATTAGCTGCTCCTTTCTCCATCCTCTCTACTTTCACTTTAGGCTCAACCAATTCACCTGCTGCACTGATCTAGGACCAGCTGCTGGGCTCTAATATTGACACGGGTCAAGTGGCCAACTCTGCACTGCAGAGGAGTATTTGGACCAGCAGGGATTTACTGAAGAAGAAAAAAAGAAAGTGAGAGAGTGAAGGGGGAAGGAAGGGGGGAGAACGGAAGAGAGAGAGAGAGAGAGAGGCTCTAGCCATCACATCATCCTCCCAAAGTGCAGCACTGCAGCGCTCAGTTCTCAATGCCTCCGTCACCCTCCTTAACCTACATAACCAGCCAGCCAGAGACACACAGGCATGTCCTCAGCTTGGAAATGCCTTTAGACGCGGAGGGAGAAAGAGCGGGGAAGCTAACAGAATGAAATGGAACAGAATCTGAGAAATTATACATACATGTGTGTATGTCAACATTATGTTGGGTATCACCAACTACCTCATCACTATACATATCATAATACTATACTTTCGCCATATGCGTTTATTTAGCAGACCTGTGTTACGTTATGTGTATTTGTCTTTATGTCTTTATAATATCTGTGTATGCTTTTTGATGTTTTCTTTGAGTTTCAGATCATCGTTGATTTGCTAATAGCCTGCCGGTGGTAACTTGAGGATCAGCTGGCGGTCCTTTTAAAAACTCCTCTTCCGTTTGACAGAGGGAACTGTTGCGGCTTCGGGTCGGTCGTAATGGCTCAGACTTCCTGCCAGCCGCCAGATCAAAATATTCTTTTTATGTTTCTTTCAGTTGTGTTTTATCTAGAATGTGGTAATGTAGGGGAGACCTGTTCTTTTGTTTGGAACTTATTTATTCTATGGTTTTGATGAGTGTAGTTAAGCTTTATTGTAGTTCATTTTCTTTTATTTCTGTTAGGTTAATTGCGTTGCTGTTTAATTTCGTTATATTGGGTTTTGTTTGTTATTTTGGGCCTTGGGTCTCTCTGACGAGGATACCACTCCAGGGCCTGAATTTCGTTTAGGAAAATGGGGGGGAAATCCCCCCTTAGATGACTCTCATGGGGGGGATTTTTTTTTGTTTGAGAGGGAGAAAGGGGGGGGGGGGGGGGGGGGGGGGCATTTTTGCCAAACAAAATTATTAAATTTATCTTGCCTAAATGTTTGCGCTCATTGCATTTTACAATGGGGTAATGTTGTTAAGAATTTACACAACACGAGGCTTGATTGAAATTGTTCAATCAAATTGAAAAAAGTAGCACAAATAAATACAATAGAATAAAGATACAAATAAAGACAAATAAAGAGAAACGTTTTTGAATAGGTCTAACACTAGTATTCATAGACAGAAACTTAATAAAGTTATCAAATGGAAAATAACACTGGATAGTATTTTAGTCCTGAATAAATTAAATACATAGGCTATTAATCCTGATTCCTTTAACTTAAAGCTCTCTTTTGTTGTTTTGACGACAAAATTAATGACAGACACATATGGCTGCTGTCACTTTAAGAGCTAGTGCACGGATTCTGTGTTCATTATACTGGCATGCGTTTTATGCTTATTAAAGACAAAACCGACTACAGAGCGGCCAACTTTTGAGTTTAGCTTGGCGTGAGACTTCTCCAACAGGGGGGTGGGGGCACGCAAGCTCTTTCGCTCGCTTACCTCTCTGCCGTCGTGCGCGGTAAGGACCGCGCCGTTAGGAGCTCAACACATCTGTCTCGCATGCACGCTCGCTCTAGATTACATATTTTAACTAATTTGCGGTAAAACTAGTCGATCACGAATGGCTCAACTGGTAGATCTATAGATAAACTTATCTTTCAGGCATTTGAACGACCGGGTTGACACTTCAGCGTGACAAATCGGGGGTGTGGCGTGAGAGCGTGAGAATTGACTCAATTGCGTGAGTCTCACGCTGAATGCGTGAGAGTTGGCAGCCCTGCCGACTATGTTTAGAGTATAGTCAAGTCATCTTCATTTATATAGCGCTTTTAACAATGGATTGTTTCAAAGCAGCTTTACAGAGATAAACATATAATTTAAGGAACAGAGATTGTTTTCGCTTTATAGCGGTTCTTGAATAATGTTATTTCCAGCTAAAGTTCATTTTGATTGATTCACCTCCGTCGAAGTGATCAGACTTTAAACGCGAATCTGTGATTAACGCTGACGGCGTTCACATGCTCATTCAGAATTAATTCTATAGTTATGTGCTTTTGAAAATATGTGCGCAGGTTTGTAATTCCATACAACCCAGCCTAAACAAACTACTTGTCTTGCCTATAAATTTTGATACAGAATTTTGTTTTATTTTATCACTTCGGGGTACGCGAACCGAAATTCACAACACTTTATCTGTAGAGTGGGAAAGGGATCCTCCATAGGGAGAGGATAGTGGACACTTCAGCACTGCATTGTCATCGGCCCCAGGCGGATCTCCTTCGTCAGATCTGGACACGGCCTGGATCCGGCAGGCTGCGGGAAAACCTCGGGATAAACAAAGACACTAATATTAGCGTAGATGCCATTCTTCTTATGATGTAGCGAGTACATCAAGATTTAAGGGAAGTGTTCCCAGTTCCGGCTGACCTAATCTATGCAGCCTAACATTGAATTTATAGAAGTCTATAGTGCGTTATGTGTATGCTAGGTCAAAGAGATGTGTTTTTAGTCTAGCTTTGAACTGACAGAGTGTGTCTGCTTCCCGGACAATGGTAGGAAGACTGTTCCAAAGTTTTGGTGCTAAATAGGAAAAGGATCTACCGCCTGCAGTCGATTTAGATATTCTAGGTATTATCAACTGGCCGGAATTTTGAGATCGCAATAGACGTGAAGGACTATAATGCGTTAAGAGCTCGCTCAAGTACTGCGGAGCTAAACCATTTAGTGCTTTGTAAGTAATCAACAATATTTTAAAATGTATATGATGTTTAATAGGGTGCCAATGCAGTGTTGACAGAACCGGGCTAATATGGTCATATTTCCTGGTTCTGGTAAGAACTCGAGCTGCGGCGTTTTTAACTAGCTGTAGTTTATTTATTAAGCGTGCAGGGCAACCACCCAGTAGAGCATTACAATAGTCTAGCCTTGAGGTCATGAACGCATGATAATTGTTCCTCATTTCCCAATGAGAGCATATGGCGTATTTTAGATATATTTTTAAAATGGAAAAATGCAGTTTTACAGATACTAGAAACGTGGCTTTCAAAAGAAAGGTTGTTATCAAAGAGCACACTCAGGTTCCTAACCGACGACGAAGACTTGACAGTATACTCACTAAGAGCGAAATTGACACAGTTTTGCGTGTTAAAGCAATATAATCCCTGAAAAATAACTTTCGTTTCTGGCCAGCTGTTCTTGAGGCGGATTTTCTATGAATGTGCGCATAGAAAATCATCCCAGAGAGCGCGCGACACTGATTAGTTTAAAATCGCTTGAATGTTTAAACTGGTAAGACTTAAAAAGGTCGCTATTTTACCAAATGGTAAACTTCATTCACGATGCACTGCTGGCCCGATTTTGCAAGTGAATATTCCGTCATGTCCCTACTCCTGAACGCGAGTGTGTATTATCACGGCAGCGCTTGATGCTTACCTTGCACAATACATTTTGAGAGAAGAGTTGGAAGACGCGGCACCGTTGAACACTCACGCTGTTTGTGAAATTTTATTAAAAGAATGATTTGATTTTATAATCTGTGTGGATTACGATTGCGGGAATATCCCGCATTATAAATGGGAGACCTGCGGGAATGATTAGAATTATGCGCAATACCCGCGCCGAAATTCGAGCCCTGCACTCTATTGATTTATTTCTCTATTAATTTTTATTGTTAATGAACTATACTTTATTGTTATATTATTTTCGCTTGGGCCATGGGTCCTTCTGACGAATCGGCCAAGGACTTTTATTTCCCCCTGGTGTAATTGTCCTGGTCGCATTCGCACCGGCAGTAGGAACTCTGGAGTGACATAAGACGGCCAACTGCGCGGCATTCAACAACGTCAACTGAAGGATGGACAAGGCTGTGATCAGAGCTGTGTTTTTATTGTGTGTTATGGGTTTCATGATAATGGAGATTGAATGTAGTTATGTGATTAAAAGGGCTAAGAGACGGAATTTCACTCCAGACAGGTAAACGCCATTAACATTAGTTTTCTGTACGTTAGTTTGTGGAGTAAGTAGGTCCTATATGTAAACTGTGTGTTTATGCTGCTTTTTACAAGGGTTTTGTTTGGCATGCGTTCGGCCAATCAACGTACACTTACGTCATTGGTAGTTCCTGTTGTGCTGGGTTAGACACTACTCTGAAGTAGGAGCTCATTTAGGCCCTGTTTACACCTGGTATAAGTTTTGGTTTTGGTATAAGTTTGTTCGGATCACAAGTAGACGAGAGAGACATATTCCCGTTTACTGGTGTTTTAATCCGTCTCTTTTGCCCACTTTCAACCACTTCTGTCCTGATTATTTCGAGGGGAGGGTCTATGGGCTGGTAAATGTACGGGTTTTTTCAGATCTTTCGATCTAATGGACAAAATAATCTTGTCTAATTTACATATGAACATACATATTTAGCCGAACGCTGTGAGTGTGTGTTAGAAATCAGGAATGGTGAGAGAACATTGTGATTGGTACGTTTTTGATCTTCAAATCAAAGTTTAAATCCTGTCTGTCTTGCCGCTTCCCATAATGTTACGCATGAGGTCAGTAGACGGAGAGAAGACGGTCTTTTGTGGCTGTTTGAACACATTTGATCACATGAGCGTTTACGATACGAAAGCAATCCGGTTGAATGCGTCTTGAAATTCCTCTGGAAATGGTGGAAAGTGGGCAAGCTCAAAACGTTTTACACCTGTATTTAGTGTCGTCCACTTGTGATCTGATCAACCAAAACACATCTTAATACCAGGTGTAAACAGGACCCACCCAAAAGGCGCTGCTTTAGCTAAAATTGTTCCTAGTTCCTGTGGTGCAGGTACTTCTGCCAATAGTAATAGGAACTATGGAAACGTTCCTCCGGTGCGAAAGCCCCTCATGTTGAGTGCTTCATTATTGCAACCTGCCTGTGACGGTCGGTTGTCATATCACTGGCTATTATGATGTTAGCACTTACTGTGTCCTGTCTAACGCGTATTATACATTAACATTCAGACAAGGGCACAGATAGACCCAGGCACCCAGAGCAGACAGTAAAACACACACATACAAACACACCGCTATCTGAACAAACACCCTGATTGCACAGAGACGTGAAGAGAGAGAAAAATCAAGAAAAGGGGGTATTAAAGGGGGTACAATATCTTGATATTATGGTGTCCATCAGACTGATGCAACCAGATTGGCATCAACACTCAAAATATATCTGTTTCCCAGAATTCACAGTTGTAGCCAGGGCCCACTTGCCATAAGAGCAGCCATTTGGCTTAATAGTCTCATTCTCTGTGTGTGTGTGTGTGTGTGTGTGTATGTTAACAAAACAGGAAGGAAATGATGTAATAGCCCACTCAATTCATTTCATCCCGCTGCTCTGATGGTGAATGCATTGCATGAATTCCATTCGAGGATAGACTAGCAACAAACGCTTCTATTTATATCCCTGAAATTTGACGGAATATGATTACAGACATAACGTGTCTGTGTGTGCGTGTGTGGGTGTGTGTATCCGTGTCTTACATAATAAATATACTAATCTAGCTGAGCGTCATCGTGCAATGCGGATTTACGCAAATCCCCTGAACAGCAGGAAGAGGAAATCAGGCCATAGATGAGCAGTGACCTTGCTGCGCTGGTCACGTGATGCATGCCGGTGACTAAACAGAATATCAATGCAGATCGATGCATTTAAGAGATATCTCTATCGATACCTCAGCGACACCTATGTGTTCAACCTGCAACGATTTCCATTAGATGGATGGACAGAATTAACAAACAGCAGATGATGAATTAATCATTCCATTTTAAACAGATTTCTAAACATTAAAAAAAAAACAAGAAAGGTCATCTAACACCATCACCAACTGTGTTTATATTTTTAGATGCTTCTTATTAACACTGAATGAGTTTAACAACGTCATGCCCTGGAAACCTGGGATCTGCTCCGGCTGCTTGTATTGTGGGCTTATCCGTCCCATCAAACACACTCTGGGAGCTGACAAATCTGCCACAATAAACTTGGAGTTAAAGGTGTCGTGTATATTTTTGTATGTCAAAATACTTGTATTCCAATGCAGAAACAGCTGAAAGTAAGCAATTTGTAGGTTGACTATGGGAGACGAGGTGGGCGGTAGGGATGTTTGGAAATCTGCAACACATTTAGAAATATATATTAGAGATGAAACAGTAACCGGTTTGGTGATAAAGTATGATACAATTCTGGACGGTTAGTTTTACGGTTTCATTTTTTAATCATCATTAAAGGCCCACTGAAGTGCCTTGAAACACACAGCATTATTCAATGTGTTGACGTAATTTCCACTGAAACAACACAGGACATGACACATCGAACAGCCCCTCCCCCTTTTTAATAATAGCCAATAGCATTTTGTTTATATCAGCACGGCCAGAGCCGTTGAGCTCGATAAAGCCGCATTTGACAGCCACAGTCTAATAGATTCTCCTTTTAGATTTAACATGAAACTGTTACTAAAGCAAATCAGTGAACATAGTCATGCTTGTGTAGTTTGAAAAGTGTGTAATTTATGTTGGTGCATGGCACCAAGTGGTGTCATCTCTTCGCCACTTATTCTCTCCTCCTAAATGGTGCAAAAAATCTTACCGACCCCAAACTTCTTACATACAGAATTTATATAACAGAATTCTGCAGGAAACGTCTTTGGAAATGTATCATTTTGGAGAGCTGCTACACCTTTAAGTCTTGCATCCCAACAGGTGCCTCACCCACCGAGGGAAGTGAATGCGAGTGTGTGTAAGTCTATGTGTGTGTGTCCATTCATGTCTTTAATCCCCTTGGCCCTCTTCACTGGTCTGTTTTATAACACAGATGCGCAAGTATACTTCACACACCATGATAGCCGTGTGTGTGAATGTGATTCTTTTGAGCATTTGACCTTCCTCTAACCTTAAAACGAGAGCCTATGAGAGAGAGAGATAAGTGAGGTGAACAAAAAGAATAGAGCAATCTATCAGAGGGGGAAGGAGGGAAACACACAAACCAGAAGAGACAGGAGGACCATCACACCCTAGTGAGGACACAGATCTCATTAAAATGGCTGCCGAGTGGTGACATGATGGCCAGCATTGACTTAAAGCTCTGAGATGCATGACCAGAGAGAATCCAGGATGTGAGGGAATCCTGCTTTTTATCTCGTTCTCTTTCTCCCTCGATCTCTATCCCTTACATCCCAACATCACACGGCTCTAATCCAAGACCACTAAACACCTGGATGGGTTCTGTAGACGTAAGCCCCCTTCCTACACACAACAGAAGCAGATAGAAATGACATGAACCAGGAGAAGCCATCAGATCTGACCTTTTGACAGCCCTACCTTTTATCCCGCAGCTTAATTCAACCATGACAATACAACACACACAACACACTCGCACACATACATCACAGCCTCATTCGAGCATAAACGAATCCGAGGAGCTGCTCTGAATGAACAGATTCCGGGCAAAGCGAACGAATGCTGAGGTAAATACGGCGTATTCAGTCCTAGTATTAGTACACAGAAATCAGTAACTATCAAATGAACACATGGAGATTCAAGAGCCTGGTGTCCAACTCCCTATCTGGCTCAGTTCAGCCCATCTGTTGCAGGGTACCAGACCAGCACACGCACACACACATACACTTCTGTGCGCATCTACACCCATATGTTTGGTCTCTCCATCTTGTGAGATCACAGAGTCTACACTCCAGCAAAGCATCACACACATAAAACACATGCACACATGCTCGTATATCCTCCAACAATGTGGCCTCCTGCCTCCCTGTCTTTAATCAGTTCATTGAAATCAATTAGTGCTCATTGATCCGCTGCTTCTGCATGAATAAACAAGACATGCTGTCTGGTGCTGCTGCTGCTAACACACACACACACACACAGCAAAAAGCTGAAATGGCACGTCTACATATTGCATCCAGAATACATTCTTGAGAATTGTGCGCTTTCAATTAGATTTGGGAACAACTTTTATGTTCCAACATGGTAATGAGGATAAATAAATGGTTTACAGAGTCTGGTGTGGAAGAACAAGTAGAGTTAATATCAACAAAATTATTGACAAAAAATGTTCTTGACGTAGTTGACAATGAAGACGATGAGACATTGTGACCATAATGAATCAGCTTCAATTAAAACATAGCCTACTGTTGACAAAATTGTGACAAGAAATAAAAATATTAATTGATATTAACAATCCACTAAATGTTTTTGAAAATTATACATGAGATTTAATCAAAAGTACAACATACCGTAAATGTGATATTATACCTAATCTGCATTACGTGACACAAAAGAACAAGGGATCTTTAAAGGGGTCATGACATGGATTTTGTTTCCCATTTTAACATGTTTCTTGAGGTTTACTTTTTTTGCACAAAAAAAACCCAAAAACAAATATGCCGAAATCCGATTATTTTCGACCCTCATTCTGAGCCTCTGTCTGAAATGTTCAGTTTTTAAGTGGTGGCTCCTTTAAGGCTTGTCAGTAAACGGCCACTGTTATTGGCTAAGGTCACTGCATAGGAAATCGTATCAACGCCCATTAAGTGTTTTTGAAAACATTATCCATATAAAACTGAACAAACATATAATCCTGTGATGTGTTCCGGGACGCCATTAATATAAACCATCCACTTGTTTCTGAAACTGGGATCCTTCTAAAGTCTCTACAGAGACACAGATGAGCTGTTTAAACTGGACGAGACAAAGCGAACGTTCTTTCACTCGTCCATCTGTCCTGTTGTCGACAGACTTAAGTGTCAGAAACTGAACACACATCTGTAAACTGTATCAGTGTAGACAGCGTCAGTGATTATAATGGGTTTTATGTTTTTTGACGCGACGCTCACATCCAGTGTAGGAAAATGTCAGACGTTAAGCGACTGAACGCCAGTGGGCGGAGCCTATGAGGAGATGATGTAGAACTATTCGTTAATGCCTAGCTCTGGAGGCAGTCATATGCAAATTAATTTGCCCGTGTGACGTCACAAATCCCACAATATCAAAACGAGACGTTTGATTAAATAATGTCAATGTCTTTATAATGAGAAGGACATTTTAAACTATGAAACTTGCAGATGTTTTTATGGCACAAAGACCTCTTATATGTCAAAAGATCAGGGTAAATTTGATTTCTTATGACCCTTTTAACATGTCGAAGTTACATGTCAGTCAGAATGTGTGAGCCAATTTGTGAATTTACTCTCTAAAAACAAGCTTAAACATGTTGTTTTTGTTAAATGTTGATATGTTAACATTCTGAGAAGAAATAAAGATGATAATAAATTATATAAAGATGAGAATGAAAATGTGCACCATGAAAATAAATAAAATTATATAAAATTAATAAGTTTCTTTGAAATAAAATGCTATAATTAGATGTCATTTGAGTGCACAAAATGAGTAAAACTGACTAAAAATAAAGATTCCGAATACAACAAAATTTTGACTAAAGTTAACAGATATTTTGGCCAAAACTTAAACCCCTAAGAACTTTAGGGTCATTTGGAAGAAACCCCTGCCCAACATCAGTGAGGCTATGAATGGGAGCAAATCTCCACATCCACGTTCCAACATCTAGTGGAAAGTCTTACGAAAAAGTTTTAGCAACAATGTAATGGTTCTGACATTATATCAATGAACACAAATGGGTGTTGTTTCGGTATAAGCTACACACAGTTTAAAGTATACGGTTTTGCAGCAAGTGGAAAAATGAACATCTATAGTAACCAATCAGTCCAACACAAGGACAGTCACACAGTTGCTCCCATCCATTACGCTGCTCCCAAATGACACAGTGAGCCCCATATCTGCTATTTGGGCCAGAGAGAGAGAGAGAGAGAGAGATGGAGAGAGATGGAGAGAGAGAGAGAGATCAGCATTCCCTGCTCACAGAACAGAGCGCTTCTGTCTCTTCTCAATTCTGCTATCCACTAGGTTTGGAATGGCCATACTAGGATAGCATATAAATGTGGCCCATTCTTTCAGACTATGTGTGTGTGTGTGTGTGTGTGTATGTGTGTGGTAACTGCTGCTCTTGCTTCGACCTCTCCTCCCATCAGATGTTCGGCACATCAGTGAAGCAGCGATTACTTGTCTTTGATATACGGTGATAGGTTTATGTTCCTATGTGTGTGCGTGTGTGGTGTGTGTTGCAGGAGGACAGAGAAGGATGCTGGGGGCCGGAGTGATTATTTGATAATCTCATTTTCATGCTTTATGACGTCAAAGCCCTTTCAAATATAAGAAAGTAAATTAGACAATATATTGTTGATATTTCAAATACAGGGGAGACTGGGCAGTGTTGTAACACCATCAATTTAACAAATTATTCATGGACTAGAATAGATGGGATGACATCACTACACATGATCACACACCCTCCCCAAGTAAAATATTTATGTCTCTGTGTAGTACAAATATAAAGGACCAATTTTGAAAATAAGAAAATGCTAAATTCACACACAAAAAATGGACTTGTTATATTGTTAATGAACAAGCATTTCATATATAAACATGTTATCTGTCTTTTGTATGTATAAATAAACAAATACAAATATATATATATATATATATATCTATATATATATAGAACTGTACTTTACTGGGCCCATAAAGATGACACTGTCAGCTTATATTTTTTTATACTTTTCTGAATTTGGCTCCGATTACAGCTTGCTGTTTTTAATGTGATGATGATGGCTTTAACATGTATATATAATATATAAACAGTAGCCTATATTTGATCACAAATCCAAGGCAAAAAAAGTCCATGTTTTCTGTTGGTGTTACAACTCAATGGAGTTGGTATACTCTTTGCAATTGACATTCATTTTACAATTCCTATGCTAGTATAAGTTTGGGAATATCAATGTATGAGACATTATGCTAAAAAAAATGTGTGACAACAGTGTCTGGTTTCTAACAGAACTATGGGGAATGGGGATAGGCATAGAAATGAATCTGCTTTGGCCAATAAAGAAAGAAAACATTAAAACATGATTAATGCGTATATTGAAATCTGTCAATATGCACGTTTATTTCCCGACACACACAATCATACACGCGACAGCACCATCCGCGCGTGCCCGTTTTGCCCCAATTGAAACGCGCGGGGATAAAGCATTTCGGAAAAGGGTTCAGAACAGGTTGCAGCACCACACAGTTTAAACAGCAAAACATGGTCATTTAATTCCCTTTATACCAACAACATTTTATGCACTATTCCAACTGACCCTGCTGACGATAAAACAGCCTGTTAATAAATTAACCATGGAAATACCTTTACCTGGCTGGGAATGAGCCGTAAGCAGAAATCCGAGGTATGTGTATTGAAGGTCTATGGGTATTTCCCTGTGTTGTCAGTCGTTGGTCAGC
The DNA here is from genome assembly GCA_030578255.1 of Tiaroga cobitis. Lineage (NCBI taxonomy): Eukaryota > Metazoa > Chordata > Actinopteri > Cypriniformes > Leuciscidae > Tiaroga > Tiaroga cobitis. The sequence goes on along the minus strand of CM060597.1, from coordinate 5,396,510 downwards.
GCAATTCCATCAGCCTGAGCTCGGAATAAACCACAAGATTCTCCGTTGTCCGAGAACTGCAGCAAATGTTTCACGGTTTCTCCCGACAACACCCCGACATAACACACATTCACAGAAAACGATTTCAAAAGTGAAGAATCGTGCGCGCGCGTCGCTCCATCAACGGACCGTCTGCGTAAATTAAGTCTAGTTGGATTTGTCCGTTGAAAAGCTTGTTTAAAAAACGTCTGTCAGGTTCTCCCTTAATAGCGCATATGGAGAAAAAAACACACGAAACAAACACGAATTCACTTCTGTGACCTGTTTCCCCCTCTATGTGTCTAAATAAGACTCTCTTTCGCGATATTTGATGGTTTTACGGCTACAAACGCCGATTTAACTCTCTGACTTTGGCAGCGAAGTCTCGAGTTTAATCTATCGGTCTCTCGAGCGTCTGATTCCGGCTACTGAAGGCTGTCATGATGCTCACCGGCTCCGTTGTCGTTTCCCCGTGATTCCGGGAGCGTGTGCAACGGGAGAGATGAGATGCTGTGAGGTTTTTGATTGCCCGTCTCTCTCTCTAGCGCTCTCTCTCTTGTGCGCGTTCACGCTCTCTGTGACGCTCTGTATCCAAGCTGGTCTGTCGCTGTGACAACGCGCGCATCCACACACACCACTCTCAGCATCCCTGCAGCATTCCTATGCGTTGCATACAGCGCTGATGAACACACACACCACCACCACTGTAGTGGTGCTGCCAAAAACCTGGGCTGAATGTTATATATGATATGATACGTTTGATTTCTCTCCTTCCTCGCGCACGAGGTCATCCTCGGTTCTGCATCAGAATGACGTCAGGGCATTTTAAAGAGACAGAACCCCCTCTTGTTCACCATGATGACCCGATGTCAACCGCTGGATGATGGGGATCTTCTTTTACATCTTTGTTGGGCTAAGGCTTATCGGTTTGTTGTGCATCTTTGCAAAACGGTGCCATTTGTGCCTAAAAATTCAGGAACTAAAAAATAAATAGGCCTAACTATTGGATTTTTTTTTTTTTTTTATGTTTTTGAAGTCTCTTATGCTCATCAAGCCTCATTTAGTTGATCAAAAACACAGTAAAACAGATTTTTGGTTTTCTATTTTAATATACTTTAAAATATAATTTATTCCTGTGATGAAAGCTGAATTTTTTCAGTATCCTCTTCAGTGCCACTGTCACATGACCAGATCCGCACATATATTTGCAGTGATATTATATTCTAAAATTATTCCAATCTATTCTTTAAATAATATTTTCTCAGAAAATATATAAAAAAACAAAACAAAAGGAAATTAGATAAAAGCAAAACTAGGGAAGAAATTAAATGTACACAAATTCTATAATCCGATAAAAATGTAATAGTGATGAATGAAAATTGCCTGATATTATGGTTAAGAACAAATTATTTCACAATATTCCACTCAACAGACTTAATCAGTTGTAAGATAGCAGGCGTGTGATATTATTGATTTAATAACTTTAAATCACTGATTTTGCTCCAGTTGCACAAACTGCACTATAATCTCTACACTCACGAAACAAGGCAAATAAACACAAGCGAGCAAAATTGCAGCACTTTCGTGGCAATAACCATTTTCTAATTCTGCTCTACACAACGATGCGAGTCCATGGGCTTCAGTGAGACGCAGCTGAAACACATCCAGTTAGTAATACTGAAATAGATCTCGTTTTATCCAGTCTCCAGACAACACTGAGGAACTCCAGGAGATCTTAAACTCATGCAGGCCGGACTCACCTTAACTTGAACTGAAGCTGAAGGCAGCAGGTGTGTCTAAATCTGTGAAAGCAGCGGAAACATCTGCTCTGGGCAGAGGAGGATTCATTCACAGCAGGAGGGAGACACTTCACTGGCCTGACTTGCAACAGTTTCCCACCTTACAAGGCCATACACACTAGAAAACAACAGAGGCATTTCCCAATCATTTATCTACAATCTCACAGTCAGAGTCAGCATGGCCTTACTGGAATGACTGTATAAAACGAGAATACTGGCAAACTATTTAAAGTCGCAGTGAAATCAAAATTAACATTATTATTATTTTTTTAAATGCGCTCGTAATCTTTAATCAAAATAACTTCCCCTCCCTCTTGCAGCGACTTCTCTTCTCTGATGATGTGTTTACTGGCGCGAGGGCGGGGCAACCTGTCACTCACATGAGATCAACCAATAGCAAACCACAACCATCCAATCAATTCCCCATGGATAAAATCAAGTCCCGCCCGACTTTTTTCGTGTTTGAGAAGCCGTTTCACTCGGATGCACGTCACAATAGTAAAGAAAAGACTATTGCAACCCCTGTTTCATGACGACTTTAAAGCTGTGTAGGAATTTCTCCCCTCATGCGGTGAAATTATATATGACTACCAACTGAATGTTACCGTACTTTCCAATCTCATGGGCGTTTTAACTCGTACGGTGGCCGTATTATTCCAAGATTAACATGGCTTCCAGTTCGACTTCGTCCATGAGTGTTCATTGGCGCGAGGAGAAGTATCCTAGACGTCATTCTAGCGTTATGCACGACCATGCTATAGTTAGCCAAGCAACTATAAAACTTCGAATTTACACAAATAGGCTGAATTACCTGTCGAGAAGAACGCAGGCACCTTCAGTGTCCCTTTTAAAATCCTTGCTCCTCATGAGCTCTTTCCATCTTGGAATAGCCACTCCAATATTGACTTTGGTCTTGTTAATTTACCTGTCACGTTGCCATTTTAATTCTCTCTTTCGCTTCCTTGGCGACTCTGTTACATGTCCTCGAGAATAGGCGTGATCCTCCATCTTCAACAGGCTTTCAAATCTGCCGGCAGTCGAGAGTAATCTCCCCCTCGCATTCGTCACCGTGACACTGAGTGTAACAACGCGAAAGGCGAAGCTTGAATTTACAGGTATGTCCCTCTTTGGCTAATGTATTTTCAAGATGGAGGCACAGCATGGTTACCGCCATTAGAGCAACTCGCTCGTATGCATTTTAAATGGCAGATTCTACGCTTACGAGAATATTGATTACTTGGAAGTATTTACACAGAGTAGCTTTAAAGGAACAACAGCATTTGTGGCATAATGTTGATTAGAACAAAAAATTATAATTCTACTCATCCCTCTTATTCCCTCTTAAGTCCCCCTGTGGTAAAAATCAAGCTTTTAAATGTTGTTTATGTGTCTATGTAATGTTTTTAATGTGATTTAAGACAAACCATGTACACATTCGACAAGTTATTTTCTCTTTGAAACTCCAAAGACAGTCTCAAAAACGCGGTTTGAAATCGCTGGTGTTTTAGACGTCACAAACTACCTTGTAACCAATCAGATCAACATTCACTCAGGTGAGCTTTAGCATTAACTATGATCACTCTGAAGCAGGGAAGTCTCAAAAGAAGACAGCTTATCCCGGTATATTTTTCGGGTGATTTTAAAAATCGGGTAGTTTTAGCAATACAGCGGATGAATTATCTATCTATATGATGTTATGATGAACTATAAGCCTTTCTCCACTGACGTTCTGAGTTGTTCAAAGCGTTTCTGATGATTGTTAGAAGGCACCCGTCTGACTCTGAGATGGCGAACGGGAACATGGTTTGTGTATTAGCAACACATTATTAGCTGTTTGATAACGTAGTCAAGCAAAAGGCTAATCATATTAATTACCGTGTTATGTGTCCGACGTTGTAAAGAGCGACAGCATTGTGCAGCGTTTACCTCAGTAAGTGGCCTGAGATCTCTGAGCTTGAGTGAGTGAGTTGGAGGCGGGGCTCATTTGCATATTCATGGTTCAGCGTATACTAAATGAAGCAAGGGTGTCGAGTTACATTCAAGCTATTTAAAGGCATGGAGGATTTTTTTCACAGGAATTTTTTTAATGTCATTTTGGTGATCAAAGATGAGTTTTAAGGGATACAATTATTGACTACAGGGGGACTTTAAAAGTTTGATTAAATTGTTAAAGTTTATATACATTTGTATTAAATCATAAAACACAGAATCTAGAAAAAAAATGTATGGGGTTACACATACAATGGAAGTGAATGGGGCCAATCCATACAATTTAAAATTCTCACTGTTTCATAGGTATAATAAACAATGTTTTAACATGATTTCAGTGTGAAAATATTGCTTACTACAGTATTCTGTGTGAAGTTGAATTCTGTGTAAAACCATAATCCCTAAAACAACCGCAATAAACAGCTTTACAGCTCAAACAATACATGTTTTAACAGAGAAATGTATGTTTTTACAAAATTACAAGTTTAGATTTCTGCTTTTAAATCCTCCAACATTCATCCTCATTTCCCTTTATGTAAGCGTGTCACTTTTTCCTTTTTTTAAGAAAACGAAGGATGTGCGAAACAAAAATGTTATAAACATTAACTCTCAAAGCTCTTTAATCCAACAACAGCTATGCTTGTTTTGATTTTTCTCAGAAGCTCGAATAACTTGGAGAAATGGTGTTTTAACAGTTCTGAAAACCATCAGTTTTGAACGGCCCTTTTCTGCTCTTATTTCTGTAATGACTGATATGGCATTTTGCCAAAGTGTCTTTTAACAGTCATGCTGGCAGATTATCAATGATAAAGATAAGGGAAAACGTGGAGGACAAGGGAAAAAAATTAAAGATTGATGTAAGTGGATGGATAGAACGGGGCAATGTGTTTGGGGAGGGGGAGTTGGACTATGATTGACGATACCACTCAAGATGGTGACAAGGAAGATACTGTCCGAGACAGAAACAAAGCTGCCTGACGTCCCCGAGACACATTACATTTATTTCGCATGTCCACTGCACTAAGCCAAAGACTGAGAGTTCAGAGCTAGGGATGCTTGGCGGTTCTCGGTGGATAAGAATCAGCCATCAAAGGTAATGGTCCACACCAGAGAAGACCGACATCAGTGCAGAGCCAGAGAGCCACACGACCTCTTTGATATTTGCAACACACAAACCAATGCACACACACACACACACACACACACATTGCATACAAGTGCACACTGTTTGCCCTTAATGGGTCATCTGCAACAGGAGAGGATGCACATTACATAAAGAAATCTTCTTCAATGCCCCCTCTCTCTCTCTGGTTTCGACTGAGTCTTATTCTCAGTAAGTGACCAGCGAGAAGAATCTTTGAAGTGCATTATAAGACTCTCTCCCGCTGTCAAACTCCTAGAGGCAGAGGGAGATTTGTTTCACAAAGATGCTTCAAACATACATACAGATTGCAACACCTTCACCAGTTCATCCACACTCACACACTAGCACTGTTCTTTTACAATCATCATTGCTCAACGCTCATGTACTGTAATAAGCATTGACTTTATAGGCAAGTAGGACAGGATGTCATCATGATCTTCCGGGCTCAATATGTGTCAAAATATCATTTGCAACCCAATGAGGCATGTAAGCAAATAACTAAATTGTATATACATTGTTTAGCACATACAGGAAATCTCCAAAATGTACAGTATGCGTGTGAATCTGTCATAATTTACCCCCCGAAACCAAAACACCACATGAAACGATAGTCTTTTCTTCCCTTTTGTGATGCATCTGCTTCTCAAACGAGTGAAAATGTCGGACGGGACTTGATTTTGTCCATTGGGAATCGCATGGATCATTGGAAGCAGACGTCACACATCCTCACTGTAGATGCGCGCACATTGTGGTGGCAGAGAAACAGTGGTGACAAGTGGAGGAAAATGGTCGAGATTCACGGAATGAGAGAAAAAAATGTCTTATTGTGCCTTTGGATGTCAGAATGCAAAAAAAAAAAAAAGATGGTCTTCATTTTTATAGATTACAGACGTCTGTCTGAATTGTGAGATATAAACTCGGACTTGCAAGAAAAAAAGGCAGAATTGTGAAATATGTGTCAAAAATGAACTTTTTTTCCATGGCTTCCAAAGACTGGCTTTATTTTATATCACTTTATATCATCGCTGTTTACACAATCTCACGTGAGTGACGGGTTGCCCCGCCCTCACGCCAGTAAACCTGAGATTTTTGTGATGTTGTTGTTGGCGTTATTATTTATTTATTTATTTGCAATTTCCTGCGAATCAAATAAAATGTCATGCAAAACCATACAAATATAATAACCACATCAATAATAATAACACAAAATAGGCTTAATTTTCTCTATGCAAAATATTTACATATGATTTTGGTGTGAAATATGATTTACTCATACTGCACACATTACGTTTTCAATCATTTTATATTTTAGAATAAAATAAAGGCCTTAATTTACCTTCAGACCGGATGCCATTTTGAATTGTGCATTGGTGATGAAATCCCTGCTGTAATTCTCAAGCCGCTGGAAGAGTTCAGGGTCAGAGTTCAGGGTCAGCTACAGGTCACGACCCCTGGGGATGAGGTCAAGAGCCGTCAGTTGCACGATGACTTCAGGGTTTAAGAAAGATTAAACGACAGGCCCATTCGCGTGCTTTTCTAACCATCCGCATTATACGACATATTTACCAAAAACAAAATGTGTGTGTAGCAGCAGTGAGATCCTGTGAAAGCCGTCGGTTCTCACACACACGGGGGAATTGTTTTTCTTTCTTTCTTTCAGTTTCAACAAGCAATGGCTCTCTGGAACAACGCTGTCACCCCCGTGTCTATGTTCAGCAGTCACGCTTCAAATGCCTCACAAATGCGATTGAGTCAAAACGTATGCAAGGAGGTGCTGCCGCATCTCACACACTCACGCATATAAAGATCACACACCCAGACCTGCATGTGTTCAAATGTGTGAGCATCACACTTTCCCATCAACAGTAAATTGTTCTTTACACCCCGGTGGTGGTGACGCATCTCAGGACGGTGGCGGTGGAAAATGCAATCTATCTTTAAACACTCGCTTCATGAGGCTTTCATTGCATTGCTGATGGCAAATTAGCTTTCGACAGACAATCCGACAGGTGAGCGGTGGGGTGGCATCTGTCAAAACTCAGAGCGTCGGAGAAGTATAACAGCATCTTGTCAACATGCATTCAGGGCTGTGTGTGACGTTCTCAGTGGAATTGCGTGTTTAATGAATGTAAATTGTCCAGCGACTGATAAGATTAGGAAGATGGCGTGGCATTAATATGACAAAATACGGCATCTCATGTCAGAGTTTCTGAGAGACAGGTTAATGAAGACTGGATTCATACAGAGTAAGACCAATGCTATAATTAACCAGAATGTTAAACAAACGTAACACCTTTGTCAATGTTTAATTGTGTGTGTAACCGTGAGGTCCTTGTGATTTAACTGTAATAATTACATTACATGTGCGTTTGCATTACTTGAGCTAGATTTTAAAAGGCGCTTATGTGCAAACCTCATTGTCATGATGCTAGAGTGTAAAATCGAAGCGATAGCCCAGCAATGTGATTGTAAATGTTTTTAAACCAAAATGATTCCATTAGCAGAAAAAAAAAATATTTTCAGTGCCTGGTTAAAAATCCTACAAAATAACTTTATGAATCATGTCAAGAGTCGTTAATAAAATGTTACATATTCTGTATTAGTATAAAAGCATGGATCCGAGTCGAATTAAACTCAAACTGACACTGGATTGTGCGTTGTCAGAATTTAAATGTATAGCTCTGCTTAAGTATGTTAAATAGAGATAAAAGCGTATATACATAAAATTGGTAGTTTTTCTGATCATTGTTCTGTGAGAATGAGTTAGAAATGTTAAAGGGGTCATCGGATGGAAAATTAACTTTTATTTTTATAAAAATGTAAAAGTGTGTGGACACAACCACCATACAATGAAAAAAATCCATTCACTCCTTTTTTTTAATCCTCAAAAAGCCTAAACACTCTCAATATTTTTATAAAAATGTAAAAGTGTGTGGACACAACCACCATACAATGAAAAAAATCCATTCACTCCTTTTTTTTAATCCTCAAAAAGCCTAAACACTCTCAATAATCGAGCATGCTCCGCCCACGACAACTGACTGTCTCGTATTAGCATATTTCATCCCTCAGCCATTTGTGTCTTGCTGCGTCTCACTTATACTACGCCCTAAAGTATATACTCTTTTGTGAAGAAAAAGTGCACACTTTTGAGTGTGTAGCAGAAGAGTACACAAGCTTTGGGACATGCTATCACGTCATTAAATAGCGTCTTTAACGTTTGCTCTCTGTCGCTTAGTTACACGCATCCTGTCACGCAAACTGGCCTGTCAATCATCTTGTCAAAGATAAAATCCTCCACATTTAATCTCCTACCGTATCGGAGAGAAATGCAGAAGCACGTTGATCTGCAGTCGCAGGTCTTTCGAAACTCTCCTCATATTAATGCATAATGATCCATTTAAAAGTTAATGGCCAAACGGATCGTTATAAAAGTCCACATTGTTATTGCAGATGAAATATAACATGGATAACATTAAATACATATTTTTCTATCAGGTTAAACTTTGATTAGTCACTCAAACCTTTATCTAAACCTCTCCCCGTCAGTCGCGCATCTCCGCCATGTTTTGTAGTTTTTTTTAACACTTTTTACTCGTGTTGTTTGTAGTTCCTCCTCCAAAGCGCATATAGGGTTGTGGGCAATATTAGCACGGATCCACACTTCGAAAATCCACCGGAAATAGTAGACAATCCGGGGACTTCTGGCATCCTCTTTTCAACATGCTTTGGGACACACTTATTTTAATCTATTCTATTTTAATCTATATAGATGCAGGGATTGCCAAGGCAGCACTTTACGTCTTATGTCGACACCCTCATGGAAGAGGGGGGGGGGGGGGGGGGGGGGGTGCTCATTATCATTTAAAGAGACATGCAACGAAATGGGTCGCTTTTAATGGGTCTTAATGGGTCAGAGCTGTTTTTGAGGAGGTAAAAAGAGTGTTGTTTTACACAACCATTGAGGAATTTTAACCAAAGTATGTTACAAACTTTACATGAAAACCCTACAGAATCATACCAACTTGTGGAAAATGGTCATCCGATGACCCCTTTAAGTAAGAGACTGTTTGGTATTTTGACCTCATTGACCATTGGTTTGCCTTTCAGTTTTTTCAGTAACAGAAAGCAAATATACATAATTTGGAATTAATATTAGGAATTTCACTGTTTTAGATTTTGAGAACTTTCCTGTTTTACCACTTTTCATAATGTGGAGAGTGTTCATTTATATCATAAGTATAATAAATCAGGAAACCAGATGAGGTCAAATAAACCATGCGGATGAATTGACATTTCTCAAATGACAATAATGGTTGCATTATATAATCTTGATTAACAATTTAAATGTTTGACATTGACTAAAACTAGACTAAAATGCCCAGATGCTGTCGACTAAAACCTAACAAACAACAAGATAAGGTTGACTAAATATGATACAAACTAAGTAACTAACAGATGTATATAGATGTATAAAAATCATCTCTGTGAGTCTAATGCAGGTGGATGGGTCCCTTCAAAAACCACACAAAACAAACACAACGGTCATCCATATACGCTCAGTGTATGAATCAATGTCTTCTGAAGCACAATAATAGGTGTGTATGTGAGAGACAAATACTAATATTTATAAACCATCGCATCTGTCTGACTTTATACAAGCGTTTGCTTAAAAGGCTGGGCGATAAACGATATTGAGATCGCCATAAAATTTACGTTGAGACCAATGATAAGCTCTGAACATTTTTACTCGATATGGATTAATCTAACAGCCTATCACACCGCAGAAATAAACATACTAATAATGCGCTAATAAGTGCCACGTGTGATGCTCACGGTGTTTTCAGCATCTGCATGTGACATGAACAAATGAACTTCATCTCCAGAGCTGGTAGAATAACTACCATCAAATACAAAACGAAATTAAGATCTTTATGACAAACCTTTAACTTCAAGAAATTATGACAGAAATATATCACTACCGTGTACTAAAATGTACTTCTCAAAGTAATAATAACAATATTATTATTTCTAAGGAATATCATACAACCAAGACATATTTTCATCCATGTTTTAAATGTATACAGTTCTGTTGTGCCGCATCTTGTTTGACAACAAATAAAAAGGTTATCTTTTCATTTGATTACATTTTAAAGTCCCCCTGTGGTGGAAATCAAGTTTTTAATGTTGTTTATATGTCTAGGTGGTGTTTTTAATATGCTTTAAGACAAACCATGAGTAAATTCATAAGTTGACAGCATTGCTGAGTATTTTCTCTTTAAAACTGCAGTGAACCAAAGACAGTCTCAAAAACACGGTTTGAAATCGCTGGTGTTTCTGACGTCACACACTACCTTGTAACCAATCAGATCAACGTGTGATCGTCAACGAGTGGATCTCTGAGCTGAGTGAGTGAGTGGAGGCGGGGCTCATTTGTATATTCATAGAACCGTGTATACTAAATGAGGCAACGGTGTCGAGTTACATTCAAGCTATTTTAAGGCAAGACATTTTTTTCACAGGATTTTTTTCTTTCTTTCAATATGTCGTTTTGGTGATCAAAGATGAGTTTTAAGGGATACAATTATTGACTACAGGGGGACTTTAAAAGCTTGATTAAATTGTTAAAGTTTATATAAATTCGTATTAAATCATAAAACACAGAATCTAGAAAATAATAATAGAGAAAACAGAATTCAGGGAAAAATAAAACTGATTTAACGGGGCCCTAAATTAAAAGGTAGCAACTCTGTTGAGTTGAATTGCCCAGCCCTATCTGAACTGTTACATCAAACTTCACAATGTCCTGATGTTTATCCTGAGTTAGATTCGTTTGCTGCAATGTTGTTCCTGGACCAACAAAAAGTCCAGGAACACATCGTACTTGGCAGCGTTGCGCTCATCGATCTCTAGCCAGGTGAACACGCGTCTCCTCTCTGTCCTTCCTAAATCTTAGTTACATATCTCCGAGTTCTGTCAGTCTGATGCCAGTTGCACTAGCTTTAAACAAGCAGCCATCAGGTGTCCGTGAGCCAGTACACCCGACCGTCACCACAGGCTAAACCCGTCCCCTTCTCTCTCCTGCCAACCTCTCTTTGTTCCTCTTTCTCAGCTTGCATGACAAGAAACAGATTAATATAGCAGCACTAACAGGACGAGGTGGGACACGGTTCTGCAGTGCATGCGTGTGCACTTTCCTGGCATCTGTTCATAATTGAAGCCCATGTGAGATCTGGCTTGAGGAAAATAGACAGAGTTAGGAGATACCGGATACATTCACCTGCCCTCAATGTACACTCACGGGTAAAAAGAAAAGGATGAAAATGCAGAGACGCACAGAGGAAATGAAAGAACAGAAACTGGCAGAGAGATGTGGTAAATGGGGAGGAAGACAGGAAAGGAAGAGAGGAAAAACAAATAGAAGAAAATACTTTTTCATGGTCATTTTTCATACTGAATATGCGTATTTGTGAAACAGCGGGGTGTGCGGCAGTTGTGATTAGTGAGTACTGGCGTTCTTCATATGAGCAATGTCTTGGTTTCTCAATGAGTTCCTGTGCAAAGGGGCTTTAGGAAAATTAGACTCTTAAAATAAGTCATTTCCAGCTCAAAGTAAATAAATAAAGCAGATCATTTGAGAGAGACAGTAGAAAACTAAAGTCACGTTGAGATATAAAATCACAATTACAAGAAATAAAGTTGCAATTGTGAGAAATAAAGAAGGAATTCTTAGATATACACGCGTAAATGTGAGATACAAAGTTGCAATTGCAAGATGTTAAGTTGTAATAACGAGAAATAAAGTCGCACTTGTGAGTCAAAATCGTGAGATTTAAAGTTGCAATTACAAGATATATTGTTATATATATATATATATATATATATATATACAATTATAAGATATAAAGTGAGATATAAAATCACATGAGTAAGACGCAATCGTGAAGTCAACTCGTAATTCTTAGTTATAAACTCGTAACTGAGATGTAAATTGCAAGATATTAAGTCGTCATTTATCATTGCAATTACGATAAAGTCGCAATCATGAAAAAAAGTCAAAATTGGAAGATATAATGTAGCAATTACGAGAAATTAAGTCAGAATTGTCATGTTTATGATATATATTAACTTACAACTCCAAGATATAAAGTTAGAATTGTGAGATTTAAAGTCACAATTATGAGAAATAAAGAGGCAATTGTAAGATATTAACTCGTAAATGTGAGACGTAGTCACACTTCTGAATTAAAATCATGAGATATAAAGTTGTAATTATAAGAAATATTGCCACAATTGTTAGATATAAACGCGTAAATGTGAGATACAAAGTTCCAATTGCAAGATATTCAGTTGCAATTCCGAGAAATAAAGTCGCACCTGTGAGTCAGAATCGTGAGATATAAAGTTGCAATTACAAGAAATTAAGTCATAATTGTACGATATATATTGTTATATTCATAAACATACAATTAAGTAAACTCGTAGTTCTTAGTTATAAACACATAAATTAGATTTGCAATTGACCCTTCGCTAAGCCCCGCCCTCCTCAGTTACTGTTGCTACTCAGCTTTCGCGACTGGCACGTGTCTATTACAGTATTACAGTGTCAGACATTCCCAAGGAGATAATTAGTCATTTTTGGAGAACAGGTGAAATATCTGAGAGAGCAAGACAAAAGGGACTCCAGTATGCATTCGAGGGATATATCCACGACATAATATGCAACGGATTAGAGAACAATTTCACCAAAATTGAAGCTAAAGCCTATAGTCCCAGCGCAAGCAGCAGCCGCCTCATACGCTGACCATTCAAATGGGAAACACGCAAATTGAGGAACAGCTATTCATTCATAAAATTATGGTTATGGTTATAGACTAGTTATGGGATTTGGCAGACGATTTTGTCCAAAGTGACATACAAATAAAAACAATACAATAGTTTAAATTAACAGTGAACGGTTTTAAAGGTGTTTTTGTTAATCCTGTCGACATTTAGTTGTGAATGGGACCTCCCTCACTGCTTGATTCACGCCCGGCATTTCAGGTTTCGTTTCGTTTCGTTTATTTCACACTTCATCATTATATCATTTTATTCATTTACACACAATTTCAGAAGGAACAATGGTCATATGTAGGTCGCATGAAATGGGGAACCCCAAAGCTTTTAGGAGAGGGCCCGATAACATAAACACACAACTTATAATATACAAACCAAAAAATCAATATAGCTACCATAGACACAAAATAGACAAATACATAAAAACAGCAGAAAACAAAAACTACAACAAACAGACGATCCCAGCACAAGTATAACAATTATGTTCAACAATCGTATGTTACAAGCAATTTTTCCTTGAGATTTTTCTTGAAAATGGAGAAAGAATGCAACAATTTTACATTTTCCTCAAGCTCGTTCCAAATCTGCGGTCCCCTACAAACTACACTCAGGCTTGTACATTTTGGTGTCGTTTTCTGCCAGTGATTAAAGGGTTAGTTCACTCAAAAATGAAAATTAAGTCATTAATTACTCACCCCCATGCTGTACCAACCCCGTAAGGCCTTCGTTCGTCTTCGGAACACAAATTAAGATATTTATGATTAAATCTGAGAGGTTCATGACTGCTACATAGGCTCCCTAAGGGAATGAATCCTGACGTCCCAGAAAGTCAATGAAGAAAATGTTTAAATATTCCATGTCGCAACAGTGGCTCAACTATAAGTTTATCAAGCGACGAGATTACTTTTTGTGCGGAAATAAAACAAAAATAACGACTTTATTCGACTATTCCTTTTCTTCCTTGTAGGCCTGAAACGAGACTTCAAGAGATTTCCACGACGCATGCGTGAGAATTGCGATCTCCTTCAACTACTTCAGTTCAGTTCTCGTGCGTGCGCGTCGTGGAAATCTCTTGAAGTCTCGTTTCAGGCCTACAAGGAAGAAAAGGAATAGTCAAATAAAAGTCGTTATTTTTGTTTGTTTTTTCGCACAAAAAGTAATCTCGTAAAAAAACATTTTCTTCATTGACTTTCTGGGCCGTCAGGATTCATTCCCTTAGGGAGCCTATGGAGGAGTGATCCAGCTGTCACATTTAATCATAAATATCTTCATTTGTGTTCCGAAGACAAACGAAGTTCTTACGGGGTTGGTACAGCATGGGGGTGAGTAATTAATGACTTAATTTTCATTTTTGGGTGAACTAACCCTTTAAATGTTTTTCCCTCGATAATTTAAACTTTTAAAATTATGACCTGGAATATCGAACAGGCATTATGAAAAACATTATATTCGATATAATCGAGGTTTCGGGAAGGGAAAAAAATCCCCTGGTATCAGATTTGCACAATCCATACGCACAACGTTTCGGCATGTTTCCCTCACTCGAAAACTTGCCAGACCTCCCGTGCCTAGTTACGGTTGCTAAGCCACGACTGGCCTGTGGCGGTTTTCGGGCGTGGCTTAGCGAACGGTCAATTGCAAGATATTAAGTCGTCATTTATCATAGCAATTATGATAAAGTCGCAATTGTGAGATAAATTAGCAATCATGAAAAAAGTCAAAATTGTAAGATACTAAGTTGTAATTTTGAGAAACGAAGTCGCAATTGTGAGGCAAAATCGTAAGATATAAAGTTGCAATTACGATAAATAAAGACGCAATTGTTAGATGTAAACTCGTAAATGTGAGACAAAAAGTAGACAAAATGTGAGAAATAACTATTACGAGATTTAACATGTACAATTACATTCTAATTCTTTTACTTTGAGGGAGATATGGGTTTCCATACTTAATTTTGTTTCTCATCTTCTATCTTCTTTTGTCTTGTTTTATGATTGGTTAGATATGTTTCCTGAAAAACAAAACAAAGAGATACTAATAAAGAATCAGATTTCTTGCAGTGTGTAACTACACAGTGTGTGAGTGTGCATTCCCATATGCACTTGACCTTCTACGTGAACAAGTGTGCGTGTGTGTGCGTGTGTGTGTTAGTGTGCACCTATGTTGGAGTATGTTCACACCCTCATGCGTACGTTCTCCTGCTGGGGAAGAATCCCTGGGTCAATGAATTATTCATCATTCATATCTTGTTAAAGAAAAAAAAATCAAGGCAGGAGGAAATATGGTTGTTTGATATTTCCATGAAGGGAATTTTCTCCATAACAATTTTCTGAAGAAACAGGAAGCAAGAGTTTGAACACACCAGCAGTTTGAATGTAGGCCACCGTGATTCTCCAACACTGATTGATGCTAATCATAGTGACTGACTGGTCTTGTCTACTGCTTTCGTTTCTGTATACGGATTCTGTACATTGTTTCAGTGTTTCTGACTTTGGTGTGTGTGTGTGTGTGTGTGTTTGTTCACACAGCTCCTCTTTAAATAGAGCACAATTTCACAGGTTATTAAGTCAGCTCATCCTTACATAGTGCTGATTCCCGTAATTATCCATAATCATTTATTTATTTGTTTATATAGTTAGTTATTTCAGCCGGAGCATTTGTAAGTCAGACGCAATCGCAGAATATTAAAAAGGCAAATGAGAATTCGGAGTAGGCTAAATAATGAAGCAATGGCCTAAAATAAATCATGACATGTTTTCAACGCTGCGTTCGTTTCAATAGACAAAAAACCAAAGGGATCCTTGCATAGAGGGATGAAAGGAAATGTGGATGATCTGAAGGGAAGAGACACAAAAATATACAGGACAAACTGAGGCCCTGTTTACACCTGGTATTAAGATGCTTTATGGTCGATCGGATCACATGTACACGAGAGAGACACATTCCCGTTTACGCCTGGTGTTTTAATCCGTCTCTTCTGTCCACTTTCAACCACTTCTCTCCTGATTTCTTCGAGGGGAGGGTCTATGGGCGGGGAAATGCATGTGTTTTTTCAGATCTTTCAATTTAATGGACGAAATAAGCTTGTGTAATTTACATATGAACAAGACCGGAGATGAGGGAAAAACACACAGAGAGCATCAGCTTTAGTTTCTGCTCTGACAGCAGCAACACCAGCCGAACGCTGTGAGTGTGTGTTAGAAATCAGGAATGGTGAGAGAACATTGTGCTTGGTACGTTTTTCTTCTTCAAACCAAACTTGGATCTCAAGTCGACAAAGTTTAAATCCCGTCTGTCTAGCCGCTTCCCATAATCTTACGCATGATGTCAGGAGACGGAGAGAAGACGGTCTTTTGAGGCTGTTTGAACACATACGATCACATGAGCGTTTACACTATACGAAAGCAATCCGATTTGAATGCGTTTTCAAATCCTCTGGAAGTGGTGGAAAGTGGACGAAAGTGGTATTTAGCGTCGTCCACTTGTGATCCGATCGACCCAAACGCATCTTAATACCAAGAGTGAACAGAGCCTGAAAGACAGATCAGGTAAGATTAGTTCAAACCAAAATATCATTGGGCACCATAAACAATCATCCAACCAGCACTCGGAGAACTCTTCACCGTCACACTTATCGCTGTGTCCTCTAAGATGTCAATATTTCTTTAAACAGAGCCCCAATCCCTCTGACTTTGCCCACCACATGTGCAGATATTTATCGAGCTACAGATATTACGGTTATCTTCAAATGTACTGTGCTGTGAATGCCAAATAGGATCACCTGCGTGTTGTACGACAGGATAATGTTATCACACATTGCGATGTGTAATGTTATTTAAAGATATAAACTTTAATCTTTGATTCAGGCGAAGTGTGCAAGCATGTGTCACTAGTGGCAACAAATGAACTGCGAAAATAATGACTGTCCAAACAAGTAGTCCCACACCCCTGCACTCACGCCATTGGTTGAGTGTAAAATCGCTAAACAGCTGTGCCACTTTTTTATGCTAAAAGTCGTATTCATTAAGCAGGTGATTCAGCCAAAACAGGTGTTATCTGTGGTGGTATAGCACTGTGACATGCATATTTAACTTGAGTCATTGTCATTCTTTTCAGCTCGTATCATTTCTATGTAAATTAGACTCATTATGGATTGTGTCTTGTTCACAAAAGTCAACGCCATTTGTCTGGCGCAATTAAAGTTATTAGTGCTTGCATAAAGGCAATGGGATTTATTTAAAAGAGATGCTTCTGTACATTTTCTATTGATCATGGCAGCATCAATTCATCAAAAAAAAGAGATAAAACGACATTGTGTAAGAGCAACTTTATTTGGCTGCTAAACTTGTATGGCTGTTTCTTTGATTGAGAAGGGTACTTTTTTTTTTTAATCAACACTTCTCCATTAAAGATCAGAGTGAATCCACTAGCTGTACTTCTACAATGATGATCAATTGGCTAAAATTATTAATTTAAAGTAAAAACCCCTATTGTGCTTTTTCGAATACATTTCATGCAGTTGAACTGTTTGGGAAGGTAAAAGGTCCGCAAAGTCTCAAAACCACAATAAAGTCCACAATAAATAAAGTTATACCATGGTCTGGGTGAATACTCGATTCTGATTGGCTGCAGGGTGTCCATTAAAGTGATAGAGGACACCTAGTAAAGCAGTTCTGGTGATACTGACTGTTTACCGTTCGAAATTAATTAATAAATGCGCTGGCTGCATCAGCTGTGAGTAACCATAGCAACAAGGAGTCAAAGTATCCGTTTACAATTTATTGTATCAAAACAAACATCTAGTTAGCCGTTATACTATGCCTACCTGCGTGTTTTAATTATAGGTTAAAAAAAACGAAAGTCTAACGCCCATGGCTAGACATGCCTAACTTACATGAAAAACAATACGTTAACTTTCTGGCTCGTAAGTGAGCTAAACTGAAGGGCTCTAAGAGCTGAGCGGACTATAAATATCTCCGCTTGCTTAATAAACCGTCAGGCGTAACCAGGCAAACCAAGTTATTGTTTGTAAAAACTTTAGATTTCGATTGTAAAACTAATTAAAATATAAATAAATGTTTTAAAAATGTGTCATTTGGCAAGTGACCATGGTATGAGCGGGTTAATGCCCTTCGAGGTGTCCATTGTTTAGGTATTAATGGACCTCCGCTGCGCGTCGGACGGTTCACGCCTCGTCGTCGTCCATTAATACCTGACAATACGCTGATTTCACGCAGCCGCCATTTTGAAAACGAAAGTGAGGCTCCGGTGGGAAGAACCCCGGAAGTAGCCTACAGATAAACAACAATGCCTTGGACTACCAACCTGAAGCTGCTGCCGCGATTTACACTATTGGATGTTAATATCTAATATAGGATGTGAATATAGTTCGTTCCTGCTTCTTTTTTTTACGTTCTAAATTATATAAAAAAAAATATATATATTTATAAATGAATTTCACTGTATATAGTCTAAAGTATGAAAGAAATGTATGTACATTTTTAGAATAACTAATTTCTACATTAAACACAACAATACGCCATCGCATTCGCGACTCTCCTGTGATTAAAGGCGACACTTCCGGTTTTCTTCCCACCGGAGCGATTTCAAAATGGCGGCAGCGTGAAATCAGTGTATGGACAACTCGTCGGGCATTAACCCTTACTTATTGTCTCCTGAAAGAAAGAATCGATTCTGAACTGCATAAACAAGTCGTCAGTAATTCCAGTCTCTCTTCCTGTTACAATGTAACTCATTTGCATAAAGCCAGTCTCATTGGCTGTCCGTGAACAGCGTCTAGCCTGACTACGTCAGACTTCCTACTTCCGCTAATTTCATTTCGCTCCTGTAGTCAGTCTGAGATAGCAGCAGCCTATCGTTCAGTTTTCCATCGGCCTTTGGACGGTCGGCCAATCAACGAACAGAGGGCGGGCTGAGAGCCGTGACGTAGACGCTAAGCGCCGAGTTTTACATTGTAGGTTAGAGAAATCGAAAACCGAAACGACCGCGGAAATGGGAAACGAGACACGGGATGCAATTCGCTCTGTTATGGAGAACATTCCAGGGTTTTTCAAACTGAAGCAAAAGTCGTTTACAGCCGTGTTCACTCCGGTATTTCGCTCGCATCGTCAAGTGTTTACAGCAGGTTTACAGTGGAAGTTCGATCATAGATTTGAGTTCGATGCATGATGTCTATGGGTCGATGCGGCTGTGTCGGCGCATAACATACGGCATAAATAAACGTATCTGATTGGCTTACGGGCAACCAATGATTTTCAACTTCAGACAAGCGCCCCCAAGCGAGAGAGAAAACACTTCTCTATTATGCCATTCCAGACTCTGTCTACGAAGCAAAGTGAAGTAGCAGAGTCTGGTATTACCAGGCTAAACAGCGTCTACTTTGACCCTCAAACCCTGTAGTTGTAGCTGAGACTGGGAGAGTTTGGTTCGTGTCGTTCATGTCGAGAAGACACTGTTTTCAGGGCTGAGAATCCACTGTGATTCACTTCAAAAAGCAGTGTTGGGCGGTAGCATCGCTACAAGTAGTGACGCTAACTACATTTCTCAGTAGCGTGGTGGTAGAGTCGCTTTTTTCTGAATCAAATTGCTTTTCAGTAGTGAAGCTCTTTTTTGACTGAGTAGTGCGGTAGCGTCCACTCCACACAAGCTACATTTTCCCAAGCATGTCTAAAGCTCAAGCTCAAATCGGAAATACAACTGCTAAGTATCACTGATGCTGGATCAGTAGTGACGGCGACTTCTTATTCTTGTTTTACGGTGGTTGACAACCCGGGCCATATGATTTTACCGCAATGAGGAACACATGGACTGAATCGCGGCCGGCTATCCATGCATAAAAACGAAATTTACAGTATAACGCGGAATTTCATGGAATTTGTCAGATCTTGGATGAAAAGAAGTTAAGTAAACTTAAATAAAATCGCGATATAGACTAGTGTCTGTGAATATTAAACCGCATAAAGAAGACTATTTAAAAAGGAATCATGCATGTTCTGCTGCGTGTCTCTGTGAAGGAATGGCTCAGACGCGCGGATTTATTTACCACACACACACACACACACACACACTGAAGCACGCTCGCGATGTTTTCAGCCTATATGAGGACATTAATGCATGCAGTTCATCTACACAGCCGCTCTGAGAGTCACTTTAGCAGCATTTTAGCTTGATTTGAGAAAAACTATCGTCATATCAAAAAAACACAGAGAGACTCAAAGGTCTACATGGCAACCTGTCAAAATAAAAGGTTGGTTTAAACTTTGAAGAAACTTTTGCTTAAATCATTAGGCCTACATTTTAAATAACTGGTCATTACAATTTAAACCATTAAAAAAAAACATTTCATACTGCGCTCAAAATGTAATTTATTGTAAAATTGGAATAAATTATTGTTAAATTGTATACGTTTCATGATTTATTTAACCATTAAAATGGGAGTCCAGAAAATGAAAACAAAATAAAACTGAATTTGGAATGTGGGGAAAAATAAAACAGATTTCATATTTTATGATTGCTATCATCTTCTGCTCCGTATGGTGTGACATCACGTACCAATATCAATCCTTGGGCTGACACGTGAGAACTGTACTTAATGGGAAAAGATGCACACACTCTTGACACCTGGTTTTGTTATAGTTGTATATAGTTATAACTTATATGGTTTAATATAGTTATGTTATGTTTTATTTTTTGCCAAATTGGTTTGGAACAGTTGTTGAATAAACAAGTGAACTGACAAATTATGCCCGTCTATATGTTTGATTGACAGTTTTATTGATCACCGAAATAGCATTGACTTGGAATGAAGTTGGTTCAATATAAAAATAAATAAATAAATAAATAAAATAGCTTAGATGTACTAAACTACTTTAGGCATATCACTGTAGCTTTAGCTTGCTACATTTCCCAGGGTGCACCATGGTAGCTTCAGTGTAGTGAAGCTACGTTTAATGTAGAGTAACGGCTAGCTTAGCTCACTACATTTTCTAAGTAGCTTGCCCAACACTGTCAAAAAGATGAGGACTCAGACTCAGGCTCGAACTGATATAGAAAAACGGGTGCAAAATATACAATATAAACTCAGAAAGTGCAAAAATACAATATATGATATGCATTAATGTACAATACTGCACATTACTGCACGTGCAATGCTGTAGGTAAAGAGTGCAACTCCACTGATCATGAAAGTGCAAAATATACTCTCAAATATCAGGTTATGAGGGATTGAATCCATCCATCAGATGGATATTCACACAAGCAGAAGTTCTGTCTGAGTTTTGTGGTGCACGCATGAAAGCCGCTTAACAAGGCAAGGGCGAACAGCAGTGGGAATCTGCCCTGAAGGAGGCTCAGCGAAAATCAGCGGAACTTGTTCTTCTCCCTTTTTACGTCTTTTTATCAGAACAAACAAGGTGTTGATTGTTGCCCAGCAGTGCCGCTAAAGTCTATCTGCAAATCCGTGAGTGTCTCTGGGTGTTTGTGTGTATTAATGCGTGGTGTTGTGCATGTATGGATGCTTACGTGGATGAAAATGAATGTGGAAGTCTCACGGACAACATTAGCTACATCCGCAAGACCGAGATCTGCCCACTGCCCCGGGAAACAATACAACCTCTCTCTCCTCTTTTAATTAACCTTGTTAATGAGAGTCACTGTTTGGAGGAAAGCGACTGAGAGCCGGCTCTCATTTTTACCATTTTTTTTCAAATAAAGATAACGTGTTCCTTGAGAGGCTGCATGTGAACTTCAAGAGGTTCTCTTAAGACCCTCATAGTCCATCAATCAACTCTGAAAAATCAATTCCGATTCTGGACTTTATCTTCGAGATGGCGAGAACTCAACAGGGGCGTCATTATTTCTGTGTGCAGCACAGGCTGAGTCTGGTCAGGAGATGTAAATGATGACCTCCTGCAAACGGCCTCTTAAAAATAAGATGAATCAGTCTGTTTTTCCAACCCCAGCCGTGCGATGTGTCACTCAGTATGAGGAGAGCATCACCTGGCAACCATCCAAATATTCATAGAACCACAAAACCGGTTGCATAGCAATATGAAATAGTTACAGCTGAAAAAAAAAAAAACCCAGCTGTAACACCATCCGAAGGTGCCTTTGGACCGCTATTGATTATTAAAACAATTTGCAGTGTGCCTATTGGCCGGTTTTACAGACAAGGCTTAAGTCTCAGACTAAAATGCACGTTTGAGCGGTCTTCACTGAAAGCAACCGTCTTAAAGGGTTAGTTCACCCAAAAATGAAAATTAAGTCATTAATTACTCACCCCCATGCTGTACCAACCCCACAACAGAACCGGAAGACAATACAATGCTGAATAAAGTCGTAGTTTTTGTTATTTTTGGACCAAAATGTATTTTCGATGCTTCAAAACATTCTAACTAACCCACTGATGTCACATGGACTACTTTGATGATGTCTTTATTTCCTTTCTGGACAAGGACGGTATACCGTACATACATTTTCAATGGAGGGACAGAAAACTCTCAGACTAAATCTAAAATATCTTAAACTGTGTCCCGAAGATGAACGGAGGTCTTACGGGCTTGGGACGACATGAGGGTGAGTCATTAATGACATAATTTTTGGGCGAACTAACCCTTTAAAATGATTTCTGAAGGATTATGTGAAACTGAAACTGGTGTCCAGCCCTGCTATTATTACGTTTAATTGACGACATCTTTGGATTTTGTAACTAGATATTTTCTTGCAGGGTTTCACACAGCTCATTGGTGTCCTGTAGGGTTTAGCTCCAACCCTGATCAAATCTAACCAAAGTCTTCAGGATTACTTAGAAAAATATATGTTGTAACTGTAAATTGCATTGTATGGTTGATAATAGATGGAGCCAAACCCTGCAGGGCACTGGACCTCGAGGGCTGGAATTGCCCACCCATAAGGTTGAAGACGAGACAGTTATTGGTTTATTGATCTGACTGAACTCATGCTGCTGTATGAGAACTAAACGGAGCTGGACATTGCCATGAACACATTTAATAATTCATGATCTTTACAACAGAACTGAATCAACACTGAACTGACTTCAGATGAACAACAGCCGAAATGCAACAGCCCCCCCCCCTCCCCCCCCCCCCCTAATATATAAAACTCTATATAAATAAAAAATATTGATGACTTTGGCTTTTTCATACCATAATAGGGTAATGTATCCTGGGAGATACAACTCGTAAAATCCAGAATACATCAAAAATTCCATGGGATATGTTTTACTTAAGTACAGATGATGATAAAAGTGACATTAAATGTTTTTTTGCTGATCATTTTCCACTCAACCCTTTTAGGGTTAAAGATGCTCAATCAAAAGATCATAATATTTTGGATGACTAGGGAAACTTTTAATTGCAAACATTCCTAAGGCATTTCTAAGCAGGTAAAGCGCTACAAGCCTGTTCGTCACTGAACTTTTCCAAATGGAGCTGGTGGATAAATCCTGTCAATTTGCATGAGTTGCCTTTGAAGCCGGATGGTGATGAGCCTAATGAGCTTTGCTAATTACTGTGCTGATCACTGTCCCTATCTTTTTCTTGCTGTCTCTAACATCTTTATTTCACACTTTGACTACTAGCATACTTTGTGCAAGCGGTGCATTCCAGTGCTTAGATCAGAGTACAGTACTTGAATCTCCGATGCACTCGGTGCCTTAATCTCCAGCATAATTTAAATGGTGAAGGCCAGGTTTTACAGGGAAGGTTCTGAAGATTTAATTTTTAAAAAACAAATTTCCATAAACCATCTAAATCTCCCTAACATATCGTCTTACTTACAAAGCCTCTGAGGCAAATGTTAAGGTTGTTTTCTTCCAATACGATATCCAATTAGCTTATAAGGCTTCCAATATTGCATTACAGTAAGCATTAATTTCTGTTGTTTCGACAAGTTGAGAGATGAAAAAGGATGAAAAGGATTTTCTGTTGTAATTAAAGTGATAGTTCACCCAAATATCTGTCATTAATTACTCACCATCATGACGTTTCAAACCCATAAGACTATCGTTCATCTTCGAAACTCAAAGGAATATCTTTTTGATGAAATCTGAGAGATTTCTGTCCCTCCATTGACAGCTACGCAACTACCACTTTGACGCTTCAAAAAGTTCATAAAGATGGTAAAACTAATCCATATGAATTGAGTGGTTTACTCCCAATTTTCTGAAGAGACTCAATCACTTTATTTACATTCACATTTACATTCATGCACAGCGACGTACATTGCATTTCAGGGTACACATTTACATTCTTATCAGTTCTTGCTTTCCCTGGGAATCAACCCAAGACCTTGGCATTGCAAGCGCCAACCCTCTACTGTTTGAGCTCCAGGAAAGCATATACTTTATATGATGAACAGATTGGATTTAGGCTTTTGTTCACATACAAACATTCATCAACTCACACATCAGTTGTGATAAACAGAAACTCAACCATGTTCGCTTGACATGCGAGAACCAATGAGACTTTCTAGGTGGAAATGGCAGTAGATTTTAACGGGTTGCTTCACCTAAAAATGAAAGTTCAGGTTATTCTTTCTTCTGTTGAACACAAAAGAAGATATTATGAATACATTTTATAAGTATGCATGTAGCAGGCACTTTTTTCCCAAAGCAACTTAGAGGAATAGAGGAACGGAAGCAATTCCTCACAGAACCAACACTATTCATAATTCAATGGGGTCCAAAACAACATTGGACCCCATTTTAATCGTTTGGACCAAAAAAAATTACATAATACAATTCTTTCCCACAAAACAAAAGTATGTCATCAAAAAGCTGAACTCAGCAGTGCAAATATTAGCAGTGAGCAAGATGTGGCATTATTGCATCAGAAGCTACTATCCATGGAGACAGTCTATGGATTCATCAGCTTTGTTTCCCACCACTGAAGTTTAAGAAACAGAAGTTGGTGTGGTATTAAGCTCAAAGCCCAGAGTCAGAAACACAGCCAAGTATCCATCAACAGCTTGATCCCTGCTGATAACCGGTATCTTCTCTTGCTCTGACACTCCCTGACTTGGCAAAAGTAAGAGTTAGAGAAACTCACAGTGCATCCTCAAGCCCTCAATTCCCACACATCCCGAAAAAGCTGATCTCAGACCAAAGTTACGCCAATCATACACCGTGTGCTAAAACAATCCACTGATTCGGAATCAGCAATTGGCGCCATGTTGTTTCTTCTGCAGAACTCATGTGGTTCTCCCTCTCAAACCTGCTGTTCCTGGAGGTCAGGGTTTTCTCCAGAACTCTGCACGGGCTCTTTATAATTTAACAGCATACAGGGGGGCTGCTTCCACACACCTGCCGCACTCACACACAAAGGGAGAGCGAGCGAGAGCCTCATTTTTGATCTATTATTGAAGTTCTGTATTTGAGAAAGCTGTCTATGTTGAAGGATGAAGATTTATGCATGCGTCGTGGAACTCACAATGCCGAGGCTGTCTTACAAAGGCTGAATATATTTCACATGTCAGTATCCACTGGTTAAAACAGAATTCATGCATGTGCTCAATGTTCATACACTCTTAAGGGCCGTACACAGCGGGACGAATATCGGCGTGCGTTATTCGCCAGCGTTTTCCACACGTTTTTTTTTTGTGTTCACACCTAAGCGATTTTCGCTGACGATGAGGCGAGTGAACATGCACATTCATTCCCTGACATTTAGATGGCGCTTAATGTAAAACAGAAATACCCCGGTACACAAGGTGGCGCTGCGCAACTTTACGCTTCTGACACTCACTTGTCACTCAAGTATTTACGGTATTTACGCGCTTGTCATATAGTTGTTCCGACACCAACGAGACCAGCAGCTCTACATTCATCTTGCCTTGCATCTTCCTCGTCTCATTTCTTCCCGGCAGTGTAGACGCTACTTGGCGTATATCTTCTTCGCCGTTACGTATGTGTGCTCGGCAAGAGCGTTTTGTGTTTGAGCGCCCCCAAGTTGTGTTTTACTGCAACTTCAGAAGCTCCAGACACGTGAGCAAAAGCGCCAATCTCATTGGTCGGATCGTTTTTGACGCGGCGCGTCACACCCAAAAAACGAACCCGAGGCGTTTTTTTAAAAATGACGCTTTTACGCGTGCCGTTTTTGGCGTTGGTGTACACACTCACATTGGCGCCCTTTGTTTAGTCACGAGGCGTTAAACGTCGGCGAATATCGCGCGTGTAATTCGTCCTGGTGTGAACAGGCCTTTAGATGAAACATTTCTATGTTGAACCTTAAAGGGTTCTGTCAGGTACTTCACATTTGTTCGGGTCACATGACGTCACTGTAGCTTTGCGCCGCCATATTTACTACCGACGGTCTCAGTAATGCCTGCAACATGTTGTGCAGTTGGCTGCAAGAACAGCCGAAAGAGGAACCCCGAACTGGTATTTTATTCTATACCAAAAGAAAAGGATAGAAGAAAGAAGTGGTTAGCTGTCATTCGAAGAGATCATTGGACACCCACGTCTCACACCTTTCTATGCAACACACCCGACCCGAACCGTGCAGCCATAGACCCTTATACAGTAATGAATTGAGCTCTGTTTCGTGTCTGAATGGACAAATACACACAACATTATGTTTAAATGTCCGTTTTGTAGAGTATTCACGTAAAATATGTTGGTTATGTCTTAAACAGAGTTGTCATCCAGTCTCTTTGGTAGAGAGAGAGAGGGACGAGGAAAACAAACAAGCAAATTGAAATTATCGCGTCAGGAAAGATTATCGAGCAAATTTTTTTTTATTGTGTGATTAATTGATTTATTGACTATTGCGACAGGCCTAATCCAGATTAATGACAGCTAGCCATGAGCCGTGGCTAACAACTGGCAAGCTACCAGCTGTTAGCCACGTAGCTAGCTAACAACTCGAGAGCAACCTACCACGTCGCCATCTCTGTTCGAAATCTGGAATTGCAGTCATTCGCGGAATTATCAACTTTACGTGAGTTGTGCCTCGGCACCCTCGACACGGCACAGCGTGGATGAACACAGTGTTTGAGGAGACTGTGAGGCTGTCAGTCGCCGCACCGGTGTCGATACTGGCATTCAGAATCACAGATTATTCTTTTGGGAAGTATGACCAACATAATAATTTTCACCGGAAAATGTCCTCTGAACAAGTAAGTAACATCCACTTTTGTTCTGGTTCTGACATTGCAGTAAAATGCGCTGATTAAATCTAACAACCGCTTATCACCACGCAAAGCCGTGCAAATTATACTTTGTTCTCAAATTGTTAATGTTAACAACGTAAGCATTGCGTGACTACATGTAATGCCCTTCCGATATGTATCCTTGTTTTCGCATGGGCCGGTTGCAGTCTCTTTTTTTTCACTCCGAAGTCCGAACTTTTGCATTTTACAGCGGGTGAGTCTCTAGTTGTCACTGGTGATTGTCGTTTGAACCTTTCTGGATCCGCCAACAAATTGATAAGTTTAATTATATCAAGTGCTGTGAGAAAAGGCTATAAATCTCCACCTCCAACATCCTCACACGCAATATAGCTTATACTAGCCGAGACTCTTCTTTATGTGTACAGATGTGTGTGTACAGATGTGTGTGTACAGATGTGACGTAATGACGCAAAGACATGCTCGAATCTCCTGCGGAAATCCACCAGTACCACTGGAATTAAAAACATTATTACAAGCTTACCGCTTTGAATCGAGCTAAGGCAAGCAGAGAGTTTTGAACGCTGGCTGGTTATGTACTTGCTCAAAAATTCATTTTATTTGTTTTTTCAAAAATGTATTTTGGATCATTTTTAACCCAAAAAAAGCTACGTACTGAAGCTTTAAATATAAATCTTTGGTGGCCAGGTGCCGCACTTTTACGTGTTTTACCCATCCAGCCACAGCATATTGATATGCATCGGACTATTGTAAGTCTTCAAGCGATCCCCACTGTATGGGGAGGGGTTATGCACAAGATATATATATATATATATATATATATATATATATATATATATATACTGTATATATATATCATGGAAGGCAAATTGTGGCAAGTCTGGTGCAGATAATAATGGACAAAAGAAAACTGGGGGTAACAAATAAGGATCGAAGCCTAAAATTTAAATTTTCTCCAGGTATCTCGGTCTCTCTCTCTCTCATTCATATGGGCAGTTTGGGCTGCCATACCTATGGGCCATACCGGGCGAGACCGGTCGTAAATATGGCGGCGTTATATTTGGTAGTGACGTAGGTGGCATCTATGAATATAGAACCTATATATAGAATATAGAATATAGATTATAGGTTCCGTTCATGGGACCATTCCATGGGATTAGTATAAACTAATTATTTAGTTTCAAGTCATTTTTTTATTTTGATTACATTTTATGAACTAAAAACATG
Organism: Tiaroga cobitis; assembly: GCA_030578255.1. Classification (NCBI taxonomy): domain Eukaryota; kingdom Metazoa; phylum Chordata; class Actinopteri; order Cypriniformes; family Leuciscidae; genus Tiaroga; species Tiaroga cobitis. The sequence goes on along the minus strand of CM060597.1, from coordinate 5,368,331 downwards.
TATACATATTTTATCACTACAAAATGTAAATAACCCATTAAACATGCAATCGTTTAAGACATTTCTCCTTATAGAACCTTTTTGGCATATAAAGGGTTCTTAAATGGCGTTTTCACACCTGGCTCGTTTGGGGTGTTTGTTTCGGAGCCTGGTTGTGTTCCCCCCTTAGTTTGGTTAGTTTAGGCATAAACACTGCAATCGCGCTCGGATCCGCACCAAAACTTTGAAAAAAAATCAGTCCAATCCGCAATCTGACCCAACGGACCAACAAACTAAGCAGTAGTGCAGATTCTGATAACACTAAGCAGATTCTGTGAGTTTTTCTGGTTTTTCTGATTTACATGAACACATTTTGGTATAGGCCCACGCTATGAAATGTTGCCTTGTGAAAGCGAACCGAACCAAGAAGAAAAAGCAACATTGTAAATTAAGTCCCTGTTTCGGAGCAAAGAAAAAGATCTACCGGTGTGAAAACACCCTAAAATTGGAGTCAAGAACCCTATGGTTCTATAGAGCCCCATCAAAACCTTTTCTTCTAACAGTGTAGAATCAAAGTCACAGTAGAATAGAATAGAATAGAATAGAATAGAATAGAATAGAATAGAATAGAATAGAATAGAATAGAATCCTTATTCACACTATTTTCTTCTCCTGCCGAACACAAAACGAGATGTTTTGAAGAATGTTGCTAACCAAACAGCTTTGGTCACCATTGACTTCCATTGTGGACAAAAACAATGAGACATTTCTCAAAATATCTTCTTTTCTGTTCCACAGAAGTCATACAGGTTTGGAATGACATAGTAAAACAAAGATTATTGTAGTACGTTTTACAATGAAATACTGTTTCAGTTGTTCACGTTTCATTCTATGCGTTACTTATTGTTTCTTTGCGATTGTTTGTGAAATTTACAAGCAATTTCTGAGTGAATTTTCAGAATTTTTCTTTTTGGGGGTAAACTACCGCTGTTAAAGGATATATCTAAAACATTGTACTGTTTTGTAGTGTGTGTAGAAGAGAGATGATTAGAATGTGATGACAGCAGATTTGCAATACTGGACATCTGTGGCTTGATCATTGTTTCTGAAGGTCTAAGTATTGCATTGGTCTTGTTTGTGAGCACCCGAACAGATTCTGAGTTTTTACCAAACAAAAACGACCTTGCCAGTTGAGGATTCAGATGAAACCTAGCGAACACAAGGACGGTCTGCGGGAGGAATTGCTTCGATGAAAACTGCTGTTTGGTTTAGGAAGCCTTGACAGAGACAGCCACAGTGCATCAAGTGCATGCGGTTTTAATGCTGGAATGTTTCATGGTTGTGCTTGTCATTTCTTCTGGTGTTAGTGGCTAAACAGCGCAAGCGGGAAAACAAAGCCATTTTGCTGGAACAGACTGCCTCTTAATGTACACTGAAACACTCCCTGCCTGACTGCATCGCTCCCACACGCGCACAGCCTATAAAGAGAACTGTAATGACAGTGCAGGATTTGCCAAGCAATGCAAACTAGCACAGAGAACAAGCACACAAATATCATCTTATATTCCAGCACTGTCAAAGAGGTTTATCTACGAGTGGATTTGCCTACATTTTGGGCACCAGATCTCCCCACTGGGACAGTAAAATATGAAATCACCTACTGTACATCACGGGGACAGCCCGAAAGAGGCGAGTGGCTTATAAAACATACTGTAAAAACTGTCTGCGTGAGTGTAATGTTTAGGGGATAGCTGCTATCTCAACTGTTGGTTACGGTTTATATATTTTATCAGCGTAATGTCTCTTCCAGTTGCAAAGCTTAATCATTAAACACCATTTTGATATTAAAAAAGCAATATTTTTCCTGGTGAGTTTGTCAGCTATGTTACAGTATGCCACTACACACACTGATTAAGTGCAACGCTTTCAGTGACTCAAATATTCAATGTTTTTTGGTCTATTCTGCCATATGTACAGTGATTAGAAAGACTTCTAAGAATTTAATTTTTCTTGCAGATATTTGTGTAAAATTCTCAGCATGGTCACTAATGATAAAGAATTTTTTTTTAATCATAAATCTACTTTAAAGATCATTTTGATAGTTGTGGGATGCTATGCAAAACTCCAGTCCATGTGGTTCAAACGCATCAGATATTTAAAATGTAAAAAATATGTCAACATAGTTGACAATGTCACCGTTTTGCCTCATAATTTTGTCTGGCCAACCAAATGGTGTTTTTTTGATCAGGTTAACCTTATATTTTCATTTTAATTTGAAATAAAATCATAAAAATATTGCAAACCATGTCCAACATAGCTGACGGTCAATTCATATACTCCTTGACGTTAAGTAATTGCAGATACAACATATTTAAAAATATAAAAATATTTACCATAATGTTTTCAAAATATCTGCCACAGAACAAAATGACATCATGTGATACCAGCCATTTTTAGTTTTCAGGGGGTGTTTGGTTAGTAACATAGTTGAGATAATTTTTGCGGACATTAATAAAATGTCTTTGAAAGAAAATTAAATTTAAACAATCTATTTTTCTAAAGTATTTAGAATGTAGAAAAAAACTTTAATACAGTTAATCTTGACTTTTATATTTTTATCCATTATTTTGAACTCAAGTCCCATTCAGACATAATTTAAGGGACATACCTTCAAGCAAAATGAAATTGTTAAAATAAAATATTGGTGTGAGACTATAGTATTCATTCTCTTAATAGATAAAATATAATATTTATGAAGAAAATTGTTAGAAAAAATATATAATTATCATCAATGAGCATGAAATGTAACCTAAATTATATTTGCCATAAAAATAAATTAATTTTAGCTAATTTCTAGCTAATTTTCATATTAGCTAGGTCATATTTTCAACCCTTAAAATGTGTGCATGAATTATGGAATGTACAGATATTATGTAAATGGTTTAATTGACTGCAGAATGTCCTCATCCTATTTGACCCCAAGACCGTCAATTTTGGGTCCAAACCTGAATACTTGTGTTCTTTCCTAATTATTTTGTGTTCATTACAAATTTGGACCAAAGCTTTGTTTTTACTCAAGGACAGGATTTAAAAAAATTTAATTTTCTACACATTAAGGGCTTAGTTTTGAAAGCCAACAGTCAAAGTAAAACAGCGCCCCTCACTGGACACTAAAAGCCCACGTGTTTGATTCACTGCACTGAGAACTAAGAAACTGTAAACAAATTTGAAAATGGTCTTTATTCCCCAAACAGGAGCACAGAGGAAATAAAATAGTATTGTTTGTACCTATTACTACGAAAGTATAATTGGTTTTAAAGCATTATGATTAGAATTGCACAAGCACGTCTTGTGTAAAATATATAAATGTGCACGAACCTATAAAACAGCAGAATTAGATTTAATAACCTTTTTGAAGTGAAATGGCGGTTTATTAATAATTCATACGAACCACATTATGCAGTGCAGTGGCTGTCGGCGTTCAAGGTGGATAACTTGTTTGATGAAACAGTGAATGGGGGTCACGGCATTCGCTTGTTGTGGTTTCAAAAGAATATGGGGTGGCATACCTAAAAGGAAAAAATATAAAATAAATTAAAAAAAAAAAAAATATATATATATATATGTTTATTACGCTTAAGTGTTTCTTTGACCTTGACTGAAAAAGAATACATTCGCGTCGTGTAATATTTTACACAAACTCATTATAATTCCATTTTAGCTGTTATACTTACAATAGCGTGTAATGTGTTTGATCTTGACCTGATAATGAACCTGAGTGATAAGCGTTATCGGAAGGACTCACGTGATGTGCAACTGTGCAGGTGGACGCCATCTTGGCTCAACGTACGTAGTTCCGAGTGAATGGCGTCATTCTTCCTGTTAGATCCGTAATGACCTCAGTTTCCTGCATGTTTTGACACTAGTTGTTCACAGGTTATTCTGGAGTCATGACCGCTACTTCAGTGGTCCAGAGGCTGGCAGGAATATCTGGAGCTCTTGCAGTCGCAGCAGGTGCGTATGGAGCTCACGGTAAGTGTCCTTTCTGGGAGATTGTTTTGTTTGGCTAACAGGACTCCTCAGACGATTGCTGCGTTATGAAGATTAAGAATATTGCAACTGGTACGACTGGGCACCGGACAGGTCGAGCGTGACTGCGCGCACGTTACCTGGACATTACATCAAAGTTTTAAGCTTTTCTGCTACTCTTTCGTGTGTTTGTTTCTTGGACAGGCTTCCGACACGGTGAAGCGAGTGAATACCAGAGAGAGGTGAGTATATTTGGCTATTTATGTTCTGTGTCTTTGTCACATTGTTCATCTTGCATAAATTATTATCTAAAAAAACAAGCAGGTTTATGGTGTGCGTTTTTGTTTATTTGGTATAGAAGCCCATTTCCGCCACATAAAAAATAAATAAAATCATGATTTGGTCAATCATGATTATGACACAATTTTGACGCAAGTCAGAAAAATTACTCAAAATAACAACAAAATAACTTTTGTTGACTCATAATCATGACTTTGTATTTCATAATTTTGATAATTTCAATTATGCCTTAGTATTATACGTTCAAGTTGAAAGTATAATATTAAGGTATAATTGAAACTATCAAAATTATGAAATACAAAGTCATAATTATGAGTCAAGTATATCCTGATAACTTTTTATCTGATAGTAATGACTCTGTATCTTATAATTTCAACTTTTTATTTATTTGGCTGTTTATGTTCTGTGTCTATGTCGCGTGTTCATCTTGCCGCAATTGTCATCTAAAAAAATCTAGTTTAGTTATTGTGTACACAGTAAGGACTTTCGTATGCCCATTTCTGCCACATAAGAAAAAAAAATGCTTTGGTAAATCACAATTATGATGTAAAAAGTCGACATTATGACAAACAATCATGACGTAAGTAAAAACTGATATTTTGAATTTTGATATTTTATTTCAATTATGCCTTAACATTATATTTTCAAGTACATCTTTATAATTTTATTTCATAATTATAACTTTTTATCTCATAATTATGACTAGTCTCAATTTATGTCACGTTTATGATTTACCAAAGCATGTTTTTTTTTTGTGCTGGTTGCTGGGGTAATTCTTAAAAGATAATTGTTTTTCACTATGTAACCCACATTATTAACAGCTAAGGCTGAGGCATCATTATGAATGTGATGCTTTATTTATAGTTATTATTCAGGACAAGGTGCAACACAACTTAATGACAGTTCTGTTCTTTTTGTGTCTTCAGTTGTTTGATACAGCAAACAAGTACCACTTCTACCACAGTCTGGCGTTGTTAGGAGCCGCTCGCTGTGTTAAACCAGCTCTGGTAAACACACCTCTCATTCTTATTATGACATAAACGGTTTCAGCTACTTATGACAACTACTGATGTCATTCAGATATAGACAAAAATTGAGTCACCTAGCTGTCTAAAAGTGTCCTAAATGTATCTGAATTCATCTTATATATTAAATCCCTTATGTCTTTTATACCTGTCAAAGATATGGCTCTCTGGTATATTTGATTGCGATTCTTTGATGAAATATTATCTTAATCTGCATAATTGACAGTTGTCTCAGGAAACCGATTTCCTAATAGAGGTTTCATTTCTCTTGTTATATCCGTCTTCGGTCTTGTGTTTCTTACGTTATTAAATAATAGATAACTCAAATCAATATGTCATGTCCATTTATTCATTTATTTGCCAAGTAGCCTTGTAAAAAGTCGTTATCATAATATAAAATAAATCCCTTTAGGGACAGGTTGATACAAGTCCCCTGCACTTTATTCTGTGATAATAATAGGGCTGTAGTCAACCAAAGAAATCCTTAGTCGACCAAAGTCCTGTCCTGCGCAACGATCAGTCGACTAAAAAAAAAAAGAAAAGAAAAAAAAAAGACGCAATGTTTTTGATTGAACATTTATTAAACAATTGTCATAGAGCATTTATAAAACAACAACGAAAAAACATCAATAATACATAAAACTATAATAATAATACAATTATTTGAAAATTAAGTGATTTTTTTTAAGTGCAGAGTGAGGAGCTCTGTCCTAAGTCTAGTAACAGTCACAATCGCGCACCTGACCACACCACACGTTGCAAAAAATATAACTGCTAAAACGGCCAAATAATGAAAAATCCTAACAAAAGCTCTCGTTTATACAGGCTGTATATTCTTCTTTACTTTCAAAGCTATGGGTTAACTTTTGTCCAGCCGATCTAGGCGTTTTAAAACACACAAAAAAAAAAAAATATATATATATATATATATGCAACTGGTCGACCAATGAGAATGTCAGACGACCAAGACAGCATCGACCGATTAGTCGACTAAACGACTAAAGTTGACAGCCCTAGATAATAAATAAATAAAAATCATAACTCGCCCTCCTTTCTGTGAAACAAAACATGAATAATTTCATCAGAGTTCATGGTTACTTTTGAATGGCCATAAATCGATATATATTGATATCAATTCACTGAGAGATGATCGTGCTGAAGTGTTAAATGATCAAGGCTATCTTTGGTCTTAAGACTGTGACAACGGCCGTCTTTGAGTCTCTCTCACTGTACGACGTAGATCCACCGATTAGGATCCACGACCGCAGAGATCAGTCGCCACGATTGGTCATATCTCATCTTGGACGACCCAATATCATACAATGTGTACCGAGCATGAAGCAGAGTTTGTATTAAGAATTGAATGAACATCACGAGGAAGCAATCGCGTAAATAACACCCTTTTTTTTCTCTCCTCAAGGCGGGTGCAATCCTCCTCACGGGCATGGGCTGCTTCTGTGGGCCGCTCTACCACCAGGCCTTAACCAACGACCCCAGCTTCAGCAAGCTGGCACCGATCGGAGGCTCGTTGCTCATCGTGGGCTGGGCTGCAATGGCTCTTTGAACCCTGTGTTTATGCGTTCTCAGAGATGATGCTCTGTTTTGTCATTTGAACAAGAAAAAGAGGAGATATGGGGTGGCTGAAGGAGAAAAAGGGTGGAGAATTTCACATCTTATCTAAAACCCTTTTCACTCACATCTGGAAAGTGATGATAAGGCCTTGAGATCAAACATAACTCTTTTATTGTCACAGGCATCTTTATTTTGTCAGCATGGGGTGGGGGGGGGAAACTTTTGAGAAGCTTTCCTTATTACCGTGAATGAGTCACACTCTGGGTTTGTTCATGTCTTGAAAGCGTTTGTACATGTTTCCTTTGTTTGAACAAATAAAGCTGTCTGAGAAGTGGATTGCCATGTCTGACCTTCTGATACTGGAGGAAACGTCTCTCTCTCCCAGGTCAGCCATCTCAATAGCCTTCAAGCTTTTGGATCCTGTATGCATGACAGTAGGGCTTCCAGTGTCCAAACTTATCTTTATTCAAATGAAAAGTGAAATCCAATGAGGTTTTAATTCCAGGCCCTGTGACTGAGTTGGGAACCTTTGAAAATGACTTTATAAATCCTCAGGTCAATTTGCAAGGGCAGCTTCATAAGCCAACTCTATTGCGGAGAGAGGCTTCTATTGATGCGGCACGTCCCAATAAAGGGATCACACCACTCGTAAAACCCTCATTAACTCGAGCTATTAGAAGACCCGTGCAAATCAGGGCAAGGCAATCAAACCACTTTAGTCTCCTCATCACCGCGCTGATAGAAGAATAAGAAATGGCTCTGTGCTTGCGGACAGAACGAAAGACATTCATGCTTGTATTTGAAGGACTGAACTAAAGGCGTTTTTCAGATAATCAGCGTCTCTGGAAAGGTTTCTTCGTCGTTTCCTCTTCCTCCTCCCTGACGTTTCAATAGCACTGGGAATTCCACCAGTCGCTCATTACTGAAGTCAGATCAGAGTCGTCTTGTTAAAACCCATAAAGGCGTGTACATGGCGCTCTGCTTCACGAGGCAGTGTTAAGTGTCTCCTCCCAGGCTCTGTCTGGATAGATGCAGCCAGGAAAAATCGATGTTTAAAGCAACCAATACATTGCAGTGGCCCTGTGGTCATTCGGTCGTTAAATTTTCCTCGCGCTTGAATGATCTTTCGCCGTCTGAACCAGCAGCGCTGTGGGCAAGCAACTCAGTTTCACTACAGTTGGGTAAGCGGTCAGCAAGGTAGGTGTTGTTAATTGCGACTAATGGGAGTTGAAGTCTCTCTCTGTCGGCATTCACATGGCTTCGCTTACTCCAACTGACATTTCGCACTCACCCTCGCTTGTGTGGGCAGTGCCAATTCATTCCCCGGTCTGATTTACCGTGACCTCGGTTGTCGAAAAGAGACGTCGTCTGAAGGTTTGGGAGGTAATATTTTTTCTCCGCTTTGAATGAAATGCCCACACACACACTGATATGATTACCCAAACTCTCTTTCCCGCTCGCTTTTCTAGGCGTCAATCATCCCAGAGAAGAGTGTTAATACAATTTCACTTCAACATGTCAGTCTCCATTCAACCACTGCACATACCCATGAAAAGATCATCATTCTTTCTGATGTGCGGCTTCAAAAGCTGTCACTACATTCTTCAATGTTAAAAATCTCATTCGAAACCGCCGTCCGGCCCTTTTTTGTGTGAAAGGCATCGTGTCGATACAAAAGCACTGAATGGAGAAGAGTTATGTATCATGAATGAAGATGTAATTATATGCGCATTAGATAACAGGGTTCAGTTGTTAATTGGAAGGTGTAGCTGAAGAAGTGAAGAATTAAAAACATCTCGCTGTCTTCGGCCTCCGCCGTTTCTTGTCAATTATCTGCGCTGTCAGCCTCTCAGGTGCTGCTTCAAAGGGGAGGTATTTCAAGGTAACACCGCAACAGAATGGGACAGGGAGAGATGGCGAGAGTTTCGAAAATCTTTTGATCACTCTTCACCTCCTGGAGAAAAAAGTCTGAGTAGAGGTGGAGTTTAAAAGCTGCCAGGGGAGCATTTGACTGGATTCATGGTGTCTGGCTCTTCAAATTGTGCTCCCTTACACTAAAGGGCAGAGTTGCTGTTCTCAGACTATTTTGAGGTTGCAGACCAGACCAGTAAAACAAAATACTACAGGCTAATAGTGGAGTGGTAAAGGGTTCATTGTCAGTTAAATGCAATGCATTTTCCAGATAATATTTTTTGTTTTGCCATTGGGTCTCATGACAATTTAATTTCTCACATTTTGTCCTTATAATTTATTTAGGAGTGGGATTCTCAGCCAATAGCTTTGTGTGTATATCACAGCTCAATCAGAGCCTTTGAGCTCAGTAAAGCCGCAGTTTCCTCCTAATCTCTAACCGTTTCTCCTCCCAATCTCCTCCACATCGCTTTAAAATACAGCATTCTGTGCAGAATTCAAAAATGTGTGAACAAGTGACCATTTTTAGCTGCAGCTTCAGTGTCTATTTATAGTGCAGGGGGCGGGACACTTTACATTCTGGAGAGATTTGATCGGACATGAAAATCTGATTAGTAGCTGACGTGCAGAGTGATGCCATCAAAATCATTGATAAGTGAGAGACTAAGGCTGTATCCGAAATCCATTCCCTACAATATAGTAGGTGAAAAAACGTGTGTGACGACAAGGGTAGTATGTCCGAATTCACAGTACTCACAAAAATTAGCCAAATAAGATTCTGAAGTGCGCATACGATGGACAATTTACTATTCAATGAGGCCATGGGAGAGGATTTGTGAATGACAGTGAGGTGACGCAACTGATGCTGGGAGGTCACATAATAATGACAACATATAGGCTATAGAACACACTTTTTTAGCGGTCATGAAATAATTATTCAAAACAAGTACATTCTCAAGAGAGTTTGCAATTTTGGACGCATGGCCTCTGTTTTTATTGCTAAGCTATATCTTTTAAATATGAATTTTGTCATTGTTTTGGAGCACACTAGTTTAGCCTATAGATAACACAGTGGTAGGTAACCTAACATATTCACACTAAAAGCCAAACAACTTCAATTTCTATTTCATGGGGACTTTAACACTGATCCTTTCTATTCTTGCGTCGAAATATAAATATAAACTGTATAATAGATGAGATTAAAAAATATGAACCAATTAATTAGACTAGCTGTTGTTGTGAGACATAAATCAGTGCAAATAGTTTACTATCCCTTAGCAGCTACTGTAATTGCGCCTAACTTATGGTCACGACAGACTTGTGTCCCTTTTAAAGTACTACTAATCCCAAGATTCTCGGAGGAGGTCCATTATTTCCGGGAAAAGTGTTGCCAGTGGGAAGGTGCGCGCAGGGGGACCTGTTGGAAATGACGGGAGCTGAAATCCTGTTTCACTAAAGAAATCACGACAAGCAAAGCAACCCGGGGTCTAAGGCAGAGAGCACCGAGCCAGCGGATAACAGGGTGTGTGTAAACTATAAAGAACAAGTGTCATCGCTGAATCCTGAGGTGTTTTAGCTGGTTAGCACGTTAGCTCGCTCCACACCTGCTAGTCGGCTCATTTGGGCTGCTTGACTTACACGCATCTCAGTCAGTGGACACATGAAACAAACATATCCCCCCTCATACAGCACACGTCATGGGGAATTCTTGTTTAGATTGACATATTTCAGAGGTCTCGTCATGTTTATAATAATTAACTGTAATGTTGTCTCGCTGGAGACATTAGCTGGCTAATTAATCTGCCCACTGACCTACATTCCGCTACAGTCGCTATGAATAACAAACCTGCGTGTAACTATTTAGGTGTTATTAACAATTAACAAATAGTTTGGGTAGTTAGTAGTACTGAGTAGGACTTAAATGTAACGGGTTTGTTTCCTTATCAGCGGGTTGATGTGTTTATCACTTAATGTCGATTTTTTTTAAGTAACATAATTTAATAATTATTTAAATGCATACATTTAATGAGAATATTTTTACGTTATATTGATAAGTGTGATTATTGTGGGACAGTTTGGTAATATTGTAGTGGTTTCTCTCAGGTAATGCTCAATGGAGACGCTCATGAGTGCCGTGGCGCCGGTGAAGCGCGTGCCCGAGGTGGACTTCCGCTCGGGCACGACGCTGGAGGAGCTGTCGGCGCAGGTGCACGCGCTCGTGTTGCTGGAACAGGGAGAGTTTGGGGACCAGACCGCGCTCGAGGTGCACACGGCCAAAGACTTCATCTTTAATATGCTGGGTGAGAAGAATACCACAGTGAACACACTTACTTAAATATACACCTAATAGAAACAACACTTTGATTCCTTGTGAGTTTTCATGAACCATCATCTCTCTCTCTCTCTCTCTGTGTCTGTGTGTGTGTGTGTGTGTGTGTGTGTGTGTGTGTGTGTGAGAGAGAGACAGAGACCGAGACAGACAGACAGACAGACAGACAGAGACACCTGGTAAACCTTACATTATGAGGACAAGAAGATGGCAATATCTGAAATCTTTGTGGATGAGAGGAATACCATATTGAACAAACATACATAAATTTATACACATAATATAAACAACAGTTGATTCCTTGTGATCTCTCTCTCTCTCTCTCTCTCTCTCTCTCTCTCTCTCCCCCTCTCTCCCTCTCTCTCTGTGTGTGTGTGAGAGAGACACCTGGCAAACCCTACATTAAGGGGACAAAATGTGATGGCACAAGATGGCAATATCTGAAATCCTTGTCCTTGTGGGGACATTTTTTGGTCCCTACGAGGAAAACAGCTTATAAATTATTCCAAGTGATGTTTTTTGAAAATGTAAATATGCAGAAAGTTTTCTGTGTGTGATGGGTAGGTTTAGGGGTAGGGTTAGTTAAGGTGATAGAATATACTGTACAATATAAAAGTCATTATGTCAATGGAAAGTCCCCATAAAACATGAAAATACGTGTGTGTGTGGATTCTGTCCAAACATCAAATTACTGCTGTAGCTGATTAGATAAAGTACAGTACACTAAAACCACCCTGGTATACATTTAGATATGGAGTATTTTTATTTTTTAAATGTCAAATTGCATTCAGGATGTTTGGAATGAATTCATACTCCTCGAACTATTCAAACCGAGTGTGTTTTTATTTAACAGATGAAAAAGACTTGAATATGCCATTTATTTCAGGTATATTCTCATTGGACTGACGCGCTCGATTTATCCTGGTCTCTGAATCAGATCTTGACCCGAGTGAAGCTGTCTGTCCAGCAGGTGTCTCTAGTTCTCCTTGTTTGTGTTTTTCCCTCTGTATTTCACACCAGATCTCCCCAACACCCCTTTCTAATCCCCGTCTCCATGCACACACACACACACGCACACACTAAATGTCATCCTGTTTTGTATGACATAAGGGAGGCAGAGAGATTTGCAGGACTGTATTGTTCTCTGTAATCCTGTCAAATGCTGGATTTACTGACAGTTTCTCTTTCTCTCTCTCTCGTTCTACTTGTTTCTTTCCCTCGCCCGCTGTTTTTATATATTTGTATAGCCATAGCCTGTTCTCTCCTCCGTAGGAAACCTTTTAGCCTGTAGCTCTCGTCTGTTTCGGTTTCATTTTTTCCATTGTTAAATGTGACTCATCCAGCACTTGTTTTGCTTGTCATTTACTTTTGGACCTTTATGTTTATGTTTCTTTTTGCCTGCCTCCTGTTGCGTCTCCCTTTTTTCTTCGTCCTTTTTAACAACCCCTTGATGTTCAGCCAAAAGCTTCCTACTTATTTTTTTCTCGTTTGCTGTTTCCATCTCTCACTCTCCAAAAATATGCAGACATTTTCAAAGCGACATCCATCACACACCGACTGAGAATGATAGATAGGCAGCTTGTTATTTTTACGCCTATCTTTAGCATTCATTCAGAATAGTCTGCCTCCTTATATACAGTATGATTGGAAGAACTGATGATCCACTTTTGTTGACCCTTACCAAGTTCGATGTTAAGACACTTCAGAAGACCTGAATGGATTCTTACAGTGCAAGTGTGGCACTGATCAATTAATCATTATGATTTCTGTTTCCACACCTCCATGACCTGCAAACATTAGCATACCATCTGCACGCCAGCCTCTAGACTCGCTACAATCCTGCGAACATATTTCTCCCAGAGGAGCTAATTAAACTGAAATAGTGTTAAAAATGTAAAGGGCAAAAGGGATCATTGTTATTGTAGAAAAACAAAAAACACACACTCTTCATCAACGTTCTGGTGTGAAGGTCAAAGGCTCCCTGAAACAAACACCATAAACAATTTTTATGTCAATGGGTCATTCGCTAATAATTACGTACACTAACGTATTTATACGCACGTTTGAACTTCTCATGAAAACTGCCTAATTAACACATGAATTTGTTCTTTACCTCGTTCTAATGTAGATGAATTTGGAGTATTTTCTAAATGTATTTAGTTTAAAGGTGCCTTGTGTCAAAAAATCTATTCAAAATCCACATATTCCATACCAGATGGGGGCAGTATACCTCCAGAAAGTTGGCCTACTCTAGTCTGTTTTTTAGTTTCGGGTTGTTAATCTTCTAAAACTGTCAAATCGTCCGCTTTGTCCCGCCAAAGCCTATTTTGATCGGTGAGTGATGTAGAATAGAATGACTGCTGCGCTTGACAGGGCGCTTAACGAGCAGAGAGAGAGAGAGCGCCGCGGCCGCGCGCGCACTCTCACGTCTTCAAACAACACGAGCGCAGTCCTCCTGCTCTCTCTCTCCCTCGCGCATATTAATCAAATCAATTGACACGATAGTAAGACCGCAGTTCATTTGGAGATTTTTAGAGATTAGAGACTCAATGAACAACATCTCAACACTAAATTATAAAGGCCGGTCTCACATAGACGCGATTGACATCAGGTTCAAGTACGCCCACAAGCCGTGCGAGTTTTTCGTGTACTGCAGTTTGGCTGGTGGTTATGTTGCCCGCATACCGCCTCCCATGGCCGAAACTGGTATTACAACACCTGTCGGGCCGGGGCTAGTAATGCTAATGCTAATTTAGGTTGATATCTCTGCAACAGTATAACTTTTCATTTTTTTAATGACATCATCGCCCTTATTTCTTATTCTTTTGATGCGTGTAGCTCATTTTTTGGATATGTTTACCTCAATTATTACACATGGCACCTTTAAAATGTCATCTTAGCGTGTTTATAAGGCCACCGAGAGTATGCGATTTTTTGCGTCGGAGTGGTTTCAGTTGTTCTTACATATTTTTTCGTAAATTTAGAATACATTTTAAACAAAATTTATTGATGAATCATGTATTGTTTGTGAAAACGTTCTTAGGAAGATTTCGCATATGCATTCTTAGTGAATGAAACCCAATGGTTTTGTCCAACTGAAATCCTACCAGGCCATTTGTGCCGCTAGTCTATACTGCTCAAAACTCGGTTTGAATAGTTAGTATATCATTCATAAAATATGAAAACATACTTACAGGCTGTGTGAGTCAGAAGAGCCAGAGTGTACATGCAAATATGGAATTGCTTTTTAGATACTTGCCCTTGTTCTCTCGCAGGTTCTGGAAACAGTTCTCTGAAAAATGCGCAGTTGTAAAAATTGTAATTGTTCTGGAACAGTGTTGTAAATAAAGCTTAAGCACTGTTTTCTAATCGTGTCCTCTTTTGGAAGGCCTTTTGGAACTAGTTTGGCTTTCGCGGCGAAAAACATAGCGTCATGGTGGCAACAATAATACAGCGAGAATAAAAGTTACGCCTTCTTTCTTTCCGTATACATTTTGGGCGGTGTAATGAAACACTTCGTGTTTCGTCGCGTTTGAACGAAGTGTTTTAGGAAGGTGTCGCTGAGCCTTAGAGAATATCTCTTTAGGTTTGACACTTTGAGCTTTGTAACTCTGCAGATCTTATACATGCACTAACAGCTACATAACACACTAAAGAAAAAAGAAAACATGAAATCGCATCATATGACCCCTTTAAAGGTGCAATGTGTAATATTTCTGAGGATCTATTGACAGAAATGCAATATAAGATCCATAACTGTGTTCAGTGGTGTATAAAGACCTTCCTCAATGAACCGTTATGTTTTTATTGCCTTAGAATGAGACGTTTATATCTACATAACCGCGGGCACCCCCTTTTGTGAAGGTCGACATATTGTGACGTCATGTTTCTAGCGTAGCCGACAGCGAACACACAGCGCGACAGAGTGCGTTTCGTTCATATGAAAGAGAAGCCGCAGAAACCTAGAAGCTAGCCATAGACACCGTGAGTATAGTGACTTTTCCCTTGTCAGTGGTGTAAAAATGTAGTTGGATTGTTTCATGTAACTTAGTTCTTCTCCCTCGCTGTGTTATGGCTTTGACAATCAGCTGATTAGTACTATTGACCTTAAAACAGTAACGTTACAGGAGTCACCAACCCGTCGATCGCGGTCGACAAGTCGATCTTGGAAGCATTTTAAGTCGATCGCAAAGAGTTTTCAAAACCAATATTTTTTTATTCATTATTATTTCTTAATTTGTGTGTAGTAAATGGTGTCTAGGGGATGCGGAGGCGCACGCGCTGTTACAATCACGTCATTTTCGCACCTTTGCGCTCATGCGGGCGCGTCGAGTTTAAACAATGCTTTACGCTTTAACCAGCTCAGCCACAGTAACAGCTCATATTAGCCAGCTAAACTTTTACTACCCTGTTAGAAAAAATATGTAGTTGGATAGTTTCATGTGGTTCTTCTCCCTCGCTGTATTATGGGTTTGCTATGTGGGGAGAAATGTGCTGGTTACGTTTGTGAGACAATCAGCTGATTACTATTATTATATTATATATTAAGACCCTTGATCCTCACCTGACTATGGCTTTGTAAACTTTATCCATGATGTGGTTTATAATGGACTGTGGTACAGAAACAGTGACAATGTTACACACTCTTGGCTTACTCTGGCTATTCTCTGCTGTCTCCAGACGACGATATGTTTGTACCGTTTTAGCAAACGTAGCTTCTTCGAAAGGGAGGGGTGAGCAGTGGGCTGAGCCCTGAGTGCAACTCGCAACCGAACCGCTAGATGCCGCTAAAATCTACACACTGCACCTTTAAGATGTACTGCATCTTTCAACACCTTTAGATGTTCATTCATGTTTATTTCATGCTGTAACTAGTAGTAAAGCGGAAGAGATGATCCGTTCACGTGCCACTTGGCGGTACAGCGATCCATCTCGCCTCGTTAAAGAGCAACAACATGGTATTTATTGTTTGAATTTCATAATAAAATGGGCAGAGTTTGAAATCTGAGACTTTGTTTCATTTAAAAAATAGGCTTATTGTGATTTGTTGGATGGGAGCTACAATGTTCTGTTCATTCATCAATTGCAAACAGCATAAACTAAAAGATCGATTCTTTGTTCTCATTTTGATAAACTTATATTGATTCTTAAATCCAGTTTAAAATCTAGAAATCAATTTTTTTACCCTGCCTGGTTTCATTCAGCATATATCGGACACTGATTGATCGTGTATATGTCTGTGTTATGTATTGCTTGGACAGACAGATTATGTAGCATCATTATAACTGTGCATGAAAACATTCATCTTGTTATTTAAATCCACAATGTTAAAGTTATTTTTTCTTTGAAAAAGTCACAGAATGCAGTAAGTGTCCCGTAGAGGTGACTTAAGTCCAAACTTCAATACATTGTGTAACTCATGCTTTGACAGCAGGGCATGTTGGGCTCTGATTTACGACTGGTAAATGCGTATGCTAACCAGCTTCCCTTTGGCATCTGTCATGCTGAGGGATGTTTTGTATTGAAGGCATTATTCTGTTTTTGTTTTAAAGTGGTCAATAATGGTGACCGTATGAGGGAGTGATGAGTGAAATGCACCTGGTACTGATGGCTTCTGCCTGTAGGGAGCGATGGACATAATGAATTCATTATTTTTGCATGAACAAACTGGTAATTAGTAAAGCTATTGCTACTTGTTTTTTTAAAACCCCTAGAAAGACATCAATTATTTTCCTTATTTCCCTAGTGAAGGATCATCTTTGGATTATGGGTCATTAAAGCACTATTTTGAAACGCGTCCATATGGCGGCTATACTTAGTATTCAGTAATCGTCCTCCTCTCAAAGCATCTTTTTATTAGTGGATCGAATGTAAATGAAATGAATGTATGTGATAAATAATTCTAAAGAAATGTGTATTGACCGATTTCTAACTTCATAAAATATTAAAAGGCAAGATGTTTGTTTTAATTTAAAAAGGATTCCACTAGAGATTTGAAATGTTCATTTTAAAGAATTTAAGGAGCAACGGCTTGAATTGCAAAACAGAGTTGAGGCAGACTATTCATTTATATCTTTCACTCTGAATGAGCAGGAATTATCTGATTTCTAAAATGACAGAAATCTTGCTAATCCTCTTCTCAGTCTGTTTCCCTCCCTTCCTTCCTTCTGCTTTTGTTCCTCACTCACTTCAGAAACCAATTATTCAACTAATACTGCACATTAAAATATATATATATATATATATATATATATATACAGGTCAAACTCGAAAAATTTGAATATCGTGCAAAAGTATATATATACTTTGCACTATGACAGTGGCTCATCCGCAGTTGGCGTGGGTTTCTGCAAAAGGGATCTCACATCTGTTCTAAAGCACTATATTCTTACAGATTTGAAGGTGCATTAAGCGATTTCTGAGAATAGCAAAATAGTCCCCAAAATAGCAAACACTAGGTTTGGGAATAAAAAATCGATTCCAATTCTAGAATCGGATACATGTAATAAAATTAAAATTTTGATTCCACTTATCGACTGCTTTTAAATGTGGTTTAAATGTGGATTTAAACCATTACAGCGAAATAAGACACGAAAGAGAACCCAATTCGTCAAAAACAGCCGCCTCTCATATCGTGCACAAATGCTGAATTGAGTTATCTAACGCGTTGTGCGCTTGAACGGACAAATACACACAAAATAATGTCAAAATATCCCCGTAAACACAGTCGGTTATTAAGTGAATGTAAACAGTTGATAAAGAAAAGCATGTGTATCGGTATATTGGATCCATGCATTCAGTCTTAAAGTGACCGCAGCCTAACAAACCTACTGCTGTCTGTCATTACTATTAATCAAAGAAACAAGAGAAAAAGAAAATCACTCACTGATCTTGACTGAATGACTCTTGTAACTTTAATAAGGATAAATCTATACTTTATGTATAATAAAAAAAACTATGCAGTGTTATTTTACATATCATTTTAATTACTGAAATTTGCTCAGTTGTATTTTTATTTCCTTATTTGTTTATATTTTATTACTAACTGTATACTTGTCTTTAATAATGTTTGAAATTTATTAGTTATTTTAGTTTATTAGGGTGTTCTTCAGGCTGCTTATTTTTGCTCATGGTATTCAACTGCAACAAAACGTTTTGCAAAAAGGCACAGAATAAATATTTTTAATATCTAAATGTTTGAACTTTTTTTTTTTTTACCATATTGGAATCGAAACTGGGAATCGATAAGGATAAGAAGAATCGGAATAGGGGTAAAAAATGGCTAAAATTGAAATGATACCCAACCCTAGCGAACACGCTACGCAACACAGGCAACCAGTGGCGCAAGTATGGATGAAACCGATGTGATACAACAACAGCAGCGTATCTTGGACATGGCAAAAAAACAAAGTTTCACGTGTATCAATCAGAAACAACAGAACCCCTGCATCCGTTCTCAGGCCGTCCTGCTTTCTCCAGTGCAAGAAAATGAATTAATAAAAGAATATATCCAATATTACCGTGGGTCCTAAAGCTCTTGGCTGATAACACTTCTTCCAAATTATATTCCTCTGACCTTTTCCTTTTTGGTAATGTTTCAGCCATCTCTCTTTCTACAGTCTTTTCGACAGTCACTATCTCTCCTCCCCAGCATGAGCGTATATTACTGATAGGCTACAAGAGTGTTTTGGTGATCGGTCCGATCCACTTTGGGTTCTTTTTTTTCCATTTACACAGCCAGGACTCTGTACAAACTCAGTTTGCTTTTTTTGCAACACACACACACACACGCACACAGACCAGACATCTAGCAAATATTCACAAAATTGTTTTAGGTGTTGATTTAAATTTTCAACAGTGTTTGTCAATAATTATTTACTGCACCTTTAAATGCATACAATTTGTCTGAACAACTTAACCAGCAGGAATTATCTTTAGATTGAGTACTTAATTTGACCTCTGGCCCTTTTGCAAGACAATTGATTGCACCGATTTAACTTTTTATTTCATTGAAATTTTTATTGATGCTTTTGGGGTTAGAAACTTTAAATGCTTTCAGTATTTTGCGCTTAAATTGTTTAGAACTGTGATAACATTGCCTTCTTGTCTAACTACTACCCATCCTATATATACCCACCCCTCCATTTTTCTTTTTAAAGACAGGTGATATTGCCTCTTTAGTCAAGAATATTCTTCCTTTTCACAGGCCTGGTGCAAAAGGTAGACAAACGACTACCAGTTGCCAATGAATACCTGCTGCTATCAGGTGGGGCCAGGGAAGGTGTTCTTGACCTTAACCCAGAGGACCTAGGTGACTACGCCAAAGGTGTTGACTATGATTTGGACTTCACTCTACTGGTGCCTGCTCTGAAATTGCATGACCGCAATCAGCCTGTGACGCTTGACATGAGGCATTCCCCACCATGCCATTCATGGCTGAGCCTGCGCCTCTGCGATCCCGCGATGCTGATGCGTTGGCGTATCTGCTGTCAAGACGAGGTTAATACAGAGAATAAAGATGTGGAAGATGAAGAGGAAGAAACTGGCGGAGTACCCGGCTCAATCCCATCACTACAGCACCCTCCATCATTAGATGGGTGCTACTTCTCTCCGTTGTTGGTTGCCGATTGGTTCTGGAGTGTAGTTGGGACAGCGGTAGAAGACTTGCGGAGGAACCCTCAAAGAGGGATTCCTGTTCCTGATCGTGTGGAGCGTAATGGCCCTTTAACAACGCTGATTCTCACTGCAGGAACTAGCCGTATCCTCTACGACTTGCTTCCAGTGGTGTCGTTTCGTGGCTGGCCGGCCGTCGCACAGGGCTGGCTCACGACCAACCATTTCTGGGATGGTAAAATAACGGAGGAGGAGGCCATCAGTGGGTTCTACTTGCTTCCATGTTATTCTCCAGCTGCAAGTCCCTCAACCAGACCTGACCGTGAGTGGAGACTTGCATTCTCCCGCAGTGAGGTTCAGCTAAAGAAATGCGTGCCCTACCCAATGGCACAAGCCTTCCAAGCGGCTAAAGCTGTATTGTCAAGACTGTTAGCTCGCCCTCGCACCGGCCTTAGCCTCTACCACCTACGTACCTTGATGTTTTGGGCATGCGATCGCTTGCCGACCAGCTTCCTTAGCTGTCCAGATCACGAGACACCTGCACGACTCTTCCTTGGTCTTCTTGATGACTTGTCTCACTGCGTTCTGGGCAAAAACTGTCCCAATTACTTCCTACCCCAGTGCAACATGCTAGAGCATCTCACAGATGGCGCTGCCCTGTTAGTTGCGCGTAAACTTGCACATTTACGTTCTGATCCTGCAGAGCACTTAAGAGCTGCTTTAGAGCAAGCACAACAGGCATGCCAGCTCAAACGAGAGGCAGCGGGAGCTGGGAGCAATGGGCATGGGTTATCATCACCTAGCCACGGATATGGTGCAGGATCACCACAGGAGGACCGGCTAGCCCAGCGACTACAACAGCTGGTGACAGAAAACCCTGGCAAATCAATTTCAGTCTTCCTCAACCCAGATGACGTTACACGTCCTCATTTCCGCATTGATGACAAGTTCTACTGAGTGGACTGAGCTGGTTTACACACTTCACTGGGTACAGAAACCCTATATGACAGAACTTATAATGGACATGGTCATGTCACTGTGCTTCTGTATTGAACCAAATTGTCTCCACAGAGTTGTTTTTCTTTCATTTGTCTCACTCAACAAGGCTGACTACAATCAAAGCACCTGCTTGATGCTCCCATGAGGGTTTAACGGGTGTCACAAATGTCAGGGAGAACAGAAGTAACCAGGGGAAGGATAGATTTTTTAGTTATGCGACTTGGATAAAATCAAAATTCAGTCACATCCTGAGGAAATCCCCATTGACGGACTGCACATCAAGCAATTATAATGTTCTATTGAGTTTGAAGAGTTTTAACTCGCTACTTAGCACTACTGAGAATAGAAACTACTAATATTTTCTGCTGAATGAGGGCAGTAGAGCTGGAAAACCAACTAGGCCAAGGCCATCATGATGAAACCGAACGCAATGTTTTGTGTGTGTGGAGAAGTTTGCAATTATTGATCACATAAGCTTCTCTTTCTTTAGTCTGTCAGTTACCCTGCTTGCTCCCTTTCTCAGGTACTTTTTATTACTTTCTTTTAACTGGCGAGTTTTGACCACAGTCAAAAACAATACAAGTAGAAAGATAGAAAAAGACAAGGAATAACTCGCAAATCCAGGTCTTGTCCTTTATGTATAGGAAGCTGGTGTACAGCCTGTAGAAACAATCTTTTTGAAACAAATACTGTTCGAAGCTATTTTTTTAGCTATCTAAGTTACATGCCAATGATAGTATATCAAGTATCAGAGACCGTTTTAGATGCTGTATAGAGATAGGTTGTACACTGATTGATGCTAATTGTGTATCCCCTGATTGGATTCTAATCTACACATAAACAGTATGTGTTATAGTGTAAGGGCTTTTCTTTGTCAATCACTATTGCATATGTTTAAATAAAAAAGTGAAAGTTAGATTTTTAGAGAGAGATCTAGACTGGGCAACAGAGGTTTAGAGAAAGAATAGAAGGAAAGTCTAAAGAGACAGAGGAGTACGTCTCAGTGATTTTGTGTGTGTGAAAGGATCCTACAGTATCTCACTCTTGCAGATTTGCATTGGTAGCTGTGGTAGGCAGAGATGGATGGAGAAAGTCAAACACGACGTCCACTGGATAGATTAGGCCGAACCAATGGGACTCAAGGGATCGCAGACATCTGCTCTCTCTCACTCATTGTCTCTTTCTGTCTCCTTCCGAAATCCTTCCCTCTTCATCGGCCTCCATCTCCGGCTGTTCTTTATCCATCTCTACCTCTTCGACTGTGCTCAAGGATTAAAGAACAATATTACATGTGTATTCAGCATAAATCGCATTAGCACCCTGTGGGAGTTGGCAGACTATTCATGTGTGCTGCTGACATGGCTGCTGCGCATATACAGAGCAATCAGTAACAGCGTCGCCTTTGAATGATGGCAAAATGGCGAGGGATAGGCTTTTTCTAGTGGATTTGTTATTCCAGACATGCTACTGAAAAGAGTTTGTGTAGTGTTGCACACGGCACAGGTAGGCTACTATACATATATCTGCTGTATGCCAAGGAAAAGACACCAAAGATAGTTTAAAAGACTGATCGCTTAGATTAAATGTCACGCGTCATGAAGGAAAGCGGATGCATATCTATTGTAAATTGTCAGGGTTTGACACTGTATGCCTTAAAAGGCCTATTTAGTGGGTTTAAATATTGTGAAATGCTTGAATCCATATTTGTAATGCTATTTTCAGTGTTTTACTGCTTATATTATGTCCGTTGTTTAGCACAATGCCTGATTTCAAATTTACAGTGGTACTATGCAAAATTTCTGAATCAACCCTATGAATGAGATATTAAGGCCTGTGATAATTACCAAGGGGGTTTTATACAATGATTGCATTGGGGGGGAAGTAATGTTCCTGCCTCAGGGCATGATGAAATGTTCTGAATGCATTTCAGGTAAATATCTGAAGAAAGCCAAAGCACATTCATTTTCCTTCCCAAGTTTGTTTTAATAACTTGGTCCCAGTGTTTCTTTATCTGATAGCGTAGTCCCTCTGGTCATGCTGTTGTTGTGTACAAAAGAGTATTTTTGCCCTTGAGCAATGAATGTAAACAACATATTTTACCTCTTAAATAAATCTTGTCACCTATTTAAATTCCCTGAATGGAACTGAAATGACGCATATTTAAATGGTACCAAATATTTATACATTTTCATATCACTTCTCTATTGTGCCTCAGAAGGCGTTTTTTTTTTTTCGTTTTTTTTTTTTTGTGGGGGGGAGATTGCCCTCATTTCTTTTTGTGCAATTCTATGTGATGCTGGTCGTAGCATGAAATAAAACATTACATCTATATGAAGATTTGTTTATATTTGATATCTATAAATGTTGCTCATCTCAAACTTTTGAAACAAGACATTATGTGTACAATTCCAGACAGTCAGGTTAAATGTATTTCTACATTATACAATGAATGATTTGGTATGATCATACGCAGACTTGACGTGATAATCCAAAACCAGATGATTGACGCATAGCGATGAACTCGCATTTAATAAACACCAGGAACCATCATAGACCAACACCAGCACACAACTTCATTACAAGACAGTGAACCGGAAATAACTGAGGGTTTATATACACAGGATGACAAGCGGCCAATGAGGGACAAGTTCGTATTATTGGAAGAAACCCAAATAAGATTCAGAATTAAAAGGCAGAATAATCCTACAAATAAGGCCCATTCACACCAAGAACGAAAAATACAATGATAAATATGAAGTTTTAAAAATCTTTCTTAATATAAAAGAATAGTAGCCCAGAAATCTAGACGCACCCTAGCGGCAGCAAAAATGATTTCGCAGCCAGTATGGTCTAGCAACTCTCCGTTGGCTTTCGAAGTGGAAAAACCAAACTCTGGACAGGCCAATCACATCGTGTATAGAGTTGGTGGGCGGGCTTAACACAATGACGCCAGAGTTGTGACGGTTCTACGCTGTGATTTCCATTGGTGATTTCCCTGCTACTTGAAAAGAAAGAAGATGCAGCTGGCGAACAGTGGCCTTTCGAATCGGCTTTGGCCGCGCCTCTGGATGACTTGGGGTTAAGAGAACGTCACTTAAGTCATTCTTAAAAATGACGACCGGATACGGCAAAAGTTTAATATATCAATAGCTCCGCTGGTGGGAAAACGCATGGGACTCACTCAGCCACAGCCATTCGTTGCTCTGGTTGGTTAGCGCTATCCTATGGCGTGCAGAGGGATATTGAAAGACAACCGTTTATCCCGCCCCTCGGATTGAGGCATGCCAATTGTGAGTTCCCAGACCTAACATCTTGATGTAGGTCTGGCTTGCCAGGCTAAAAGAATAGCAGAGTCCACAACACAACTAACGGTAATGGCACAGAGAAACGATTTTGTTGGAATCACTTTCAGAATGATAAATTCAATCAATTCAATAATTTATTGCCATGTCAACAAGTTGATAGGAATTTGTCTTGGTACAACTCTCAGACATAAATAACCATAAAAGACAGACATCATAAGTATGCCAACAATGTACACCAACAATCCCCAGCAACAATAAGACATTAGACCAAAACCCTGCAAACATTCAAAAAGGCAATACCCCACGGCAAAGAAAGTGCACAGTGCATACAGTAAAACATTAACAGCCAATCAGAATCCATCCTGCTTTAAAGAGATCGAGCATCTAAAGCGTCAGAGGACAAAACTGCAGCGTACACTTAGAATAAACAGAACGTTAATATATGCATTGTTATAGTTATCTTCATAGCTATTGTTCTTGGTGTGAATGGGACTTTAGTCTTGAAGTCTCAGATTTTGTGGCTTCTCTGTGTGCAGTGCAATATTTGTGCAACAGAGGACGCTGTTTGACTACAGTGTTAGCTTGATCTTCAACCCTCCATTCTGTACCGATTCCCACTCGAGAGTTGCCGTTCAGAAGACACTGTAACTGCCATATCTTTCCTCAGTCTCCCAACACGTTATTCTTTATGTACGTAGATAAAAATGTGATCCATAGATCCAGTGCACGCTGGAAATCTGGGACATACGCATGGAAATAATGTTGGGGGTTTGAAAGACTAAAACAAAGATATGATTTAAAATGCAGAAGAATTATTTAAGATTCTGCACAATATTTAGGTCACTAATCAGATGTCGTTTATGATGTTTACCACGTCAACGAATAAGGCTGGAATAACATGGACTTGCTCTAACTTGTGGAGTCCATGCCAGCTTGAGTGCTGCTGTCATTAAAGCAAAAGGGAGACAGATACTAAGACATTCAATTCAACTTTCCCTCAAATATTATAATTTGTAATGGAAAAATACACGGCCCTGCCAAAAAAAAAAAAGACTTTACAGAGTGCTGGACTCTTGCGTTGTCAATACAAGATCTTGACCAAAAACTGGTGTAGAAAAGACTTTTTTTGAGTGGGCAGTGTATGTATTAAATTAGAGAAGAATCCAAATAGAAGTGTTTCACTAGTAATCTCGGACTTTTGGAACTCGTTATTGTTAATTACAGTTACTAGACTGACCCTAACCATAATAAACTTGTGTTTAGCATTTTAGATATGAATTTAAAACATTATGTAGGCCATTTATGAACGCAGATTTTGCTATTTTGACCTTTCATATCCTCCGAGAAGACAAAATCTGCTCATACTTTCATCTCGGCTGACTCACACACTCCTGTTAACATTGGATTGTACGTCAAGATGTGTTTGAGGTTGATTGTTGTGATCATTATGCTGCAATACAAATTTAACAAGAATTGATTTCCTGGCTATTGTTCTTACTACTTATATATGCTGTCTAGTGTTTAATGATTTCAGGTAGGTCATAAGAGCACAGTGGCTTGAAGGGCACTTGGATTGGTTGATGGATTGATGAACGAATGATGTTAAGCCAATGTTGAAGAGCTTCAGACACTTCTGAGAAATATGATGAAGTTGCAGCCTCATATTTTCCCACATACTGGACACACACACACACACACACATAGTCTCGCTGATACCTCAGCAGTCTGTCCCGTTTCATAAAGAGGATTACACATCAGGCACGAGGGGATTTCCTGGAATGGGACACTCGCATTCTGTCTGCCGCCTGTCTGTCAATCATTCAGTCGTTGCTATTGCCGGACATTGCTTCACTGCAACCACCAACTTGATTCATCCCCGTCAAGGTTAAGCAGGGGACAGATGTGAGATTTGATCCTCCAGGGTCACTAAAGAGGAGGGGCATCTCTCAGTTTTTGTCCTCCTAGTGTAATTTGTTTCAGTATTCTTGGCATGGTGTGTTACTAGAGTGATCCTAAAGGAATTAATATAAATGACAGTGATCTCTCTCTCCTCCTTCCCTTGATGTAGCGTAGTCATTAAACAGAAATTGAAGGCTCACAGGGGCCAAATTAGAGCTAATTCTGTTGATGACAAAAAAATGCTGTTTTGCATGATGAAAATGGTGATGAAAAATGTTCTGGGGTGCGTTTCCCAAAAGTATTGTGAGCCTGCGTAGATTGTAGAGACCATCGGTGCCGGTGGTTTCTACGATTTGCTTAGGCTTATGATGCTTTTGGGAAATGCAGCCCTGGATTGCTTTGCGCTGGAGGAACAATCTTCCAAACTCAACTCATTAAGAAACATTTGTAAACGCAACTTTTCCTCAAGCACTCGAGTCACAGCTATCCATAGTCTTTGTTTTTTTTCCTGTACTGCGTTGTGAAACTGAACCTTTCTTAATGTCTGCTCATAGTTGGATCCCTGCACTAGCTTGTGCCCTTCCGGCCAGTTTTGTATCGCAGTCTGGCTAATGTTATTATTTCCTTTTGATTAATAGTTTTTGTTGTATTATTCCTCACTTGCAAGTCACTTTGGAGAAAAGCATCAGCTAAATGAAATCAAATGCAGGTCGTCTTAGAGATGGGGTATTACCGCATTACTTGGCACGTTGTGATTTTAATAGCATATCGAATAAATCTAAAGTAGGATCTCGTATTAACGGTTGTATGTGCAACATCACTTGAATGGTTATTTCATTCAGCGTCACATACGCAAACGTTCTGTGAAAATGCAAATTTGGCTTGAATTGAATTGTTTGGCAGCCAATTTATCCAAAGTGACCAACCTTGCCTTCAAGGTATACATCAATTCATGCATTCCTTGAGGATTGAACCCATATGTCTAGCATCATTCTCTAATTTTTTAGATATGAATGCAGGAACAACCACATTCACTGCAAGTCAGCTTTTTTTAACTGCTCTTCATTTTTGGTAACTGTATTTGTTTCAGAACCTATCCAAACAACTTCGAAACTGCTTGCATACCGTAGCGGCAGTGGTGGACGAAGTACACATACCATGTACTTAAGTAAAAGTAAAATACTCAAGGTAAAATATTACTCAAGTAAAAGAAGTACTGCCTTTAAACATTCACTTGAAGTACAAAAGTATTTTCCTTCAAATGTACTTAAGTATCCAAGTACTTTGATGTTTTTTTATGGCTATAATGTCCTATTATAATTTGACACAAGACTCTTGCTTAACTCAGTCTAAGTGAAGACTAATGCCACTCTTGGCACACCAATGAAATTAAATGAATTAGTCTGGTTGATATATATATATGTGTGTGTGTGTGTGTGTGTGTGTATATATGTTTATATATAGGGCTATATATATATATTTGAATTGAATAAATTTTGTGTGTGTTTAATTTTGGAGGGAAGGGGACTGTTCCCATAAGGTATAAAACATTTACAGTTTTTACTGTATATATTTTTCTCCAGCGCCTATTGTCATAATTATTAACATCTTAATGTTATGATACATTCACATAAACCTGCACAAAGGCTGTATAAATATATACACACACACATATATTCACACACACACATTGACCTACATATATATATATATATTCTATGTTATGGGAGCAGCCAATTTCCCTCCAAAATTAAACACAAAAACGTATTATGTAGTGTTTCGGCTAGGCTACTCCCCAGAAAAAAAAAGCTATTATATGCAAGTCATTTTAGTGGCAACGTAAGCAATGTACATTATGCGTCAATACTTACCGATAATTGCTGCAATAATAGCTGTTGCTCTCTGTCCCGCTTAAAATCATTTTCAACGCGATTTGATTGGAACTATTGAGAGCTACACCAATAACGTGACCGCGCGGCGGCGAGATCAATGTCACAACCATGTTCGCAACTCTCATATTTAACGGCTCTGGTTCGCGCTTAGTAGATACCGCCAAGGCAAATTCAAAACAAAGCGCGCGCGCTGTACTGTGATTGGTTGCTCGTTCGACCAGTTACGTTTTTATCCACTCATAAATAAAAAGGAACGGCTGATTTTGAAAATGTAGTAGAGTAAAAAGTAAAATATTTGACTTTGAAATGTAGTGGAGTTAAAGTAAAAGTCTCCCAAAATTTAAATACTTGAGTAAAGTACAGATAAGGTACTTAAGTACAGCAACGAATTACATTTACTTCGTTACTGTCCAACACTGGTAGCTGGGCTAGAAGTACAGGGGCTGTGACATTTTAAATGTACATTTCTACAATATTGTAAGGTGGGAGCCGATGGAAGGCCAAACAAATGTCATACAAAGTTGCACATTTTAACTTTAACGTTTGCGAATTAAACAGTG
Source organism: Tiaroga cobitis (assembly GCA_030578255.1). Lineage (NCBI taxonomy): Eukaryota > Metazoa > Chordata > Actinopteri > Cypriniformes > Leuciscidae > Tiaroga > Tiaroga cobitis. The sequence continues at coordinate 5,339,918 of CM060597.1, read as the reverse complement.
TTTCCATCCCATGTATTTAAGAGAACAAAATCATCAGTTGCTGGATTTTGGTGCTAAATATCTGTAATAAAAATGGAAGTTGCTGCAAGTTCCTGATGTTTGGGAACTCAATCGTGTGAGGCCCTTCTGGGAGACAATTAAACCAAATCATTCTGATGACACACTTTGGTCCTGGCCTTTCAGAATGATCAAACCCAGTGCCGGTTCTAGAAAGCCTGGGGCCCTTAGCAAAACTTTGTGGTAGTCAATATGTTCATAAACCACCCTAAAAAGAGCCATAGCCCCTTAATCTGTTCTTTCAGAGCAATTTTACTGCCAGTAATACCATACAAAATAAAAAATAGGACAAATACAATAGAAAAAAAAAAAGATACAAATGAAATAAACAATTTAGCACAAGACACAGTCTTAACATAGAGGCTGTGCAATTAGCCCCAGGTAAAGCTTTCATATGATTCATGTTATAAAGGAGAATTTCAGATTTATCTGTCCCTCAACATCACGCACAAACTGGTTGATCCTCTGTGTCGGTCAGACAGCTGCTCGATGTATGATTGATTGGGCTTGTATTGCAGATAAGTATTTTGAAAACAGCAATAAACTATTTTGCATTTGAACGATCTGGAGCTTTAAAACTGCCTGTCAGCCTGCAGGCTAATAACTGAAATCAATAGTGCCAGCCATGATGATTACTCGGAACCAATAACTGATAAATAAACGGCACGTTGACAAGTTTACCGACAGCTTGATCAGGTATATGACATTAATGAACAACCAAACCCGTGCTCATAGAGAAATTCAGCAAGGCAGTCGTAGCAAAGATTCGAAATTCGTTTAGCTGCCAGTTTCTGTTTCTTTGCACAGTCGACCAACACCGTCTGAGGTCTCTAACAATCTGAGATCGAATGTTGGGAAAATGCAGCGCTGTGGTTTACCAGCTAATGCAGCATGAAGCTCTTATTTGTAAACACAGCAAGTGTATTTGATGCCCGTAGGGAGCTAGTGTGGTTCGTATTAACGTAAGCGTATTGATTGTAACATTATCACATTTAGTCCATTAGCCACTGCTGCTGCGGCCGGACTTGCCGGGTCTCGCAGGGCATTAACCAGTGTGCAGGAGTGTTCGAAAAGATTGGACTGTTGTGGTAAAGTCATCAGCCCATGAGCATTTTTATATAGCAGCTCACACTCACAGGGCCGTAGCTAATGAGGTGAATGCTGGGAATTATTCTGCGGAGGCCCACAACCATTCCTGTAGGTTTGATGTAGGATCCAGTATAACGAACTGAAAATATCTGATATCACAATAAAAAAATTAACAGCATTGCTATTCATTCTCCAGAAAAGTCTGATCCTCTGCTCTGATGTGCATTTTGAAACCTAACAGACAAGAATTTTCATGTGGAGACCGAGTCATGTTGACAGGAAAGAAATGAAAATCTGCTCACCCTACAAGAAATGAAAGGAAGGAGAAGGCGGCCAGAAACCGTGTAAGGGTTTATCAAACAAGTCATTTTTAATAGTAACAGACAAGTTATGTTCTCACACGGGTCAGATAAAAGAAGGCTGGGTTTACCACTCTGCCAAATGCTTGTTTAGTTCTAATGCATGTAAAATAAGAAAAGAAAAAAGACAGCAGCACAACACACTTGTGGCCAATCAGCAGTAGGGGGCGTGTCCACTCGTGATGGGGGAGGAGAGAGAGTGAGCCAATCAGCGATAGGGGGCGTGTCCACTCGTGACGGGGAGGAGAGAGAGTGAGCCAATCAGCAGTAGGGGGCGTATCCACTCGTGATGGGGAGGAGAGAGAGTGAGCCAATCAGCAGTAGGGGGGCGTGTCCACTCATAATGTGGGTGGAGAGAGTGAGCCAATCAGCAGTAGGGGCGTATCCACTCGTGATGGGGAGGAGAGAGAGTGAGCCAATCAGCAGTAGGGGGCGTGTCCACTCATAATGTGGGTGGAGAGAGTGAGCCAATCAGCAGTAGGGGCGTATCCACTCGTGATGGGGAGGAGAGAAAGTGAGCCAATCAGCAGTAGGGGGCGTGTCCACTCATGATGGGGAGGAGAGAGAGAGAGTGAGCCAATCAGCAGTAGGGGGCGTGCCCACTCATGATGGGGAGGAGAGAGTGAGCCAATCAGCAGTAGGGGGCGGGTCCACTCATGATGGGGAAGAGAGAGAGAGAGAGTGAGCCAATCAGCAATAGGGGGCGTGTCCACTCATGATGGGGAGGAGAGAGAGTGAGCCAATCAGCAGTAGGGGGCGTGTCCACTCATGATGGGGAGTAGAGAGAGTGAGCCAATTAGCAGTAGGGGGCGTGTCCACTCATGATGGGGAGGAGAGAGAGTGAGCCAATCAGCAGTAGGAGGAGTGTCCACTCACGATGGGGGAGGAGAGAGAGCGAGCCAATCAGCAGTAGGGGGCGTGTCCATTTGACTGTAGAAAGACAGATGGCTGAGAGACATTACAAAAAAGGAAAGCTCAGAGGAATATCACTGGAAAAAAAGCAAGAGCTTTAGGACCCGCGTTAATATTAGAAAAGCTTTCCAGCGCTGGAGAGACAGAAGCGGGAAGGCCTGAAAACGGACGCTGAGGTCGCGTTGTTTCTGCTCCATACGTGAGTAACATTGGTTTTGCTCTGTTTCACAGAACCAAGATATGCTGTTGTTGTAATGTTAGCTCTATAACAGGACAATCTGAGTGTCATTGTTTGTCTGGAGCTGCTGGCGACTAATAGCCAACTCTTGCTTGTATTTGTTAATCATCTTCGCTTTATTTTTCACAAAGCATTATCTTGCTTCGCTTCAGCTATGATAAAGAGACATCCACTTTTGCATTGTGTGTTCGTGCATTTTGGGGGCGGAGCAATGAAGGGAGGGGTGTGTTTGTTTGGGCTGATTTCAAATATCAACAGTGTTTCTCAGAAATCGCGTAATGCACCTTTAAGTATCCTGCATTGTCAAACAAAGAGTAATTAAAACTACAACTTAACACCAATAGAGACTAGATGAGACCGTAGTGACCGTAGATCGCTGAAGTGTCTGTCACAGTATTCACTGGAGTTTCTCAGAACTTAATAAAAAACAAAGTGTGAAAGTGTGGATGTTTATGGTGGGTGGGAATCGTATTCCCCTGTCTTCATCTAGACAGCATGAGGGAAATTGTGTGTGTGTGTGTGTGCGTCTGCTGTGACTCAGGAGCAACAGAAGGCAGAGGCTGACGCTTCGTCTCAGCACCCTCTCCTCTGGAGGATAATGAAGTTTTAAACTCATACTCAAGCAAGCACAAGCTAATGAGCAGTACAGAGACACAGCCCCAAACTTTACATTCACATCACACTGTACAAATCTCACATTAACATCTGTAAAGAAATGAGTAGATGCCTTGTGCAAAATATGTAGAGCATTGGCGCTTGCAACGCCAAGGTCATGGGTTCGATTCCCGGGGAATGTAAATGTAAAACCCCCACCATTCATTATTACCATAATTTGTATTATGTTTAATAAAATCCACTATTTTCATCACATTTATTTGATCAGTAAAACAGTAATATTGTGAAATATATTTATAATTTAAAATAATAATTTTCTATTTTCATTTTAAAATGTATTCCTGATCAAAGCTGTATTTTCTCCATCATTACTCCAGTCTTCACTGTCACATGATCTTTTTTGATTCGATGTCGAATGGATTCATTAAAAGAAGTTATTACTCTTAAAGAGCGATACTGGCAGACTGGGAAGAGAGGTGCAGCAACAATGTTAATTATGTACAAAATAGTGTGTTTTTTTAACATTTAAGCATGAAAACCTGTTTTAAAAAAACTTTAAAAAGGGCATAACAGGTCCTCTTCAAATATAATAATTTACACATCGCTGCTTTATCATGTTAACCCCCAATCATCTGACACTTTCACTCAATAAATGATGGCTCACTATGAACATATTTCTAAATTGTGAATGATCCATTCACACTGAATATTCCTGATGTTGCATTCACACCACTTCAGTGGCAGTCTGCGTGACACAAACAAAAATGACTGAGTGCACATTTAATTATTAAATGGATAGCCTGAATAAATGAAGCACTGTGAAATGACAAAGCTATATTAATGGTGATTCACGCATTGACTATAATGGAAAATCCTGGAGGAAATGCTGGATAGATGCATCAGTCAGTGCTGGCGAGATACAGATAAGACAAGGTATGAGTTTATCCATTAACTGAGCAAATGAACTTAGTAACTACAGATGGGCTGACAGTGATAATGATCGAAATGGCCAGGCAGTAGGAAAACAGAGGAAATGTAATTCAAATAAGTCCCATTTTGTCCCCTAGGAAAACAATGGGAAGAGATGAGACTGCCAAAAGCAAGCAATCACACAGAGAGAGAGAGAGAGAGAGAGAGAGAGAGAGAGTAAGTAACCTACAGCAGCACGTCCCAGGACGGGGAAAGATGGGGCAACATCCCGATCAATAAACTTTAATTGCATTCAGTGGAAGAAATGATCCACGTCACTATGCTCATCACTAATGCCTTCCATCCTTTTCTTATCTTATCTCCATCACATGACCTCTGACCACCAATCAGGACCCACAGCTGCTGGGTAAATGTAACAGGAAAATACAAGATAGGCAAGTGGTTTTCGGATTGTAAACACGCACACATATAGAAGAGGCTCTGCTCCATACTACCTTCAAACGCATTTCATAAACAAGTGATGTGAAACGCCAAAAAACACTCCATGTATCACAAATGCATACATATATTGGGGTAAAGAGTCATTTTTAACTATTTCATGATTGAATCAATTATTAGAATAAAACGTTTGTCTTCATTGCCATTGTCTTCTCCATAAAGGATACATGTGACATAGGGGTGCGTCCGAAATCACGTACTGTCTGAGTAGGAACTACAAGTATGTTCTATATGGTATGAATGTGAGTAGTATGAGTGAAATTCGGACGTACTACATCCGCCATGTTGTCATGTGACCTACCATCGCCAATTGCGTCGCTTCACTGCCATTCCCAAATCCTCTCCCGTGGCCTCATGGGATAGCAAAGTGCCCATCAAATACGCACTTCAGAAGTAGTAGGTCATCCAACACTTTTCGCATACTGTTTTTCGAATATAATTTACTTCTCTGTATGCGATTTCATTCGTAGAGTAGTTGTGTCCACAATGACGCCTTATACACTATGCACGTATGCACTATGTACTCAATAGTGTTGTGTATGAACTTTATAAAGTTATTATGGCATTCAACATCAGTCTGATAAGCCCCTCCCACTCTGCCAAATCATTAAAGTGACAGTCGAGTGCATGAAGTGTCCAACATCCCACCCTTCATTTGTTTGGGTTAATTAAGTGTGTTTTCAGTGTGAGCACACATACTCTCACTTCTTAAAAGGATAGTGCATAAGTACGCAAATTGGAACGCGCCCTTGCCTTAGATTTTGGCCAGGTTTTAGAAAGCAGCGTAACTACTTCTGGAGCAGTGCCTATTTGGCAGCTTTAAGGGTCGCTAGGTTTTGGAACAGAGCAAAAGTGTGACTGTAAAAACGTAAAGATCTAGAAACAAGACACACATGCATAATACCAGCACCATGTTCCCCAGGAGAGGCTGAAGGACAGTGATTAAAATCACCCACAACCTTTCTCAAAGGGGGAAAAAACACCTATCCCACAAAATCTAATCACAACTCTGAAATAATGATGGTAAACTCAAGCACAGAATATCACTGAGAGAGAGTAAGAGAGGCGAGACGGAGCTAAATAAGGTTACCAGGGGAAAAATAACACAAGATTATAGTAGAAACTCAAGTCTCTGGAAGAAAGCTTGATAGTGAACACACAGATAGAGTAAAGGAGAGTGATGAGCGATCTCTCTCTCTCCCACTCTCAGACCCTCACCATTAATACATGTGCATCTCTAATGGAGATAAATGTAGACCAGTAAAACTAAGAGAGACAGTGGGAAGAAGGGGTGGAAATAGAGAAGGATGAAAGATGGATGGAAGGAATTAGTTGTTGAGGGAGTGAAAGATAGAAACGTTGCTGTGGAGGTGGAGAAACACAAGTATCTCCATCTAACATGAAAAAAAAAAATGTCAAAACAGCGTGAGAAATATAGATGCTTGACCTGGGCTGAAGAGGCACAAGGTTACAGACAATTCATTCACTTTCTTTGACTACTGTTTGTGGGTTATTAATAGACCATAACAAAATTATTCAAATATAATTAAAGCTAAACTATTTGGAACTAAACATACACACACACACACACACACACACACACACACACACACACACACACACACACACACACACATATACACTCACCTAAAGGATTATTAGGAACACCTGTTCAATTTCTCATTAATGCAATTATCTAATCAACCAACATGGCAGTTGCTTCAATGCATTTAGGGGTGTGGTCCTGGTCAAGACAATCTCCTGAACTCCAAACTGAATGTCAGAATGGGAAAGAAAGGTGATTTAAGCAATTTTGAGCGTGAATGGTGAATGAATGGTGTGAAGAATGGTGTGAAAAGGGAAAAAAATCCAATTTGCGGGAGTCGTGTGGGCGAAAATGCCTTGTTGATGCTAGAGGTCAGAGGAGAATGGGCCGACTGAATCAAGCTGATAGAAGAGCAACTTTGACTGAAATAACCACTCTTTACAACCGAGGTATGCAGCAAAGCATTTGTGAAGCCACAACACGCACAACCTTGAGGCGGATGGGCTATAACAGCAGAAGACCCCACCGGGTACCACTCATCTCCACTACAAATAGGAAAAAAGAGGCTACAATTTGCAAGAGCTCACCAAAATTGGACAGTTGAAGACTGGAAAAATGTTGCCTGGTCTGATGAGTCTCGATTTCTGTTGAGACATTCAGATGGTAGAGTCAGAATTTGGCGTAAGCAGAATGAGAACATGGATCCATCATGCCTTGTTACCACTGTGCAGGCTGGTGGTGGTGGTGTAATGGTGTGGGGGATGTTTTATAGGCACACTTTAGGGCCCTTAGTGCCAATTGGGCATCGTTTAAATGCCACGGCCTACCTGAGCATTGTTTCTGACCATGTCCATCCCTTTATGGCCACCATGTACCCATCCTCTGACCCATCCTCTGATGGCTACTTCCAGCAGGAAAATGCACCATGTCACAAAGCTCGAATCATTTCAAATTGGTTTCTTGAACATGACAATGAGTTCACTGTACTAAAATGGCCCCCAGTCACCAGATCTCAACCCAATAGACCATCTTTGGGATGTGGTGGAACGGGAGCTTCGTGCCCTGGATGTGCATCCCACAAATCTCCATCAACTGCAAGATGCTATCCTATCAATATGGGCCAACATTTCTAAAGAATGCTTTCAGCACCTTGTTGAATCAATGCCACGTAGAATTAAGGCAGTTCTGGAGGCGAAAGGGGGTCAAACACAGTATTAGTATGGTGTTCCTAATAATCCTTTAGGTGAGTGTATATATATAATATGACCCCTATAAGTTCGATTAAACCATAAGAAAATGCTAAAAATATTTGGTAACGCTTCCTTTTACAGTCCTGTTACCCATGTACATACTATGTACTTATAGTAATTACAATTACTGGGTAATAACTAGGTACTAACCCTAAACCTAACCCATGATTTACCTTATATTAGCCAGTACTTTCTAGATAAGTACACTGTAAGTACACGTACTGTACAAGTACTTTACTGTAAAAGGAAGCGTTACCCAAAATAATTTGGCAAACTACTGCTACAGATTTTATTTTATTATGCAAAAAAATGCATATAAAAAAGCATACCTTGCCTACATCTGTCACGCTGTGGCTGTAATAGTCGCACATAGTTGATCCACAAACGAACATGAGGTCGCAGGAGCAAACTATTGACAGAGTGAACATAGCATTTGTCCAGTCCACATTAAATCCCAGCATGGCACCATGAAACAGTTTAGTACCTATACGTGACCTAAATAAATTGTAATCTTAGAGTAGTAGTTATAGAATTAGATGTAAACTGTTCAAATAGAAATAAAGCACAGGGAAATGAACTAGACTGATATTGGGCTGAGCGTGACCTCTGTGAGCTGAGGTAAGGTTACACCCCGGCCTAATTACTCACAGTGCCTAGAGCTCAGTTCTGGAGCAGGTAACGAGCTGGAAGTCTGCGGCTAGACAACACACACACACACACAAACAATAATGGCCTGTTGTCAGCATAAAGAGCTAAGTCAGGATTAGACAATGTACCTGAATTGCAAGGAAAGTTTTTCAGGGAAACCGCTGCAGAGTCATAAGGTGTGTAGTTGAAGAAAGCTGCTCGAGAAGCTTGCACTGTGTGTTACAGTTAAATATCACTAATTAAATGCTATTGACTTGTGAGTAGCAATGTTTAGCATGACACCAAAGAAAATGTTTTTGACCTTCCGCGATACATGGAACAGCTAGGTTTCATCCACCTGTTTTTTAGACATTTTGGGATATCGCATTAGAAAAATGCTGGATGGAAACGACAAAATGCACAAAATTTTAGGTTGCGACTCGCCGGTTGAGAAACAATGCTTCATAGGATCTCCTAATGGATGCATGTGAGGGCATAAACCTGCTCTGTGTGATGTACTGGTTTAAAAATCAAATTATTCTCTGGTTCTTTTGTTGAAGTGACGCAGTTCTATGTGATACTCAAAGTCTAGTCGATGTCAATAACCAATACAATCTGGACTTTTTATTTTCTAAAAATGATCGATTCCTTTCACCTGTGTCCTGTCTAGTTTCTTCTATAGCTCTTTATCTTTAAGCCCTCAGTTTCAGTTAACTCATCAGCTGTGTTCGAAATCGCCCCTTATACCCTCAATCACTATTCCTTACATTACTCCACTAATATAGCCAACTTGAAGAAGTGAGTGAGTGACTGAGCGAGCGAGTGACTGAGTGAGTGAATGACTGAGTGAGTGAGTGAGTGAGTGAGCGACTGAGCGAGCGAGTGACTGAGTGAGTGACTGAGTGAGTGACTGAGTGAGTGACTGAGTGAGTGACTGAGTGAGCGAGTGAGTGAGTGACTGAGTGAGTGAGTGAGTGAGTGACTGAGTGAGTGAGTGAGCGACTGAGCGAGTGAGTGACTGAGTGAGTGACTGAGTGAGGGACTGAGTGAGTGAGTGAGTGAGTGAGCGACTGAGTGAGTGAGTGAGTGAGTGAGTGAGTGAGTGAGTGACTGAATGAGTGACTGAGTGAGTGAGTGAGCGACTGAGCGAGCGAGTGACTGAGTGAGTGAGCGACTGAGCGAGCGAGTGACTGAGTGAGTGAGCGACTGAGCGAGCGAGTGACTGAGTGAGTGAGCGACTGAGCGAGCGAGTGACTGAGTGAGTGAGCGACTGAGTGAGTGAGTGAGTGAGTGAGCGAGCGGCTGAGTGAGTGAGTGAGTGAGTGAGTGAGCGACTGAGCGAGTGAGTGAGTGAGTGAGCGAGCGACTGAGTGAGTGAGTGAGTGACTGAGTGAGTGAGTGAGTGAGTGAGTGAGCGACTGAGCGAGTGAGTGAGTGAGTGAGCGAGCGACTGAGTGAGTGAGTGAGTGACTGAGTGAGTGAGTGAGTGACTGAGTGAGTGAGCGACTGAGTGACTGAGTGAGTGAGTGAGACTGAGTGACTGACTGAGTGACTGAGTGAGCGACTGAGTGACTGAGTGAGCGACTGAGCGAGTAAGTGATTGACTGAGTGAGTGAGTGAGTGAGTGAGTGAAAGAGAGAGAGAGAGAGAGAGAGAGAGAGAGAGAGAGAGAGAGAGAGAGAGAGAGAGAGAGAGAGAGAACACTGAATGCACCGGAAGGGCTGCCGCTTTTGCATAGATTGGGCTTGCCGTCTAATAATTATTTGAAACTTAGCAATATGGTAATGAAAAACATGTATCTTGAACCCTGTCATGGAAACTTGCATGTATGAACCTTAATTAAACAATTTAATAATCAAGTAAAAATATATACTTGTATGATATTACACTGTAGCCACATTGGACCAGCAGTCGTTGGATGGATGGATGATTCAGCCGGCGAGACGCAGGAATTCACCGTCACAGTGTATTATGGGTATTCTCCAGCCAATAACCCTCGGTGGATTATCTTCAATGTTTTTATTTAATAAACTGCATTTTGGCTGCAATTTGGGTCCACCTCCCCCTCTCATCTTCCTTAGCCTGCCCCGCATGTAACGTGTGTGTGTGTGTGTGTGTGAGAGAGATTCATTGGCACACATTCAAATGTATTCTTGATGAAAATGAATTAAAAGGGTTCTTTTAAAGACTGACCAGCACTTTTGAAACACCCTTGATACTAAATCTGATCGAATTTGGTTTAAAACAAGCATGAAAATCAAGTATTAAATCTAGTATCAGCCCACATTAAAAGCAGCTCTCAGACTTTTAAATGTGAGTATTCCTGTTTCAGTATTAGCAGCTGAGAGATGATTTAATTCTTCAAATAGAAGTGAAGTTCACAGATGTTCACAGACGCCGATTTAAAAGGCACAATCTCATGCTTTTATATTCATGTAACATGCACTTTTTATTTTTTGGACTGATACCATGGCATTGTTTGTGCTTTCACTCTTCTTTTTTATTCTGTCCTTCATCATTTTCCTGCATTCTCTTCTACATCCGTGTGGTTGGAGGGGAACATGACTAATTCTGGATCATTGCTGTATTTATTGTTGCACTTAGGATAATAGCGCCGCATCTCAGAGCCAGAGAAAGAGGGGGAGAGATGATGGGATATTACTTATTTTTGTCCAACCCTTCTTCATATTTTCAATCCCTCGTCTAAACGAGTGAGCATGCTTAGCCGCACTCCTTTCCCAGCCACCTCACTCCCACTGGAAGAATTGATTCTGCGCTGGGAAATCATTGAGAAGAAATGAAATAGCACTAAATGTGTGTGCATACATACACACACACACACACACACAGTGGATACGCAGTCTTTTGTGTACACGCACACTCGTGCACAAAAACGCACGGTTCATTAGGACACACGAAAACCACAATACGCACACGAAAACAAACGTGCACTCCGAAATTGAAATGAGATTCTTGTCTGTAGAAAATGGATTCTGTAACGGGGCGGCCAAACCGTGAGCCATGTTACAAACACAGAGCCATCAGCGGTGACCCGACACTGACATTGAGCAGGAGAGAGAGAGGACGGGGAGAGAGGGGTAGAAAGAAGGAAGGAAAGAGGAATGGACAGAGTTCTCAATGTTCTCTATGACCTCTGTGTTCTCTAATATTCTATCTATCTATCTATCTATCTATCTATCTATCTATCTATCTATCTATCTATCTATATCTGTCTGTCTGTCTGTCTGTCTATCTATCTATCTATCTATCTATCTATCTATCTATCTATCTATCTATCTATCTATGTATCTATCATCTGTCTGTCTGTCTATCTATCTATCTGTCTGTCTGTCTGTCTGTCTGTCTGTCTGTCTGTCTATCTATCTATCTATCTATCTATCATCTATCTATCTATCTAACTATCTATCCATCCATCCATCCATCCATCCATCCATCCATCCATCCATCCATCCATCCATCCATCCATCTATCTATCTATCTATCTATCTATCTATCTGTCTGTCTGTCTGTTTTCCTATCTAATGTGTTCCTCTTTCGTTCATTCTGCCATTTGTTCTGTCGTTCTTTCATTCATTCCATCCATTGTTTTTTTTCCCTAGCATTGTATTGCTCTATATGAATGTGCTTTCACAGCATCATGGTAACCACCTTATTTCAGCTTTTGTAAAGCAGATTAAATACTGAACTTGTATTTGAACAACTGAACTTGTTTATTTGTGTGAGAGATGCGAAAGAAGAATCTGATTGTAGAGAGAGAGAATGAAACGAAAGGACAGCGTTTCTCTGTGTCTATGTGTAACTGCAGCAGAGAGACAGATGCTGGTTTTATCTCTGGATATAGTATATGCTTTGCTGTTGGTGGATACATACACTATATACCGTAGTAATTATTTGTGAACACAGGACATGAACTTTCACTATACTGACACACATGAGTGCACTAACATTTTAAGGTGTCAACATGTCTGTGAAAAGTAATAGAAAACACAGATGACTGACAAATCACAGTCAAAGATCATAACGCATTCAACGTCATATCAGAGCAAATTTTGCAGGATTCATACTGGTTTGAGAGAGAGAAAGAGGGGGGGGGGGGGTGTAAACGCTGCTATTTGGTGTATTTTCTCATATTTTGAACGGCACAATGACTCATCTTCCTCATTACTACGAAGAGAGAGGTTGGTGGGGGAGCTCAGGGACAGGTCTGAGAAATCAGGGAGTTTTAGTTGCTTGAAACAGTAGTTAAAGTTATAGACAGTGTGTGTGTGTGTGTGTGTGGGCATCGGCAGGAGAGAGAGAGAGTGCACCAGTTCTGCCTGTCATCCCCCATTCTGATATACATGCATCTTGCACTGTATTCAAGGCTGAAGCCGGCAGTTCAAACACACACCAGACTCTACAGAGCGTAGATGCACTTTAAATCCCACAGAAGCAAGAAACACCCGCCTTTCCTAGACATGCCAAGCTGATATAATGAAGACACACACACACACACACACACACACACACACACACACACACACAAACACAAACACACTTTAGCACTCAAGCGTTCAAACAATCAATAGGTCCTTCAAACAGAATTGTCCATAAATGCCCCAATAAAGCTGTTTAAGGACACAACTAAATAACATGAGTGTATCTATCTATCTATCTATCTATCTATCTATCTATCTATCTATCTATCTATCTATCTATCTATCTATCTATCTATCTATCTATCTATCTATCTATCATTCTTCCATTCAATCTGTTGTCCATCCATTTGTTCGTTTGATCTATCATTCTTTCTATCGCTCTTTCATTTGTTCCATATATTGTTTGTTTTGTCATTCTGTCGATTACGACACACTTGGAGCATCTGTTTTCACGATGAAACAAAGCGTCAAATAGAAAGATAGAGTTAAAACTTAGAGCGCAGATTTTATCGGTCTGTGTCATTCTGTCTGATAAAGTAAACAATGTAAACACATTTGCCTTAACCACAACATTTAGGGCTTGATTTAGCGCTATAATTATAATTAGCTTTAAATACTGTATAACAATAGACTCTGTGTATTTGCTCTGCCATGTTTCTGCTATTTGTTCTATGTCCAGGTAGTTTAACCTCATGACGAAGCGTTGAACTAATGAAGATTTAACAGCTGGACTGTGTGTGTGTGTGTGTGTGTGTGTGTGTGTGAGGCAGATGTCAGAATCACAACTTATGAAGTAATATACTGCTATAATGCCATAGACTGACCTTGAGAAGTGGCTTTGGCATTGTGAGGATAAAATATCGCCCAAAATATCCCAAGGGTAGTAAAACCTGGAGTCACCTACACTGTGGGAACCAGCTAACGGTACATATAGATGTGTGTGAGCTGTGAAACTGCAGAGCAGGTTGTGTGAGGGTTAGTTTTAGGGGGCAGGTGATAGAAAATGTCATTAGCTAGATAGACTTAACCATGATAGAAAAAAAATGTGTGCATCCGGGTGGATCGAGACTATTGAACATTTCAGAGAATCTTGTGAGAATGATTAATCGGAAAAGAAAGTGCCTTGTAAGACGTTGTCGTCGGTCTTTTTTTTTTTTGTGTGCAGAAAAAACTGCATGTGATTCACACACATGAATCACCTCAGGAGAAACCGAGACACAGAGGGAAGGGGAGTCTCCTGTATGTAAAGGTCAGTTGAACACTGTCCTCTTCTAAGGCTATAGATAAATCACTTCAACTTACACTCAGACAAAATCACTTCAGGACACACACTTACACTCAGACAAAACAAACAAGATTACTCATAACCTGCACGCAATTGCTACTGTTTTCATGTAGAGCAGCCACAAAAATCATCAAAACAAATCATGTTACCTTACATGCATCACTGTACACGTATATTTGATCCTTTTTATTAGTTCTCACAAAGGGGGGGGGGGGGGGGGGGGGGGGGGGGGGGGGTTGTCTTACCCCTGAGTTTTATCGTAGCGGGTCTCTGCTCGCTTGTCTCCGTCCGCTCTGGCATCCTCTGTGGATGGCGCTTTTTCTTGTGCGGCTCGAGCAGAGAGAGAGAGAGAGAGAGAGAGAGAGAGAGAGAGAGAGAGAGAGAGAGAGAGAGAGAGAGAGAGAGAGAGAGAGAGAGAGAGAGAGAGAGAGAGAGAGAGAGAGAGAGAGAGAGAGAGAGAGAGAGAGAGAGAGAGAGAGAGAGAGAGAGAGAGAGAGAGAGAGAGGAGAGAGAGAGAGAGAGAGAGAGAGAGAGAGAGAGAGAGAGACCAGATCGCCCAGACGACCCCGCAGGGTGATTAGCACTCAGGGCAAGCGCAGTCATGGCCAATCAGGAAGCGCATATGTGCCGGTCTCCGCCGATGTGCGGGCCTCTCTACACGAGGCACAGGTGATGCGAGGCATATGGAACAACGCCTCGGAAATTCGCTCTTAAAATTATTTCTTAGGTCGTCTTATATTCAGGGTCGTCTTATATTCGGGTATATATGGTAGTACATCTCTGGTATCACAGAGTTAAATGAATATTCATATAATCAAATCTGCACATAAAGGTATCCACTAGTTGACATGTGTGTGCGTGTGTGTGTGTGTGTGTGCGTGTGTGTGTATACCTGTAATTCCCTACATTATGGGGACCAAATGTCCTCACAAGGATAGTAATACCAATCATTTTTGACCTTGTGGACTTTTTTAGGGTCACCATGAGAAAAAAACAAATAAATTTGGCTCATAAATCACACAAAATTATCTTTTTAGAATTGTTTTTAAAAATGCAGAACGTTTTCTGTGATGGGTAGGTTTAAGGCACAAGATATACAGTTTGTACAGTATAAAAATCATTATATACCAACGTGTGTGTGTGTGTCCTGGTACATGTTCTGTAGTCTCAGCTCTAAATGAACCATTCACTAATGGTCTGATGCATATTGCACTTAAAAGTGTTTCCAAAAAGACTGTTGTATTCTTATTGGCTGTCTTTAAGCAATTTCCGTGAGTCAGGGCGCACAGTTTCTGATCGATTTGCCGTGATACAGTGTTTCCCATTCATAGTTCCCAAAGCTGCTTCTAAGGTAAAATTAATCACTAGATTGTCTTATTTTTAGTATGTTGATGTGCTTGCTTAGGGGCCGTTCACGCACAATGCGTTTTCCATTCCACTGCACTGATTTTTCATTGATTTTCAACTTAAATGTGCAAGACGAACGCCTTTAACCGATGTGCTCACGTCTCGCATCTTTTGCAGCATCTTATAATAACGCAGTGCAGCACAAGTTAAAAGTTCAACAAAGTTAAACTCATCTCTAGATCTTGTGTTTTTTTTTCGGCGCACTGACCTGCGTCTCATATTTTTACCTGCAAAAATTTGTTCACCATGAATGGCCCTTCAGTGAGCCTGTTTTTGAGACACTATTTTGTTTTGTTTATTACAATGAAGTTTCTTGGAAACAATCTGTATTGCATAAAGTCACTATTTAACTAAATGTGATTTGACATACTGAGCTTTATTAGTTAAAAATCATATTTTGAAGCCAAATTCCACGCATACAACTCCATTAATCTTCAAAAGAAAAATCCACCAATCGGAGAATCACTGCAAAAACGCCACGAAGCAAGATTCCTGATATGTCTGTGTACATTTTTATGATTTAAGTATGAACATTAGCAATGCTTTTACACTTAAATGCAATTGGAGTACAAAACATTCAATACTTTATCCAATCAGAAACTCTTAGTGTCTCGGTATCTGTGGCATTTGAGTGCAAGTGAATCAGGTGTCATGCTGTATTGTTCAAAACAAGATGGAGAACGACACAAACCCATCAGCAGTGACACTGATGACAGAAGCAGTCGAGAGCAGCGTACGCAAAACACACTCAAACACACACTTCTCCATGAGATGACAACAGGGATTGGAGGATTGAAGATAAAAGTCTGACCTCAGTCTAAGATGATGTGTCTATTGCTCTTTACATGAAAGCTGCGATGCGGCGACGGTTTACTCAAGCGCAAGGCCTTGTCAATATTACAAGTGACACCACAAATCCTGTGACCTTCTCATATCTCAGATCCAATTATTCCTCTTACATCATCGACCCATGATTGTTTTAATCCCATATTCTGTGACTCAACATGGGACATGAGAGAGAAAATTGTCTGCAAACACAATACAGTTACACTTCTGTACTAGTTGAGTAATGACTCAGACTTGTACACTACAAAGAAAGACAACGTCCCGAACTGCTTATTAAAGCGTTGTTTTTCAACTGGTGGGTTGGAGATCTGTCATGATAGAATTATGGACGTGTAACAAATGTAGGCCGAGAGCTGTGCATGTAAACCTCACTCCCCTGGCCTCATTTTTATATTGTAATCATTACGATCACAACTTGCAATAATTGCTTTAATCATTGTTTCTGCCTAATGAATACATGATGTTGGCTAACGTACCTACCCTTCTATCAACGTTTTAACAACATGGCCAAAAGGTTGCTATAACCAAGTTGTGTGGTGAAGGTTGTTACAGCGTTGACACAATGTTGACATTAAACCACTGTTCAGGTATAGCCTGGGTTTCCTCGTGCTGTCTTTGCGCAGCGCGATTGTATTCACGCTGCTAGGCATTCTGGATACCATGGACCAAATTTCCCCTCAGCGAGGGAACCAATCACAGAACGGGGAGGGAGCAGCAAGACGATGACGACGTCTATGCGACACACCGAAGCAGTTTGTTTATACCTATGGATCAAACATGGCAGCAGACGCGAAGTTACCTTTCGATGCAGCCTTAGATACATACGCCATCGTGTACACATAAATCTCGGACTAGAATGGGACTAGAATCTCGGAAATAATTGAAACGATTGGCTATGAGCTACGTACAGGCGCATTTGATAGACACTCGTAGCACCCAATAAACGGCTCTGGGCATTCGTAAACCACGCCTCAAATACGAGAAAATGAACATGTGGTGCCCAGACCACGTCTCAATCTCAATGAGACGTGTTCTGACGTTAGCCAGGCTACCGTTCAGGGCCATTGCTTAAGGTTGTGCCTATGGTGTCTGGACAACCACTGGACGACATGTAGGCTACTTGTCACTGCCCTGAAGCGCCAATCAGCCTTTTAAATTTCGCTCATTGTGTCGTATCATTCTTCATCGAGCAAAGATACGTGAGCACGGCGTTCAATTTACCTCAGCTAAATAAGATACGGAATTATTCAAACACAACCTACAACTTGATTTTCCAATGTGACTAATGCTTGCTCGCACTGTTTGGTTTTTCACTTGATTTGTCTGCTATTTCGTCTCATTCGTTTCTTTGCTCCTCTTGATTT
The DNA here is from genome assembly GCA_030578255.1 of Tiaroga cobitis. Classification (NCBI taxonomy): domain Eukaryota; kingdom Metazoa; phylum Chordata; class Actinopteri; order Cypriniformes; family Leuciscidae; genus Tiaroga; species Tiaroga cobitis. Next base: position 5,322,456 of record CM060597.1, on the reverse strand, counting down.
GTTGATGTTTCCTGGACCGATTCCGGTTACCGACCTTTATCGCCCGGCTTTCGACTACGCTCCCCTGTCTGCCATGTACAGAACCCGGTTTTGTTCGTTAATGTTCTGATCTTTGCTTTTTATGTTTTATTTATTATACTAAAAATAAATTTGTATTTTCGTTTATTTCGTTTTTTTGTTTTTTTTGTTTTTTTACAAAATGTGTGACTTTTGGAAGTGGAATTTGACTGCCATTTGCAGTTTGAATAAAGTCGAATTTTTACTCTTCAAAGTGTACACTTGAATGTGTTGATTATAATTAGGCTAATTTACTGATAGCCCCATTAAATAATAATAAGGATACACAATATTTAAAAAGAATTGTCTAACATCTGACTAATTAAAAATGTACATAAAACACCTCAAAACATAAAATTCTAAATGGGGGATATCTATAGGCCTATCTAGAATGAAATAAATAAATTGTCAGAACGTCGTCTCTCGGTTGCTGAATGTCGTGCAACAACGTTCGCGTCTTACAATTCTACGTTGTTACAATGTTGCGAGCACATATGACAGCGACGTTGCCATAGCAGAAATGCAACGTCCCACAGACGTTGCCACAACGTAAATGTGTTTGCTGGGTGATTTATATTATCTTAGATCTGTACATTTTTGAGATGGACATTACTTTGTCAAGTCACCTCTGAAAACAGATTGCTCTAAAGTGTAACGTGGAAACATGCATTTTCTGTAAAGCTGCATTGATACGACATCTAGCCTATTGTGAAAAGTGCTATTCAAATAAATGTGAGTTGAATTGAATTAAAGGATCACCACTTTCATTTCCGATATAAAATTTGGGTTCGGAAGCAAAAAAACAGTTGAGAGCTGTCTAATTTAAAACAAATAATAATTTAAAAAGTACACTATTCATTTATTTTTTTGTTCAGAATTAACAAAATGTAAGTAATGAGTCAATACATCCTTCTCCCAAAATGTGTTTTTGTCTTACCCTGATTCACTATGGTACGCCTATAATAAGTGTTTATATTTTATTCTGTCGGGATGGTTTGTGCGGGAAATTGCGTACATGCGTCACTCGCTCGCGTGCGTCTCGTCACATCCGTGAATATAGAGAGGAGTTTCTCCGGCTACTTTGACGCGTGTCTGGTGTGAGAGTGGCAGAGGTTAGCTTTACGAGTGAGAAAGGTTGACATTGAGCAGTTAAATCTCAAACCTCCGGAGAATCACCCGTTTAAACAAACGCCGAACAGAGGAGAGTCTTCTGGAGAAAAGAGGACGAGGCAGAGCTCGTGATAAAACAAGATCGCTGTGCTGGAATTGATTTTCAAGGAAGTAGCGTGTGTATTAATGTGTAAAGATACAGTGACGTCTTCAGCTAGTCAGCTTGAGATCCTTTCCATCTAAACTGGTTATATCTCTTAAACCTATAGTGAATGTTTTATGAGCAGTTTAATCATATTAACCCGCACAGGCATGTGAGCATGTTGAGCCTTTGTGGAGACTTTGCAGCAGTTGGTCATTAAACCACTTCTGATGTCAGATGAAGTGGGCATTGACAGTGAACACGAGTGTGCATAAGCATATTGGCTAGCTCTGTCAAAGCTTGTCAAGTCACACCATCTGTTATGATACAGTCTTGTCTCCGCCATGAATAATCACACTGTTTACTAGCTTGCATAACAAACAGCTAATTATATGTGGGTGTTTTTGAAATGCTTTCATATGATACTTATTGTAATTCTCGGTTCAGTGAGATTCTCCAGACTGACTGAAAGTTGACCCATAACTCAATTCATTTAAAAAAAAGAGCTCATTCGAGTTTATCTGGTGGTGACATAAAACCTATATGGATAGGTTTTATAACTGGATTTTATACATTTATATAATATATGAACTTTTTTTTTTTCAGTTATACTTTTGGACTTTTGTATGTTTTTCAATGTATGTTTATTAATCCATATTGACTTCAAAAGCAATGGGGGTTATGCGCAACAAACTTCCGCATTCTCGCATCACTTCCAGTTCAGGTCTTTTGGATGTGGTTCCTTAAATATAAGATTTGAAATATTAGTGGCACAAATATAAAGCTGTTTTACACGAGTGGCCATTAGAGGAACCAGTAAAGATGAGCATAATGTGCATAATTTTTTCACCAGTACATTTATTCAGCTACTTACTATTAGTGAAATAAATCACAGAAATTAATCTTTCACCTTGGTTTCACTGCTAAAATGACATGTCTACTTAATTTGAGTAAATTTTACTTTTTTAAATGACATTTTCTTATCTTTCTATCTTTCACCTGATGTCGTATCTTCCTTTAAATGTACACAACATTTTAAATTGAATTACATTTAATTTTGCATCAAAGTTCACCCCAAACTCGAAGAATATTGCTTCACTTCTGTTACTGACACAAAAAAGAAGCTTTGCGAGACAGTTTTTGGTCCTATAGGATGCTGGAAAAGGATATTAGAGAGAGAAAGACTCTGGGAAAGAGTTGATGGCACTGTATCTGTGAACGGCTCTCAGTGGGACCAGGCTCTCTGTCTTCATTGATGTCTGTACCAAGTGTAAATCCCTCTTTAAAAAAAAAAACCTTGGCAGGATGCCTCTCTTTCTCCCTGTCGCTCTGCTTTTGCCTCACTTTCTGGAGCATAAGCAACTAATCTCTATCTGTTTCGCTGTGATATGACAACCGAGCTATTGTCATTGTTAAAGCCATCTGATTGGCTGAGCGCTTGTCTCATTCAGCATGTTCTGGGTCTCTTAATTGCTTTAGGGTTCGACTCTGATCTGCTTTCCAACTCTCTACTCCTTCCTTTTATCTACATCCCTCCTTTCCTTATCCTCTCACTCATCTCCGTCTCTTAAGTATCCAAGTATCAGTGCAGATTTCTGGGAGACAGCAACACACTGACACTTTGACACTTCAAAAAGTTCATAAAGATTGTAAAACTAATCCAAATGAATTGAGCGGTTTAGTCCAAAATTTCTGAAAAATACTTGATCGCTCTATATGATGAACAGATTGAATTTAGGCTTTTATTCACATCATTTTATTCATCAACTCACACATCAGTTGAACGAATAAATTTGGTAAACGAAAGTTCAAGGATGTTCGCTTGACGTGTAAGAACCAATGAGGTTCATTCTCATGTTACGCATCACGTTTGACACTGACACTTCAAAAAGTTCATAAAGATTGTAAAACTAATCCAAATGAATTGAGCGGTTTAGTCCAAAATTTCTGAAAAATACTTGATCGCTCTATATGATGAACAGATTGAATTTAGGCTTTTATTCACATCATTTTATTCATCAACTCACACATTAGTTGAACGAATAAATTTGGTAAACGAAAGTTCAAGGATGTTCGCTTGACGTGTAAGAACCAATGAGGTTCATTCTCATGTTACGCATCACGTTTGACCTTCACCAAGAACCAATGAGGTTCATTCTCGTGTTACGCATCACGTTTGAGCTTCAGCAAGAACCAATGAGGTTCATTCTTGTGTTACGCATCACGTTTGAGCTTCAGCAAGAACCAATGAGGTTCATTCTCATATTACGCATCACGTTTGAACTTCAGCAAGAACCAATGAGGTTCATTCTCATGTTACGCAGCACGTTTGAGCTTCTGTAAGAACCAATGAGGTTCATTCTTGTGTTACGCATCACGTTTGAGCTTCTGTAAGAACCAATGAGGTTCATTCTCATATTACGCATCACGTTTGAACTTCAGCAAGAACCAATGAGGTTCATTCTCATGTTACGCATCACGTTTGAGCTTCTGTAAGAACCAATGAGGGTCATTCTTGTGTTACGCATCACATTTGAGCTTCTGTAAGAACCAATGAGGTTCATTCTCATATTACGCCTCACGTTTGAACTTCAGCAAGAACCAATGAGGTTTGTTCTCACGCATCAAGCAGGTTCGGTTGAGCTTCTGTTTATGTTCACTGACGAATGTTTATATGTGAATAAAAGCCTAAATGAAACGTGTTCATCATATAAAGCGATCAATTCTCCTCAGAAAATTTTGGACAGAACCGCTCCACTATTAGTCTTACGATCTCTTTATGGACTTTTTGAAGCGTCAAAGTGTCAGTTGCGTAAATTGAGACGTTTTTCAAAATATCTTCTTTTGTGTTTGACAGAAGAAAGTCACACAGGTTTGGAACGACATGAGGGTGAGTAAATAATGACAGAGTTTTTATTTTTGTTTGAAATATCCCTTTAAGACATCTAGTATGTTTCTCCCCGGTGATTTCAGGTTTTACTATCCATGCGAGGACATTTGGTCTCCACATTGTCGGCAAAACCTGAGCCACACATGCACACACAGCTGAGCTGGCTGCTTTTTTAGGCAATAACAAGACATGATTTGCTCCTCAGTGGACTGGAAGAGGCAATTACATTATCGGACCTTAGATGGATTTTAGAAATCGCCTGAATAACACTTCTGCTAAGCCTTTAATCCAAATCGTGATAATGGGATGGTCGACTCCCTCAGCTTGTACTTTTATGAGACTTGACCTTCCTTTTACAGTGTTGGACTGCAAGAAACTTCTGGTCAGCCATGACTGAAAGTGCATACACGCACATAGACATGCACAAATTAGCTTGTTCAATTGGCAAAGTTGAACCAGGGTTATCCTCCGATCACCATGTTCTCCATTATCCATCTTTCCTGGCTCCCTCCCCAACATTTCTGTCTCTCTCCATGTAATCTATTTATTTCTACACTCCTCATCATGATCCTTTCATCTCCTGGTTATAAAATGTTTCTATAACAGCAGGCCTTTTTAATCATACAAAAAATAGCGTCTGCCTGTTAATCCTCTGACCAAATTACGCATTTATGTAACACTCTCGAACACTTCAATTAAAAAATAAAGAAATAAATCAAAAATTTAAACGGCTCTTACTGAAGCTGGAAACTTGGCAATGGGATGAAAAACGCTCAAAGCGAACAAGTGAGAGAAAAACAATCTCTCTCTCTCTCTCTCTCTCGTCCCTCATTCACATTGCAGTCTCGCATAAGGATAACTTCCATAAGCACTTTGATCTACTGGGAAAAAAACTAGTCAAAACTAATTCGCAGACCAACTGTGATTCTCTCCATAATAATGGCACAAATCATGTACACAGATGAGGGCATAAAAACCCATGTGAACCTCTGTGCTGTACACAGGCACACACACACAAAGACACAAACTTAAATAATGGAGAGAATCACAGTTGGTCTTCGAAATAAGATTTCTCAATGTTTAGGGTTATTAATGCGTCTGACCTTATTATCGCAAATGCATTTGTAGGAGTTTCCCTTTCAGACGCAAAATTTATGGGAAGAGAGTATTTATATGAATCACGCAAGGTTTGCGCTAGTCAATTTGCTGGTGTTTGCGCCATTATTTACCGCCCCAAAAAAGCATGTCTTAAACCAGACAGTAGTTTGCACTGCTCTAAGTAGATTGCATTGGTCATTATGGAAATGATCCGGCTGCGTCTGCGTTCTTTAATATGCCGTCAGTAGATCACGTGCAGGATTGCGCTTTCACGCTAATTTGCCCTGTTTAGTAAATCTGGCCCCAAAAGTAGAAAACGTTGGTCAGGAACATAGGCTGTGTCGCCCATTAAACCCTTAATAGGGCACAATTTGAAGGAACAGCCATTTGTAGGGGTGTCCAAAAAACCATAGTGGACGTTATCAAGTGCACTCATTCAATCCCATAATGCACTGCAATAAGTCCAAGATGCTTGATTTGCACTTTTGTTATTATACTTGTCGAGTTCACTCTATGTTCAACAAACACACCCTTGGCACTCTTACTGTGTGAAGATTTTGTGGATGGAGAGTGTCCTTATTTTTCGTTTCCATCACCGTCTCTCTCCATCTCTCTTTGATCACCCATATCGTCTCTTCTCTGTCTGTCTCAACTGAGCTCTGTTTAGCCCTCACACCATTCTTTTGATTGACAGCTCAACAGATGGGCCCTGTATTATCCCATTAAGTAGATACTGAAACAGCTGGAGTCATCTCTTTAAAGCTGGAAAACACACACGCAGCTGGACACAGCGAGAGGACGCCGCTATGATCCACTTATGATCCCCCTGCAGTTTGTCATCAGACGTGTCTCTTCTGCCAGCCCACGGGTGAGTGCATGCACTGCTCACAGAGCTGGAATACATTGCACAATGACTCTCATCAGTTCATTTACTGGCTGAGCAGAGATTGAGATGTTATATTATGTAGCCGTCCTGCTATCGGCCAGATAATAACTAGCTGCAGGCTGGACAGACTGGCCAAAAAAATAAATAAAAAAATGCACTCTTGCTTATGGGCAGAATCAATGATGACTTCTCTTTTAAATGCATTACAGTCCAAACATGCAAATGTGATTACATGTGGTAGATAGATTCCCATCAGTCTCACTTGTGACTGTTGTTCTTTACTGTGTGTAACACACAGGTTATGCCAACATTTTGCATAGTTCTTACTGGTTTTGGGTTTCGATTCAACCACTAAGGAGCCAGGGTGGAGAAATCGCTCAACCTGGACAAAGGCGTAATGGACTGATGGTTGCTCGTTTGAGTCTTGTAAGGAACACGGCATGAACTATTGCCCCTGTGCCCTTGAGCGAAGCACTTAACCCCGGATTGTCCCGCATGAATTGTTCCTGCAATAAGTGTGCCGTAAGAGGCTTTGGATATAAGCATCTGCTAAATCAGGGGCTTTTCAAACTTTTTAATCTCAAGGACCCCTCTCCTAAAATTTAAAGCCAGGTATTATTTTTTTTCACATTTTTTATAGACTGTATGTTTATTTAGATTTATCTAAATGCTTTTTTTTTAGAATAAAATCTACAGTAGTGGCCAAACGTGATGTCCGGAGGGGACATATTGCTTTTAAACCATCAAAATATGGTGTTTATCTGACAAAATTATTTGGCAGAAAAGGCAAACTACAGCTACATGTTTTATTTTACCATGCAAAAAAAAAAAAAAATGCATAGAAAAACAAAAAGTATACACTGACTACAACATAGTTATTAAAATGTTGTTGGTTCTTTCTTGTTTTTGCATGCGTTTATGTTTATTTTTATGACAGCCTGGGCAAAAATGATGTCCGCATAATTTGGCATGTTTCATTAAATTATTACAAATAAAACAATTGACTCCAAGCACAACTGTGCAATATGTGTTACGGTGTCCAGTCTCCCTGATTCCACCATTTCTCAACCACGAGCGCCCTCTCCTGAATTCTAGTTATATGTAACTTTCTCCGTAGTATTCATTAGCGCGCTGATTATCCCGCACCTGCTCTGAATCAGTCCTCTTTGCCGAGCCTTTATCTGCCTAGTTCACAGAGCGCTCTTTGCGAAGTATTGCCTCTTTATGTGTGCATATCTGAGGGTTTATCCTACACCTGTCTACCTGTTATTATCTCTGACCCACGCTGAACTAACCTTGTCTGATTACCTGCAGCCTGCCTCTAGACCTCCAGCCCGTCCCGGACTCTGATTCTCAGCCGCCTGCCCTGACCCTTTGTCTGTCCCCGGATTTTGCAAGCTCGCCTCCCGCCCTCGACCTGCAGCCTGGCTCTTCTCACGTCTCAGCCTGTTCCCGACTACTTGATAAACATCACGAGTTAACCTTTGTCTGACATTTCTGTTAAATAAACTCTGTTGCATATGGATCTGTCTCAGCCCTCAGAATCATTACAGAATACTTCGCCGAACGAAGATCCAGCAACTATGCCTGCGCTATCCGCTGCAATCACCGCTCAAGCCTCTCAACTGGCCACTCATCACCATCAGCTGACGCGACTAACCTCGTTAACAGAGGAACTGGTAAAAGCTATGCGGAACCTACAAACCTCTTCAACGTCCGCTTCTCCATCTCCCGCACCTGTGCTGCAGACCGTCGCAAGTCCTCATCTCGCACTACCCGAAAAGTTTGACGGAAACCAAGGCAAGTGCAAAGGTTTTTTGCTTCAATGCTCTCTATTTCTGAATCAACAGCCCTCACCTCATCCAACGGATGCCAGCAAAATCTCCTTCGTCTCCTCGCTGCTTACTGGCCGCGCTCTGGACTGGATGACGGCAGTGTGGAGAACGGATGGCTCTGCGTTTCGTTCTTACGAGGAATTTCTTCAGGATTTCCAGGCAGTTTTCGAGCATTCCAAAGGAGGAAAGGGGGCGGAGGATCTTCTGTTGGAACTCACGCAGGGACGGTCTTCAGCCGCTGAGTATGCTCTTGAGTTCCGTACGTTAGCTGCTCAAACTAACTGGACTGATAACTCCCTCAAGGTTATTTTTCGGCGAGGTCTGAGTCACGAGTTACAGGCGGAACTGGCCTGCCGCGACGAGGGAAAGGATTTCAACCAATTCGTCCACCTCGCTATCCAGATCGATAATCTGATGCGCTCGCGCCGATCTGGCAGTCGCTCGGCAACATCACGCAACACTCCTCTGCCTCGTTATTACAGTCACGTGGCTGCCGACTCCAGCGAACCCATGCAAATCAACGCCTCTCGGCTCACTGAAGAGGAAAAGGAACGACGCAGGTCCCAAAGGCTGTGCCTATACTGCGGTGAAGCTGGTCACTTCCGTCAAACCTGTCCTCAACGACCTCCATCCAAGGATTATGCTTCGGTGAGTCTGACCCTTGACTGTTTAAACCCACTTTCATGTATTATTGTTCCCATTGAATTCCATGTTAACGGCAAAACAGTTACAGCTTCTGCGTTGATAGATTCAGGCGCAGCAGGGAATTTCATGTCTCAAGATTTTGCTATGCTTCACGAGTTTGCTCTAATTCCTTGCATCTCTCCCCTTTCTGTCGAGGCTGTCGACGGACGACCGCTAGGCTCTGGCTGCGTCACTCATCTAACGCAAAGTCTGCACATGCGCACTGGTCTGTTACACAGTGAGATGATTCAATTCTTCATACTTCAAGCTCCTCATACTCCCGTCATCCTGGGCTAACCCTGCTAACCCCGCTTCTGCAATGGACTTCTGGTCAGATCGTCAGTTGGGGGAAAAACTGTTTTTCCAACTGCCTATCTTCTGTCCAGCCCCTAACCATACGAGGTATCCAAGAGCACCCAGATGACTCCGTGAAGAGTCGACTGCCCCCCGTGTACCACGATCTGGCTGAGGCCTTCAGCAAATCCAAAGCTTCTAAGTTACCTCCCCATCGTGAGTATGATTGTGCTATCGACCTCTTACCCCTCTTACCTGCTGACCTCTTAGCATGTGAACGCCGTCAGCGTTAATCACAGGTTCGCGTTTAAAAGTCTGATCATTTCGACGGAGGTGAATCAATCAAAGTTAACTTTAGCTGGAAATAACATTATTCAAGAACCGCTATAATGCCAAAACAATCTGTTACCTTAAATTATATGTTTATCTCTGTAAAGCTGCTTTGAAACAATCCATTGTTAAAAGCGCTATATAAATGAAAATGACTTGACTTGACTTGACCTGGCTCCTCGCCACCCAGGGGGCGTGTCTTCCCGCTGTCCCAACCTGAGACCGAAGCCATGCAAAAGTCTATCGAGGAGGAGCTCGCCAAGGGGTTTATTCGTCCTTCCACCTCTCCGGCTCCGTTATCCACTCCCCTTGGTGCCTGCTGCTTTGGAGCTTCTTCGAACTGCAAGGTACTATACCAAACTGGATCTGTCGTATGCTTACAACCTGGCCCGTATCAGGGACGGAGATGAGTGGAAGACAGCCTTCTCCACGTGCACGGGGCACTATGAATACTTGGTTATGCCCTTCGGGCTTTCTAACAGTCCGGCTGTGTTCCAATCTTTTATAAATGATGTTTTCCGGGACATGCTCCAACGCCACGTCATCGTCTACATAGACGACATTCTCATTTACTCTGATTCACTAGAAGACCACATTCAACACGTCCGGGCGGTTCTCCAGAGGCTCATCCAGTATCAGCTCTACGCCAAGATTGAGAAGTGCGATTTCCACCAGACCTCCACAACCTTCCTGGGTTACATTATCAGTCCTGGAGGCGTGGCCATGGACGAAGGCAAGGTCAAGGCCGTGGTGGATTGGTCCCAGCCCACTACGTTGAAGGAGTTACAACGCTTCCTCGGGTTTGCGAACTTCTATCGACGCTTCATCAGAGGGTTCAGTGTGGTGGCGGCGCCCTTGACTGCACTGGTTCGTAAAGGCACATCTCGTCTACCCTGGAACGAAGAAGCTACCCGGGCCTTTAACCTTCTCAAGCAAGCCTTTACTTCAGCTCCTATTCTGCGTCATCCCGATCCTGAATTGCCCTTCGTGGTGGAAGTGGATGCTTCGAGTAGCGGCCTGGGTGCAGTCTTGTATAGTCTTATACCCCTGCGCCTTTTACTCCAGAAAGCTCAACTCTGCGGAGAGGAATTATGATGTGGGTGACCGTGAGTTATTGGCCATGAAGGCCGCGTTTGAGGAATGGAGGCACTGGTTGGAGGGCTCTACACATCCTTTTGTTGTCCTCACTGACCACAAGAATTTGGAGTATCTCCGCACGGCTAAGAGGCTAAACCTCCGTCAGGCTAGATGGTCTTTGCTCTTTTCTCGTTTTCAGTTTTCTGTTACCTACCGTCCGGGCTCCAAAAATACCAAGGCAGACTCCTTGTCACGCCAGTTCGACTCTGAGGAGACCATCCAGACTCCAGAAACCATCCTTAGCCCTGATCTGGTCATCTGCCCCGTTCAATGGGATATCGAGACGGAACTCGATTTGGCCAATGCCAACATTGAGATCCCACCAGATTGTCCTCCGGGGAGAATCAATTTTCCCGAAGCCCTTCGTGAAAGGGTGTTGAAATATGTCCATGCCCTTCCCAGTTCCGGACACCCAGGCATCACAGCCACCATTCATCTCTTCCAAAACCGTTTTTGGTGGCCAACACTGTCTCGGGACGCCAGCCGCTTTGTACAGCATTGCCAAACCTGCAACACCCAGAAGTCATCCCGTCTCTTGCCTGCCGGATTACTTCATCCATTACCTATTCCACAACGGCCGTGGTCCCATATAGCCATCGATTTTATTACGGATCTACCGCTCTCCAACGGACACACCACCATTCTAACCGTAATTGACCGCTTTTCCAAGGCATGTCGTCTCATTCCTCTCAGTAAGCTACCTACAGCCCTGCAGACCGCGGAACATCTCTGCAACCTGGTGTTCCGGTTCTATGGTTTACCCGAGGACATCGTCTCGGACAGGGGTCCCCAGTTCACCTCTCGTGTTTGGGCTGCATTCTTCCAAATGTTGCAAGTTAACGTGAGCCTCACCTCCGGCTACCATCCTCAGGCTAATGGCCAGGTCGAACGACTCAATCAAGAGATCTCACGCTTCCTCCGGTCCTACTGCCAACTCCACCAGGGGGACTGGAGCCGGTACCTGATGTGGGCAGAGTATGCTCAGAACTCCATTCGTAAACACTCTACGGGATTGACTCCGTTTCAATGCGTCCTTGGTTTCCAACCACCCCTGTTTCCGTGGTCCGGTGAGCCCACTAATGTCCCTGAAGTAAACGACTGGCTGAGTCGTGGTGAGGAGACCTGGAACCTGGCTCACACTCACCTCCAACGGGCCGTCAATCGTGGCAAAAGACAGGCTGACCGTCATTGCCGTCCCAACCCAGAGTATCAGCCCGGTCAATGGGTATGGTTGTCTACTCGGAACCTTCGTCTTGGACTCCCCAGCAAAAAGCTCAGTCCCAGGTTTATGGGCCCTTATAAGATCATCCGCCGGATAACTCCTGTATCCTTTCGCCTTGCTCTGCCCAGACATCTACGCATCTCCCCCACGTTCCATGTCTCATTGCTCAAGCCTGCCACATCCCCATCCGAGGAGGAGAGGGGGGGGTCCCATAATCCGTCATCTCAAGCAATCGTTGTGGAGGGAGAGGAGGCCTACCGCGTTAACCAACTGTTGGATTCCAGACGTTGGGGGGGACGTCTGCAGTATCTGGTAGATTGGGAGGGTTTCAGCCCAGAGGAACGGTCTTGGGTCAACTCAGGTGATATTGTGGATCCGTTGCTTACCCAGGAATTCTACCTCAAATATCCTGACAAACCTGCTCCCCGTACTCGAGGCAGACCCCGCCGTCGTCAGCATCCTCGCGCCAGGAGTCGCTCGCAGGGGGGGGGGGGCTCTGTTACGGTGTCCAGTCTCCCTGATTCCACCATTTCTCAACCACGAGCGCCCTCTCCTGAATTCTAGTTATATGTAACTTTCTCCGTAGTATTCATTAGCGCGCTGATTATCCCGCACCTGCTCTGAATCAGCTCTCTTTGCCGAGCCTTTATCTGCCTAGTTCACAGAGCGCTCTTTGCGAAGTATTGCCTCTTTATGTGTGCATGTCTGAGCGTTTATCCTACACCTGTCTACCTGTTATTATCTCTGACCCACGCTGAACTAACCTTGTCTGATTACCTGCAGCCTGCCTCTAGACCTCCAGCCCGTCCCGGACTCTGATTCTCAGCCGCCTGCCCTGACCCTTTGTCTGTCCCCGGATTTTGCAAGCTCGCCTCCCGCCCTCGACCTGCAGCCTGGCTCTTCTCACGTCTCAGCCTGTTCCCGACTACTTGATAAACATCACGAGTTAACCTTTGTCTGACATTTCTGTTAAATAAACTCTGTTGCATATGGATCTGTCTCAGCCCTCAGAATCATTACAATATGATTACAAAACCTTCATTTATTGATTTTTAATTGTATTGATTTAAAATGTTATTTTTTAAAAGAATAAAATAACTTCTAAATAGTCTTTAGATAAAATAATAAAACATTTAGTGTGGTAAATGCAAACAATATTTGTATTTATTAGTTTAATTTTAATTGTATTTATTTACAATAAGTTGTTGTTTTTTAAATAAAATAATTTCTAAATAGTCTTTAGAAAAAGATTATGAAACGTTTAACAGTAATACAATCAATCTCAGTAGATGTGCAAAATAATTCTGCTAAAAATGAATTTATTGAAGTTCACTTTAACAGCACACCTTTTCTCCCTCCATTTCAACCTTGTGCTGAATGACTCCACTTACCTCCTCTTTAGAAGCAGATACTACTTCTGTAAGTGGATGAGGGTAGTGTCCTGGTTGGTGTGTATGCCTGATGAAAGAATGAGGAGGATAAGGCCATTTGCAGGTGTGAAACGGATCTCCAGCAGGGAAGAACTGAGCAGAACTGCGAGTAGCAGGAAAAGAGCTGATGGCGAAAGGATGAAAGCACATGGCAGAGAGCATGAAAATGACATGCGTCCTGCAAAGACACGCTGGAGATCCACGAGCGCACACACACACACACACACATGGATATTCACACACCTCATCAACACAGAGATGAGGCCGTGTGTTCCTGTGGAGTGCTGAGGCTGTGTGTGTGTGTGTGTGTGTGTGTGCTGTATCAGAGAGGAACTGAGCCGAGGACTAGCACATCCCTGTGAATCTTTAATGCCGTTTTCTTTGTTTCTGAGGATTCTGTGTTTTGTAATGTGAAACAATGAGAGAGAAATAGATGCCTCTGTACTGTCTGAGATAACTTCACAAAATAAAAGTCACTAAGACTACAAGTGCAATTCAGTCCTGTGAAACAGAGAAGGGTGTGTTTGGAAACCACCGATCAAGCCCTCGTATAAACTTTTATTAAAATGATTGATGAAGGTGACATGTTTTTCAGCTTTCATCTTGTGTGACACATCCGGTGAAACCAAAATCGACTCGGATCAGAAATCAACTCGAACCTGAGATCGACTCGATTATGTCGTTGGCTGTGCTTCATGGGAGTGGGTGGAGCTAAAGAGCTATTTTGGCGCGTTTTGCTTGTTTCGACTCTCTGATTGGTGTCATTTTCTGTACAGCATCATGGGTAAGGTAGTCTTCACCAGGAATTCCACTGTTAAACACGATTATTTTAAAACCAAGCTTAAATAACGCGGGCGGACAGCTTCAGCAGAAGCGAAAACCATGGATTAACAACCCTGTAGCTTAAAGGGTTAGTTCACCCAAAAATGAAAATTAAGTCATTAATTACTCGCTGTACCAACCCCGTAAGACCTTCGTTCGTCTTCGGAACACAAATGAAGATATTTATGATTAAATCTGAGAGGTTCATGACTGCTACATAGGCTCCCTAAGGGAATGACACCGGACGGCCCAGAAAGTCATTAAAGAAAATGTTTAAATATTCCATGTCGCAACAGTGGCTCAACTATAAGTTTATCAAGCGACGAGAATACTTTTTGTGCGAAAAAACAAACAAAAATAACGACTTTATTCGACTATTCCATTTTCTTCCTTGTAGGCCTGAAACGAGACTTCGAGAGATTTCCACGACGCATGCGCGAGAATTGCGATCTCCTTCAACTACTTCAGTTAAGTTCTCGCGCGTGCGTCGTGGAAATCTCTTGAAGTCTCGTTTCAGGCCTACAAGGAAGAAAATGGAATAGTCGAATAAAGTCGTTATTTTTGTTTGTTTTTTCGCACAAAAAGTATTCTCGTCGCTTGATAAACTTATAGTTGAGCCACTGTTGTCACATGGAATATTTAAAAATTTTCTTTAATGACTCTCTGGACCGTCCGGTGTCATTCCCTTAGGGAGCCTATGTAGCAGTGATAAACCTCTCAGATTTAATCATAAATATCTTCATTTGTGTTCCGAAGACGAACGAAGGTCTTACGGGGTTGGTACAGCGAGTAATTAATGACTTAATTTTCATTTTTGGGTGAACTAACCCTTTAAGGTCTGAGTTTAAAGATTTATAAGTTATCGATTTTACCTCTGGAACCCGATCGCTCGCGTCTTTTGCAGCGTCCCACACATGACAAATTCTTAAATATGACCCTCGAGTTAAAAGAAGTTTAAAAAAAAAAGAAAAAAGTTTTTTTTTTTTCTCGTTGATCTGCGTCTACAGCAAAAACACGTTCTGTGTGAACTGGCCCTGGTTGTAGTTTTGTCATGCTACTTGTTAAATTTGCAGCTTTTAAGGCATGTCACACCAAGAACGATAACTATGATAACACCAGTGCACAATATTGTTCGGTTTATTCTGCATTTTTGTCGTCTGCCGCTTTCAATGCTCGAGCTCTGAAAGCAGGATGGATTCTGATTGGCTGTCTATGTTTTGAATTTTTCATCAGCTGGAAAAAAGCTGTTCTGAAAGTGATCCCAAAGATATCATTTCTCTGTGCCATTATCGTTATAGTTGTGTTGTGAAGTGAACTCTGCTATTCCTTTATATTCAGAACTGCATCTTTATCGTCTTTGGTGTGAACGAGCCTTTAGCTACTCCCCAACACTGCTGTTTGTGGGCCTACTGTATAGTTTAGTGTCTTTTTACCTGTAGCTCATCGCTTGTGTTGGGAAACATATTGCATTTTAAGGGTTTTTCTTTCTCAGAAGCTGCTGCTGTGCCATCGCTCCATCTGATATATCTCACCAGGGCTCCTTCCTCCTAGAACAAGTAGAGCAGTGTTCCCACTGAGTTATACCATTATCTACAATTTTCTGTTTTTCCACCATATACCAGAATGATTGTTAACCAGCCATTTCTTGTGTCAGATTAGGTGAACATGCATCTCTTGAACCTTCATTAAGAACTGCAAATATGTAATTTGTGCAAAACTAACACTGTAAAGTGACAGAAATTAATATTGACCACTTCAATATCTACACTACCATTTAAGTGTGGACATGTAGACATTCTACTAACTATATAGGTAACTTTGCAGCTGTCAACTAACTCTCATTAGATTAACAGACTGTCTTCTTTATATATGCTAACACTTTATTTTGATGCTCCACCAACAGACATACTGACTATAAGGAACTTTGAAACTACATGTCAACTTATTTTCACCCTAACCGTGACCTTAGAGTCTACTAATCATGTAATGAAAGTTAATTGACGTGTAGTTGCAAAGTTGCATAGTTGCATGGTAGTAGTTGTATAGTTAATGTCTAAAGTGGACTATCGAAATAAAGTGTACCCAATCTAATTTATTCCTGTGAAGGCAAAGCTTCATTTCTCCAGTCTTCATTGTCACATGATCCTTCAAAAATCAGTCTAATATGATGATTTTGTGATGAAATGATGAAATATTTCTGATTATTATCACAGTTAAAAACAGCTGTGCTGCTTAATGTTTGTGTGAAAACTATGACAGTTTTTTACGATTCTTTGATAAATAGAAAGTTGAAAAGAACAGCGTTTATTTGAAATCTATTACATTTTATAATACCTCAATACGTTGTCTTGTCACGTTTGATCAATTTAATGTATCCCTGCTGAATAAATGGATTTGTTTCTTTCAAAAAAATAAAAATAAATCAAATGCCTTGTTCACACTCATATGTTTTAGTTTGAAAACGCATGTTCTTCTTTCTGTTTTGTCCTTCCGTCCACAATAAGATAGCGTTTTTTTTCTGCAAAAACTGATATTTTTGAATACTTTCCCAAGTGTATACACTTGAATATGGTTTTCGTGTTGTAGTGTGGACTGTGAAAACAGAGGTATTTGAAAATGCTGTCGCATGTTTAGTCACGTGACGCAGATTGAACTGATAGATATGTTTATACCATTATTGTGCCTGTTATGTGCTATTCACTTTCACACTGTTGCTAAAGATATGTTACTTTGAACAGTTTTCATATCACAGTCCTGCAAATATGACACAAAATGTACTCACAAGAGTCACAATTTCTGTCCTGCGGCAAAGCAATTAATGCCCGGTACACATTGTATGATTTTGGGTCGTCCCAGACGAAACATGACTAATCGTGGCGACTGATCTCTGTGGTCGTGGATCCTAATCGGTGGATCTACGTCGTACAGTGAGAGAGACTCACAGTCTTGAGACCAAAGATAGCCTTGATCATTTAACACTTCAGCACGATCATCCAACGCTATCTCAGAACCAATTCGTACGAATTCGTACGAGTTATTAAAAAGTGGCTAATCCGTACGAATTAGTACGATTTGTCTAAACCCACGTGATGGGTAGGTTTAGGGGCGGGGTCAGGGGTAGGTCATTCGTACGAATTCATACGAATTGGCCAACTCGTAAAATATGTACGATTTAGCCCAAATCGTACTAATTCGTACGAGTGAGTTCGTATGAATTCGTACGAATTAGCCACCTCGTAGAATTCGTACGAATTGCCGTGAGATCGGGTTGGATCATCTCAGTGTGTGTTTGCTGCTATGCCCCTCGTGTACTGACTACCCAATAAACATGCAACATGAAATGGCGTATTGATCAACGCGACATGCGCTAAAACTTAAAACCACTTTCCTCAAGCTCCATTTGCAAGATTGGCATGGCATTTCCCCAAGCCATGACCGCGTCCATCCATATTCTCTTTCGCTTCCTCCTCTTTTTCAGCGCACATGAAAACCACAATTGCCAAAGTGTGATTCATCTTGCTCTGTTTGTTCACCACTAGCTCACGCTGATGACGTTTTATTCTTCTATATTAACTTGCGTCGTAGCCTACGATTCAACAGCTGTCATCATCGTGCAGTCTACATACATGTCGTACCCGAGATTATTAGATCCATGTCGTACAGTGTGATTTGTACACTGTAAAAAAATATTGTTGGTTTAACCTAAAAAATGAAGTAACCTGGTTGCCTTAAAAATTGTGAGTTCATTGAAATGGAAAAATTGAGTTAATACAATGAAGGAGATTTATTTAATCATCAGATACTCAAAATATTATGTTATCTGAACCACATAAATTATTTAAGTTGATTTGACAAAAGAAAAAATGTTGTGATTTACAAATCATGAACATATTTTTTTTACAGTGTAATGATCTTATTGCCGAAATCACAGTCTGTATACTAACATAACATAACATAACATAACATAACATAACATAACATAACATAACATAACATAACATAACATAACATAACATAACATAACATAACATACTGTATTATGGTGAGTAAATGTGCGACCTGAATGGTTAGATATTTTGCTCAACATTAAAACGATCCTGCCAGTAGAATTGAACTTATAATGTCTGTATCGGCGAATTTAGCGTTTTCCGACGTTTCAGTGTGGCTGAGAAACCTTTGGAAAATACTTGAAAATGTAGACGGAGAGCGTTTCGAAACGAAAACGCCGTTTTCAAATGTATCCGGATTAATGTAGACGACTAGCCTGGGAAAACCCAGACAACTTCGGGCAAATTTAGATTTGCTCTGAAAGTTAGTCTGGCAAAGAGCTCATTCAAGCCCATTTCCAATCCGTCGAAATTGAGGCACCAATCAGAAACGTTGGGGCGGGCTTTACACGATGACGACAGCGCTGGGATTTTGAAGCAGATTTTAGCCTACATTACAAAGATGGATGCCGCCGTCGAACATCACTCGTTCGAATCAGCTATCGCGTCTGTTTTAAGCGATTTAAACGTTTTCTTTTTGTTAAAAATCGAGCAAAGAACAACACTCGGAGATGTTTCTGCCGCTCTGCATACGTCATCTCCTTCATCGCTCAGGGGTGCGTTTCCCGAAAGGATCGTTAGCCAACTATGGTCGCAAGTTCCGTCGTCACCAATAGAGTTCAATGGGAATTGCGATCATAGTTGGATAACGATCCTTTCGGGAAACACACCCCTGATTGGTTTTAGGTCTATCCGCGATGTCCGTTGGTGACGCCCCTCTGGAAATGATTTGTCTATGACGCTTTGCCAGACCATAACTCAGTCAGTTACAACTGAGAATGGTCTGGTTTTAACCAGGCTAGTGGACGACCCTTACTGACAACAAACTTGTGTACAGTAGTGTGTATTCAGAGGGAAGCCTCCTTCCTTCCTTCCTTCTTTCCTTCCTTCCTTCCTTCCTTCCTTCCTTCCTTCCTTCCTTCCTTACTTACTTACTTACTTACTTACTTACTTACTTACTCCCTCCCTCCCTCCCTCCCTCCCTTCCTTCCATCCTTCCTTCCTTCCTCCCTCCCTCCCTTCCTTCCTTCCTTCCCTCCCTCCCTTCTTTCCTTCTTTCCTTCCTTCCTTCCTTCCTTCCTTCCTCTCACCCTTTCTCTCACCTTGTCCCTCAGTTTTCTCCACCTTCCTAATGTGTGTCATCCATTTACAATACAGAGCAGACTTCAATAGCTCAGCACTTTCTCCCTCCCTCTCTCATCCTACCTCACTCTCTCCATCTTCCCACACTCCCATAGATGTTTACGGATTAAGCATTATGCTAATTGCCTACACCCAGCACTGTCTTCCTCTGTTTTCCTCTTACTTGCTCTTTCCCTTCTTTCCTTCCAAGGCCCTCAGGAACAGATTACAGTTGGCGATGCCTAGAACGGATTAGGAAGAGCAGGAGTTGGAGAAAATATATGGACTTTCCTGTGCTTTATAGCATCTTCTTGAAGCTGCATTTGTCAGTGTGAGTGTGTGTTTCCCTGTCTATATATGTGGTGTGGTGTGTGTGACCTGTTCAGAAGTGTCCCTGAGCTAAGGACACACTTATGAAGTGTTAATCAGAGGAGTCTCTCCCTAAGGCGCAATGATCCCCTCTCGAGGGAGTGTGTGTTCAGTGAACACATTTGAGGAGAAACTAACCTGCATCCACTGAGACTTCACTGAGTATTCACTCTCTAATCTCTCTTACAGACTCGGCCTGCGTAGACTTTAAACTTGAAATCGCTTCCAGTCTTCACATGAAGTACACATGTTTAGTGTGTCTGAGCAAGTGAATGAGAGGAGAGACTTTTCCTTTTTTATTATTTTGTATTTAATATTTACAATGTGCATTGGTTGAAATATACGGATCTTTCAAGTAGCATTTATTTTATTTACAATGTACAGTATTAGGTGAAATGCAAATTTTTTTTTTTTTTTTCAAAAAAAGAAAAGTAGTAGACGCTTCTAGCTCACATACATTTTTGTATGTTTGCATGGACACTGAAAAGTACATTATTGACAGAATCTGCAGCATGAGCATTTTATATGAACACATTTATAGCTTAGAAATGTATGCAGCAATAGTGTATTGTGAGTAAAAGGCAACATTTTCACACTGCTGGTCCAAATCTGATTATTTGTGTATTCGATTGGAATCTGAACTGGGATTTCTGTAAGGGATTTCCATTAATGGAAAATGAAGCGAGTAGGCACATATTGTATCCGAACATATTCAGAATTCGAGTTGATCCGTCAAAATGTTCTCGAATAACAAATTCAATGAAGAGCACGCCAAAATGAACATGAGGCTATCTCTGCAACGCTTTAGCGTATTCAGACCAAACTTGTGTGTGTTATGACAACAATGATCTGAGGACACCTGCAAAGTTTTGCCTCAGTGCCACCAAATGGTCAGGAGATATGAAAAATTGTTATTTTTGTGTATAAAAATTACTGGTCATATGATACCCAATTTGACCATATCGGCCATTTTGGGGCCGTGTTTTACAAACACATTGGTGTATCATTATGAAAATTGGTTCGTGCCATTGGCACCATGCCCTGAGTTACTCTAAAAGTTTAGAGACAGCGCCACCTTTTGGTCAAAATGATAATGCAATTTTAAAAAATGTTAATAGCTTTTGATCAATTATAAACCGTTTGTCCGATTTTCACCAAATTCGAGTCAGATCTTCTTTAGACCATAAGTTATGTTTGTAGTGCTTTATAATGCTTCTATTGTATATATGAAGTGAAGTCCATATAACAGCAGGGTTTAGTGCTGTGTTTTAACAGACTGATTAAAATGGAAGAAGAGGTCTGTCCTCTCTGCCAGTGTGGCCTATATATATATCAGTGGCGATTTCTTTAAGACTGCAAGGGAAGCTCAGCTTCCCCTATAATGTCAAAAAATTAACATTAACAAAATTAACATGTGTTAACATTTTATTGACTAAAAATGCGTTAGAACACGTTCATCTCGAAGACGCGTTCGTTCAGAATCAGCTCCATATAGCAGGTCGGCTGACTCGATCTCACATTCCCGTAGCGCGTCACAGTGCATTTCCCTATGGCATTTCCCCGTTGAAGCTCAGCGTCCATTGACTTCAAAGGAGCTGCTTTGAACAGTTTTTTCAGTGCTTCGAAACTAGACGGTCATTGGATAAATGCTGCGATTATGTCCCGCCCACGGACGCTCAGCGTCTCTGGGGTGTATAGGGAAGTGGGCTGGCCTGGAGTCCGGGCGTCTGCGTGCTGATTGGAGGACTGCATCTCCTTTTGATTGACAGCGATGTCGCACAATAAGAAGTCACTGACGCGGAAGCTATTCGAGATATCGAGCTCAGTCTCACCGCGGATTTTAAAATGTACTCGAAAGACCAACTCCTGTAACATTTTTTGTTATTTGCAATTTTCATCATACATTTCACAGTTTAACCTAATTGCCACATTTCCTCCGTCGATGTCAGGTGCCACTACCTTGTTACATGTGCGGACGTGGTGTTCACGGCACATCTGTCTAGTTTGGTTTCGGTTTTGTGTCGGGATTCGGTCGCATGCTCTGCGTGTTTGTTTTCTGTTGTGAATGCACAGGATGAGCTTTCACTCGTTCTCGTGCATAACGTTCTGTTTTGTCATGTTCGCGTGCGGTTTCGTGTTCGCTCTGTTCAGTGTGTTGTTTTTTGTGTAGCACGCGGTTCGTGTTTACATCGGTGCTGCTTTCATGTCATGTCATGTTTTGTCTTGTGCTTTGTAGCACACAGCTTGTGTTTTACACTAGCTGTGTGCTTTCATGTTGTCATGTTCTGTGGGAACACGTGGCTTATGAGTGTTCTTCTCATTGTTCTTCAAGTCTCATTTTGTGTGAGCACAATTGCTTGTAATTTGTTTTACTGGCCATGTGTTTGTTTTTGTCATGTTTGGTGTGAGCACATGGCTTGTCATGCGTTTTCCTTGTGCCATGTGCTCTCCTGTCGACTCCCATCTTGTTTCCTGATTATTAGTTATTTTGCCCCACCTGTCCTCCCTCATTACCTGCCTTTTTGCTCCCTATTTATTCTCCTTGTCCTGTGCTGGTTCGTAGTTTTTGTTTGTATTTTTTATTTTATTATTAAAATAAAGGCCATCAACTCAGTCGCTAAAAAAAAAAAAAAAAGAAGAGCTTTCCCTCTTTGAAAGGCCATCAGCCACTGATATATATATATATATAATATCTTTAATAATATTATGTTTTCCATTTTTTTTCTCTCTTTTTTATTAAGCCTGTCACTTTTAAATGATATTGTAGAAAGATCAAATACTTAATTTATTTGATTAAGCTTGTCAAATTGAAAGGATATGTATTTATTTATTTAAGCCTGTATTTTTAAAGTATGTTATATGTTCAATATCTCCTGTCAAGAATACTTTTTTTTTTTTAGAGTGCAGACCTTTGCATTTTTTATTTGATATATAGGTCTCAGCACGTAAGGGAGAGTGCGGTATACTTTATTGATTAAAGTATATTATAGAAACATAAAATAATAAAGATATTTTTTAGCTCTTGTTTTATCTTATTTTATTTATAAGCCTGTCACTTTTAAAGGATATGTATTTATTTATTTAAGCCTGTATTTTTTATATATATTATTGAAACATAATACAATTATTATTTGGCTCTTTTATTTTATTTTATTAATTTTATTTTATTTTTTTTATTTTTTTTTATTATTATTATTATTATTTTTTATAATTTTTTTTTTAGCCTTTCACCTTTAAATGATATTATAGAAAGATAAAGGATTATAGATAACATTTAGCTTTTTTTTTTTTTTTTTTTTAAGCCTGTCGACTTTTAAAGGATATTATAGAAAGATTAAAGCTGACAAATTTTAGACAACGCTTTTGATACAAAGTATCTCCAGGCCCTCGGCCTCGGTTGAGTTTAATGGCCTCTGACGGATTGGAGAACCCGGTTACATCACGTTAGTGGTTTTGAAAATAAAGAAATCGCTACATGTAACTGGCTCACGTCTTGGTCATCTGTCAGTTCTCTGTGTCTTTGTCCTTTCCCAGATGTTTCTCATGTCTCTGTCCAGCATCACATAGTCATAACTCTGCTGATTAAAATGGCTTTGACTCTTTGCCTAGAAAGAAAATCCTCCACCGCATCAATAAGTGCGCTGGCGGCGGAGCAACACGCAAATAGAGGCGTCACAGGCCATGACTAATTCAAACTTGCTGTGGGTTATAAAACCTTATTATAACACAGATTTGAATTAGTCTGCTGGTGAAGGATCAGAGCCCCATTCAACCTGTGTGCGTTCTGCTGCTGCTAAATGTTTCCCCACTGAACTGAGAAATATTCAAATCAGTATTCACAGCGTGTGTTTTAGAGGGGTTTAGAGCGTTCCTGTCCTCTAAAAAGCGGCAAAAAGCTGCTGATGCAAGTCAGTTTCTCGGGTTTCTTTTTAAGTTGAATGAATTTTGCTTTTATCAGCTCAGACATGAATATGAGGGGAAATGTGATGAATTAAGTGTGAAAATAGGGAGAGGAATAGAGGTGGGGCATGGAAATGAAGTGAGGAGATTTCATTTGCATTCCAAGTGACATTCTATCTATC
This sequence comes from Tiaroga cobitis, assembly GCA_030578255.1. Lineage (NCBI taxonomy): Eukaryota > Metazoa > Chordata > Actinopteri > Cypriniformes > Leuciscidae > Tiaroga > Tiaroga cobitis. The sequence goes on along the minus strand of CM060597.1, from coordinate 5,298,900 downwards.
ATCTATCTTGTATTCCAAGTGACATTCTATCTATCTATCTATCTATCTATCTATCTATCTATCTATCTATCTATCTATCTATCTATCTATCTATCTATCTATCTATCTGTCTGTCTGTCCATTTATCGTTCGTCTATCATTCCATTTATCATTCGTCAATCATTCCATTTATCGTTCGTCTATGATTCTATTTATCGTTCGTCATTCATTCCATTTATCGTTCGTCTATCATTCCATTTATCGTTCGTCAATGATTCTATTTATGATTCGTCTTTCATTCCATTTATCGTTCGTCTATCATTTATCGTTTGTCCATCATTCCATTTATCGTTCGTCTATCATTTATCGTTTGTCCATCATTCCATTTATCGTTTGTCCATTTATCGTTCGCCTAACATTTATCGTTCGTCCATAATTCCATTTATCGTTGGTCCATCATTCCATTTATCGTTCGTCTATCATTCCATTTATCGTTTGTCTATCATTCCATTTATCGTTTGTCTTTCATTCCATTTATCGTTTGTCTATCATTTATCGTTTGTTCATCATTCCATTTATCGTTCGTCCATCATTCCATTTATCGTTCGTCTTTCATTCCATTTATCGTTCGTCTTTCATTCCATTTATCGTTCGTCTATCATTCCATTTATCGTTTGTCTATTATTTATCGTTTGTCCATCATTCCATTTATCGTTCGTCCATCATTCCATTTATCGTTCGACCATCATTCCATTTATCGTTCGTCTATCATTCCATTTATCGTTCGTCAATCATTCCATTTATCGTTCGTCAATCATTCCATTTAACGTTCGTCTATCATTCCATTTATCGTTCGTCCATCATTCCAATTATCGTTCGTCAATCATTCCATTTATCGTTCGTCTATGATTCTATTTATCGTTCGTCTTTCATTCCATTTATCGTTCGTCTATCATTTATCGTTTGTCCATCATTCCATTTATCGGTTGTCCATCATTCTATTTATCGTTTGTCCATTTATCGTTCGTCTTTCATTCCATTTATCGTTCGTCTATCATTCCATTTATCGTTTGTCTATCATTTATCGTTTGTCCATCATTCCATTTATCGTTCGTCCATCATTCCATTTATCGTTCGACTATCATTCTATTTATCGTTTGTCTGTCATTTCATTTATCGTTCGTCAATCATTCCATTTATCGTTCGTCTGTCATTCCATTTATCGTTCGTCAATGATTCTATTTATCGTTCGTCTTTCATTCCATTTATCGTTCGTCTATCATTTATCGTTTGTCCATCATTCCATTTATCGTTTGTCCATTTATCGTTCGCCTATCATTTATCGTTCGTCCATCATTCCATTTATCTTTGGTCCATCATTCCATTTATCGTTCGTCTATCATTCCATTTATCATTCGTTTTCATTCCATTTATCATTCGTCTATCATTCCATTTATCGTTTTCTATCATTTATCGTTTGTCCATCATTCCATTTATCGTTCGTCCATCATTCCATTTATCGTTCGTCTATCATTCCATTTATCGTTCGTCCATCATTCCATTTATTGTTTGTCCATCATTCCATTTATCGTTTGTCCATCATTCCATTTATCGTTCATCTATCATTGCATTTATCGTTCGTCTATCATTTATCGTTTGTCCATCATTACATTTATCGTTTGTCCATCATTACATTTATCGTTTGTCCATTTATCGTTCGCCTATCATTTATTGTTTGTCCATCATTCCATTTATCGTTCATCTATCATTACATTTATCGTTCGTCTATCATTCCATTGATTTTTCTTGGAGTCATTACTTTTCTATCTGTAAGGCCTATATAAATTTTTTTTTGACAAATTATGCTTTTCAAGTTAAAAAAATATATCTATGTGTTGTGAATTTTGCATTTGACATTCTTCACAATTATCAAATCTAAATTGCAATCCTGCAATTTGATTCTTCGACTCAAATTCAGGAAATTAATTGGAATGTTAACGGCATTCTAAATTCAATTAAAGCCATGCATATTAAAAGACTCAAATAGGCTCATATGTTTAGTTGTCTCTGTGTTTATGTGTTTAGGTTTGTAGCATTTATGTTAGTTCACAACACTATAACCAGTGTTTTATTGTGTTATATTTGTGACGTGTGTTTGTGGTACAGTGTAAATAAGGACTCTCTCTCTCTCTCTCTCTCTCTCTCTCTCTCTCTCTCTCTCTCTCTCTGTGTCGCTTTAAGGAAGCATGAGGCAGGTTTTATTTTTTAACGCTCCAGACCACAACAGCACCAAGTGAGAGAGAACAGAAGAGGGGGAGGGAATAGAGGAATGAGAGGGGTGGGTGTGAGGACATGAAGAGAAGGAGGGATTTTGAGTGATCGGAAAAGAAGGAGGGTTCTGAGTGACAGAGAGGGAGGGCAGAGAGGCTTTACATTGAGATGGAAAGAGAGAATGAGGGAGTAAAGCAAAGCATGTTGCCAGTGTTGGCTCCATAACTCACTGTGTGCGGGGACGGGAGGGAGAGCAAAAAAAAAGAGAGAGACGGAGAGTCACACATTCACACACTCTCTCAATCACTCTCTCTCTCTCACACACACACACACACACACAGAGATAAACTCACACAGATTCAGAGGTGCCTTGCTGAGGAGACTCTGTTACGCTCGCCTGCAGGGGTGAGAATACTTTCAGCAAGGAAAACTGGGCTAAAACAGAAGACCGGAGTGCTAGGACACCAGGGGACCTTCTTCAAACGGGACTTTTGCAGCATGTGAAGATATTGTGCAGCATCTATCCTTAACATTCCTCCATTTCATCCCTCTCTCCCAGTGGTGCGAAGGACACGGAGCTACGGGTTCCTGGTTGCCTTACGGGAGTCTGGGGGAGGCTTGGTGCTCTCCTGCGCTCGCACTCGTTCATGAATGTCACCTCTGCCGGAAGAAGCCGCTGGAATTTACAAACACTCTCTCGGGAGCTTGGGAAGAGGGAGCAAAGGGGAATGTCAGAAGGGAGAGAACTTCCGATTCCTTTCATCCTCATCTATCTGATCTGCCACAGACACGAGGTCCAGGGTTGACGACACCAGTTTTTGACTTTTACTCGGCGCGTCTGTCGTTGTTCTTCTGTTTATCCAGAGGCATGGATGCGATACTTCGAAGTCAGGTAATGGAGTTTCACTAAGATTGTCTCAGGATATCGTTCCTTTTCTCCGTGGGATCTGTATTTCTTTTCGTGCATCCTTCTGTTTTACGGGGACCTCGCTGATATGTGGAACCGTACGGATCAAACGATTGGACAGTGGATGGCTTTTTTCTGAATGACTCTCAGAATGATTTCTGATCCAGGTGATTTCTAATCATCAATCCCAGACTAAACTGCTGAAGGGGAAGCGAGAGGCAAGGGATTCTGGGAGCTCGGATCTGCAGGGAATGGTGCTGTTGTGATGTCTCGCGTTTTTCCCAGAATTCCAGTACGACTCCATGGATCATCCGCTTCCACTTTTCCAGTCCGTATGCCGTGCAACGAGACCTGAGATACAACAAACAATCCCGACAACGACAGCTGCCGTCCATCGGAATCACAGCACCAGGAATTTTGCGTTCCAGGGACTATTTTGAGAGTCAAAGAAACAAAGTTTATTGTGAACTTCACAAGTGTTTCGCCTCTTTTTGTTCCCGCATCCTGTGACGCATTCTGACCTGGGTTATAGTGTGAGACCAAACACCTGCCGTCTCCTGCTCCTCTACGTGGCCCTGGGTGATCGGACAGGTGGGCGGCCCACTGTGAGCGGGGCACAGCAAAATGGCTGCCCTCGCCAGCTCGCTGATCCGACAGCGCAGGGAAGTCAAGGACCCCCAGGCTAACCGCCAGGTCTGCAACAAACGCAAGCCTTGTCCCAAGAGCAACAAGTCGCTCTGCCAGAAACAGATCCTCATCCTCATCTCCAAAGTCCGGCTTTGCAGCAGCCGAGGAAGAAAGCTGGAAAAAAGACCCGGTGAGTTGTCCAAAACACCCTAAAACCAATCTTCAAATCGGCCAAGTTCTCCTCTATTCTAAGTCTATCCACTTCATTAGCAAAGCATGACATGGACTTACGAAGTAATGATGTGTCGACTAATGAAATATTGGTTTTGAAGGACATCTGAGATCATGGTAGTTCATAAATGAGGCTGTTTGGGCCACATAGTGTCCGTTAAAGGAATAGTTCGCTTAAAAATTAAAATTATGCCATTTAATCACCCTCAAGTTGTTTCAAACCTGTATGCATTTCTTTCTCTTGCTAAAAACAAAAGAAGATATTTTGAAGAATGTCGGTAACCGAACAGATGATGGACCCCAATGACTTCCATTGTATTGTGGTCCTACTATTCATACTGTTCATATTCATACAGGTCTGAAACATCTTAAGGGTGAGTAAATGATGACAGAATTTTCCTTTTAAGTGAACTATTCCTTTAAGGGTTCAGAAAGTAAGGATTGATCAGAACTAAACCGATTGGGTTTACTAAACCTTGCTGTTTGTATGACATTTACCAAATTTAATAAACCATTTACTTACCATCATGTCATTGTTTGGCTTTCTTTTGTCTTTTTTTTTTTTTTTTTTTTCATTCAATGAAAGTCTGTGGGGATGAATGTTGTTTTGAACCCCATTAACTTTCACTGTGTGCCAAAAACAGTTGTTAAAAACAGAAGAAAGTAAGTCATACAGGTTTGAGTACATGTTTCATGTTTGGCTGAACTGTCACTTTAAGAATGGACATTTCCACTGTGTGTCACAGTGTGTGTGATTGAATGTTATCCTTGAGACTTTGAAGGTTGACTCGTCTAGTCTCTACTGAAGAGCGTTTGTTGATATAGTGAGTCTGGGATCCAGAGCTTTGTTATCGTTCTGATCATTTCGCTGCATGTCTCTGTACTGCTTTTGACAACACCTGTTAATATATGACCACCGACCAACTCGACACACGCCGTGATCCTTTCCACGCACATAAAAACGTCACGGCCTCATTTACGATGAGCGGTTCCAGTCTTTCCCTCCCCTCTGTCTCTCTGTGTCCCCACCCACCGCTAGAGACCATGTGTTTGTGTGTGTCTTTGTGTGGGGGTCATATGTGTACATAATTAACCCCCAATGAGACATTTACCCTCTCTGAGTAAATCACTTCACTGAAGAGGCTTGTGGCTTTTATTTTAAGATATCATGAGAGAACAGACGTGGAACAGAATCACACATCAGACAGGTTTTGTGTGTTTCTTCATCTCTCCTGAGGGATCGTGATGCAGTTTGCAAAGACCATTTTCCCCCTTTTGAGTCAAATAAGCTTTATTTATTCATAAAACAAAAGCATAATTTAGACTTACGCTATGGAAACACGCACTTTAGAGTTTGAACAAGTGGACAATTGCTAAATTGACATTTACATATTTTAATTTAGCAGATGTTTTCTCCAAAGTTACTATCCCAAGGTTTTTTGTATTAAGAGCCGCAATATTAAGTATAACCTACATTAGTATAAAATCTGGAGCAGAAGTGAAATACAGATTTTTTTTGTTTTTAAATATGGTATATAGGCATGATTTTTTTTATGGCTGATTTCGCTGTGTGTATTTGACTCGGTGTCATTTTAGTATCATTCACATACTATTATAGTTTTTATTAATGGTTTGACTTAGATTTTATATTTACATTAGATTTTTGTATATTACAAATTTTTTTTTTATTGTCTATATAGTTTTAAATTTGTAATTCTTTTTTAGTTTTTATTTTGGTAAGTTAAAGGTACACTATGTAACGTGTTTTTGTCCTGATTCACTATGGTACGCCTATAATAAGTGTTTATATTTTATTCTGTCGGGATGGTTTGTGCGGGAAATTGCGTACATGCGTCACTCGCTCGCGTGCGTCTCGTCACATCCGTGAACATAGAGAGGAGTTTCTCCGGCTACTTTGACGCGTGTCTGGTGTGAGAGTGGCAGAGGTTAGTTTTACGAGTGAGAAAGGTTGACATTGAGCAGTTAAATCTCAAACCTCCGGAGAATCACCCGTTTAAACAAACGCCGAACAGAGGAGAGTCTTCTGGAGAAAAGAGGACGAGACAGAGCTCGTGATAAAACAAGAATCAACATTGACTTTTCAGAGATGGCGAGAACTGAAGGATTTGAAATGTTGTAAAAGCGACGCAGAGATGATGGTGTTTTTATCACTCATCAGGCGAGTAAAGTATTTTATTGAACATATGTATCTCATAACAGAGTTCATTGTAAAGCATTCTCAATTGTGAAGGCTCATTTCACTATGGTTGTTGTATCGCTGTGCTGGAATTGATTTTCAAGGAAGTAGCGTGTGTATTAATGTGTAAAGATACAGTGACGTCTTCAGCTAGTCAGCTTGAGATCCTTTCCATCTAAACTGGTTATATCTCTTAAACCTATAGTGAATGTTTTATGAGCAGTTTAATCATATTCACCCGCACACTCACACAGAGACGAAGCACAACCTAAACAACGTTCTTCAGCAAAACACTCTATTAGTAACAAAAATGTTTTGTTTTTTTATGTTTTACTTTTAGTTTAAGTTATACTAATAAGAACGCTGATTTAACCTCATGAGTGACCCCTCTGGCTTTCTGGTTAAAAGATGGGAAGGATTGTATCACAGTAAATGGGTAAATTATAAAAAAAATATACTTTATTTTGAATGCAATGTTTGGCTTGGCCTGAAGGAACATTAAATGCAATTTTAAAAAAGAACAGTGAGCTTCCCATGGCACATTTCAAACAGAGCTAGTGATGGTTTGAAGAACTGCCTAGGAATATTTGCCTTTGTGCTTGCGTTGCTAATTTAGAAGTACAGGTGAGACCTGGCTAGTGTGTGTGTGTGTGCGTGCGTGTGTGTCTATGTGTGTGTGTGTGTGTGTGTGCCACCAGGGTGGGACATTTATGACACGTGTATCTCAAGTAAATCACAGTAATTGTTATGGAAACCATACTCCCGTAACGCGGCATCTGCTGCCGCAAAGTGCCTGATGCCAAGCGCTAATCACATCTATGAGAAATGGTGGCGGTCGGTGGTATTTGGCGCAGTAAAGGAAGAAATGTTCTCTGTCAGTTTGGGGTGGTATGTATAGTTCGGGGCGGCTGCAGTAAAGCTCACATCTTGTGCTTCTGTTATGATATGATTTCGCCTGCCGTTTGATGGAGAGGATGAGAGAGTGAGAGAGAGAGAGAGAGAGAGAGAGCACTTATATAGTGTAGCCTCCTCTAAAGCACATGCTTAGTGTGTACTTCATGAGTGCTGTCTACTTCTGTAGTTCACTTTCCTCGTCTGATTCTGAATAAGCGCATCTTACACAAACATCCTTACTTTTATTCTATCTTATTCTATCTGTCAAGGCTTGGGTTGACCACTTTATAAAGTAATTAGCTGTTGAAATCAAATCTTGTGGCTTGGAGGAATGTTTCTTGTTTTCAGTACAAGGGGTCAAATTGATGGACATTTTTACACGTATATCAGGAACATTTCTTTGGCCAATTTAGTGTCAGTAAGATAATACACAGTAGTGAATGGAATAATGCAAACATAAGAGTAAGTTACTATAGTAAGTATAGAAATAGAGTAAGTGGGATATTACATGCAGTATATACTCTCACCGGCCACTTTATTAGGTACACCTGTGCAACTGCTCATTAATGCAAATATCTAGTCAGCCAATCACATGGCAGCAACTCAATGTATTTAGGCATATAGACATGGTCAAGACAACAGAGAGAAGTTCAAACTGAGCATTAGGATGGGGAAGGAAGCTGATTTAAGTGACTTTGGTGTGGTTGTTGGTGCCAGACGGTCTGGGTATTTCAGAAACTGCTGATCTACTGGGACTTTCACACACAACCATCTCTAGGGTTTACAGAGGATGGGCCAAAAAAGAGGAGATATCCAGCGAGCGACAGTTCTGTGGGAGAAAAAGCCTTGTTGATGCCAAATGTCAGAGGAGAATAATTGGTTCAAGCTGATAGAAAGGCAACAGTAACTCAAATAAGCACTCGCTACAACCGAGACCTGAAGAAGAGCATCTCTGAACACAGAAGAACATCTCTGAACACAGAAGAGCATCTCTGAACACACAACACGTCACACCTTGAAGCAGACGAGCTACACACCGGTGACACTCCTGTCCGCTGAGAAACTGAGGCTACGATTCACACGGGACACCAAAACTGGACATTAGAAGATTGGAAAAACGTTGCCTGGCCTGATGATGAGTCTCTATTTCTGCTGCGACATTCAGATTGTCGGTTCAGAATTTGGTGTAAACAACATGAAAGCATGAATCCATCCTGCCTTGATCAGCGCTTCAGTGTGTGATAAATTCGGGTCCCTTAGTATCAATTGAGGATCTTTTATACACCACAGTCTACCGAAGTATTGTTGCTGACAGTGTCCATCTCTTTATGACCACAGTGTATAATCTTCTGACGGATAGTTCCAGCAGGATAATGCGCACCATGTATGAAGCTCAAATCATCTCAAACTGGTTTCTTGAACATGACAATGAGTTCACTAAACTCAAACGGCTCCACGGTCACCAGATCTCAATCCGATAGAGCGGCTTTGGGATGTGGAGGAAGGGGAGATTCACATCATGGATGAGCAGCTGATAAATCTGCAGGAACTGTGTGATGCTGTCATATCAGTATGGACTGAAATCTCTGGGGAATGTATAAGCTACGCCATGAAGAACTGAGGCAGTTCTCAGGGCAAAATGGGGTCCAACCAGGGGGGGGAGGGAGGGAGGGATGGATGGATGGATGGATGGATGGATGGATGGATGGATGGATGGATTCATTCATTCACTCACTCACTCACTCACTCACTCACTCACTCACTCACTGTTCCTGAAGTGGTGTGTCGGGTGAGATTAACAGAAATGAATGATCACCAATCACAAAAGCCCACTCGGCATTTAACAAGGTCATCCGCCTACCCCCCCCCCCCCCCATTCCAACACTGCAGCACAACACACACACACACACTGTGTGTTCATTTGCTTTTTTTTAAATAGTGAATGGGATTTTAATCAGGAAACTGTAATGATGCAAAGTGTCCTAATCGGAGACTCATCACACACACACACACACACACACACACAGGACAAGCTAAACATGATGCTTTTGTAAAGATTATCCTTTTTAGCTCAAGTGTGTGTGTGTGTGTGTGTGTGTGTGTTAGGGGACAGGAGGACAACTAGCAATTGATAAGGGATATTTGTATGCGTTGCTGTGTTTGCAGATCGTTGGAGCACTTCATTGTTACTGGGTGATTCATTCGTCCACACAGTCTGCCTCTTATTAACACCCTCTGATTCATCAATAACACGCCCCTGTCCCGCTCTCCTCTTTTCATTCATCTCTTTCCCAACACTCTACATTACAATTCCTAATCTCACCCAGGACTGTTGCCACACTCTCCCTCTTTCTCATTATCTTATTGTGTAGCATCTCTCCTTATTGTGTGCCTGTCCTCTTGTTCATGCTCTCCTGTGTTTTCTCTCCGCTTTCTTTCAAGTGTAAAGTTGTAATGATGTCGACTGGGTAGGGCCGTTTGTCTTGTGTTGACAGTGGCACAGACAGTCATTGTGAGTGTATAATGGGGACGTTGCCTGCACTGTTTCTGTGCTATTGTCCTGGTGTTATGGGGCAAATGTAGACTACTGCCTTCAAGCTCATTACACTGTGTGTGTGTGCGTGTGTGTGTGTGCGTGTGCGTGCGTGCGTGCATGCGGCGTGCGTGCGGCGTGCATGTGTGTGTGTGTGTGTGCATACTTAACTATATTGGGGCCGAATTTGTACCCAGAAGTGACCAAAATCTCCAAAAACCTCTCTTTAGGGACGTCCTCATTTGTAAATCTGGCATAAAAAATAAAGTAGTTAAAGGTTTTTTGAAAATTTAAAAATGTCGAACGTTTTGGGTTTGGGGGTAGGGTGAAGAGCTCCACGCACTTTAAAGGGTTAGTTCACCCAAAAATGAAAATTAAGTCATTAATTACTCACCCCCATGCTGTACCAACCCCGTAAGACCTTCGTTCGTCTTCGGAACACAAATGAAGATTTTTATGATTAAATCTGACAGCTGGATCACTCCTCCATAGGCTCCCTAAGGGAATGAATCCTGACGGGCCAGAAAGTCATTAAAGAAAATGTTTAAATATTCCATGTGACAACAGTGGCTCAACTATAAGTTTATCAAGCGACGAGAATACTTTTTGTGCGAAAAAACAAACAAAAATAACGACTTTATTCGACTATTCCTTTTCTTCCTTGTAGGCCTGAAACGAGACTTCGAGAGATTTCCACGACGCATGCGCGAGAATTGCGATCTCCTTCAACTACTTCAGTTCAGTTCTCGCGCGTGCGTCGTGGAAATCTCTTGAAGTCTCGTTTCAGGCCTACAAGGAAGAAAAGGAATAGTCGAATAAAGTCGTTATTTTTGTTTGTTTTTTCGCACAAAAAGTATTCTCGTCGCTTGATAAACTTATAGTTGAGCCACTGTTGTGACATGGAATATTTAAACATTTTCTTTAATGACTTTCTGGGCCGTCAGGTGTCATTCCCTTAGGGAGCCTATGGAGGAGTGATCCAGCTGTCAGATTTAATCATAAATATCTTCATTTGTGTTCCGAAGACGAACGAAGGTCTTACGGGGTTGGTACAGCATGGGGGTGAGTAATTAATGACTTAATTTTCATTTTTGGGTGAACTAACCCTTTAACTACCCAATCCTTGCGAAAGGCCAATCAGACAACAGATGGGAGGAGATTTTGTTCACGGACAATTGTAAACATGGCTGAGAAGAAAATATTTAAGTGTAATTATCATTACGGTTTTTATGACAAGTTTATACAAACATTATGATCATCGACCAGTGGTTGATGTCTCAAACATAGGCTAATAATAGCGAGCTGAATAATACGATCGCATTATGATTCATTAAATAAATAGAACAGAATGTCAGGGCTTTACTGAGTCATATGTAAACACATCAGCAATAGGCAGCATATTTCCCCGAACCTGTAGCTCCTGTCCATAACAACAATCAGACCGTCTTCCTGTTTCCGGCGTGACGATCGAGTCTGTCCCAAAAATACCTCTCAATGCGCCCTCGCGGACTCGCGCTAAGGGCCCTATAGGTCTGCACTACATGACGTCACCGAAGTGTGGACTCTGAGGAAGTCCACAAGTCCGGAGTGTGCCATTTGGGACAGGGCCTATATCGCTTGCTTCTGCTTCTTCTTCACATGTCTTTTGATCTGAAGATTTTGTACTTTTTCAGAAGATGCCTAATAGCGCCCCCTATCATGTAACAGAGAAAACACGGAAAGCTGGAAAATTACGTCAGTGGCCAGAAAAGAATTAAATAATTCCCGCCCAAGGCATATGCCGAATAAAGGGACGAGGCCTGGTTGAGTTAGTTAGTAGTGTGTTGAAACTGGCAGTTATTGTAAGGGGCGTGGCATTTCCCAAACACGCCCGAATCACTTGACCAATCACAACACACTGGTCCAGCCGACCAATCAGAGCACACTGCGCTTTTCAGAAGGAGGGGCTTCATAGAGACGGGAACTAAACAGAGCGATACTGACAGACTGGGAAGAGAGGAGCCGCAACAATGGAGAATATGTGAAAAATAATGTTTTCTGAACATTTAACCTATTCTAGTAGACCGCAAAAACTAAATCAAGGACATGATAGGTCCCATTTAACAGATACAACATTTATGTTTTATTATATGTTGACATTAACATGAACTAACAATGATTAATACTTATACAGCACAATTTTAACATGTAACACAATTCAATGTAAAAATAGAGCATAATTATCTAAATGATACATGAATAAAGGAAGTTTACAAATGCAAACAATCAAAACACAATTATAAGGTTTAAATGCACCGAACCTAAGCAAAAATTGTCTCCTACAGTAGTTTTATTGTAAAGTCTTACGATATTAATAAACCATTGACTTCAGTGAATTTACACTGTCACAAATCTAAAATCTCCCGTGAGGGTTGTGATAAAAGAATGATATGATGACAGACCTTCATAAAAGGACTCTAATATGACATAACGTATAGCCTATAGTGTGAGTTTATGGGATTTAGTGGGGTTTTATTGAATAGTGCTGTTAAATCTGTTATTGGAGCATGTATAAATGTTAATGCTGGCCTGAAACTCTACAACATCCATCATAAGCTCTGCTGTTTGATAGATAGTGTTTCCTCCTCCTCTTTATTTCTTTCTGTCTCTGTTTTTTCCATCCCAGGATAGCGGTAGGTCACTGCCTAGCGCTGTTTTATATTGATTGAGTGCTAGATGTTTTTATCAGGCCCGTGTAAATTAAACAGGAGAACTAGAGTCTGGGTGACCTCCGTGCTTCTCACGAAAACATGTTTGTTGTAGTTATTAAAAATGTGTGTTTTGGTTATTTATTGTAGTAAATTTAGTTTACCACAATACAAATTATGTCCCTTGAAAGATTCTCTGAAATGTAAACACTAAAGACTTTATAAAAGACAAAGTTTTTACCAGTTCCATGTTAATTTGATATTACCCATAATCTTAATAAGTTTCTGTCTATAATAATGTCCTAGCGAGTTATAGTTTTAAAGGGATAATTCTGTCATAATTTGTGAAACACAAAATAAGATGTTTTGAAAAAAATGTCAACTGTTTAATGATACTCGATAGGGTTTAAAAAGCATGGAAAAACCATTTCTCATCATATTATCTTATTTTGTGTTCTGCAAAAGAAAAAAAGTAATGCAGACTTTTGGATGAAATATCCCTTTTACAGAATTTTTGGACACAGATCAGCTAAACTGGTCAATGACAGCAACCAAGAGCCTCATCAATTAAAAAAACAACAAATGCTGGAAATATTAGTCAGCATGCAGCTCTGCACCATATGGTGGGTATCATTTCTTTATATTTCACATTTTTTGCAATAGAGGATTCAAAAAGGAATGTCAGTAATAAGTATAGCAAGATAACCAAAATATTTCAGTTCAATCAGTAAAGGCAACACTGTAAAAAACAAAATTACGGTAAATAAACGGCAGCTGTGGTTGTCAGAAATTTACCGTAAAAAAAAAAACGGTAGCAACATTTTAGGTTTTACAGATTTACGTTACATTTACAATAAAAAACGTATTTCATTATCTGTTATAAATTACTGACCGATTGAAATACTAATATCTGTTTTGTAATATTGTAATATACTTATAGCCACCAATCACAGTGGTGATGAGAGTCACATTATGAGTCAAAGCTCATCACAAGAAGGTTTTACACCAGCTGAAACTAAACACCATCATGGTAACACATATGAAATTTAAAAAATGCAATAAACAATAATTTAACAACATTAAATGTACTGTAACATTAAAACCCTGAACTAAGAAACTAAGACTAAGAACTAAGAAAAAAAACTAAGAAAAACTATGAAGAAACATAGTTGTTTCAACAAAAATACATCAAATGGGAAGTGTCACTCAGGGAATTGTGGGAATGTCAATTTACGTTTTTTCACTGTAAATTATTTACATTGACTTCTTTTTCAATTCCAAAAACTGTAAATTTAACAGTATTTTACTGTTATTAAATGTAAGGTTAGATCTATCACAGTTATTCACCGTATATAGTACGGAAAATTTCTGTTAACTAATTAACAGTTTTTCAAATTTTTTAGCAATTTTGCCGTCTTTCAAAATCACGATAATTTTTCTGCCCCTTGATTTTGCACACAAGTATCACCGATGAACATATGTGCAGTTTCACGGTACATGTACACGACAACGACGTACTAAAAACATATGTTTTTCGCATATAGATGACAACGTTGTCAAAACAATCCCTGTTCACACGGATCCGCGAAACGACTAAAAACGCTGTATTATTCATATACCAGACCAGTTGATGGCGATGTCACTTTGTAAAGTTTTTGCCCCTGTTGCCTTTGGCTTGCTCAGTTGGGGATATTCAAATTAATTAACCAATCACACCATTGATCAGCTCTACCAAACTTGGATGTCTTTTTTTCCAGTGATAAACAAACATTAAGTTGTTTTGATTGATACTGTGAAGCAGCTTTGATACAATCTGTATTGTGAAAGCGCTATATAAATATATTTGACTTGACTTGACTTGACTTAAAGAAACACTACGGGACTTTCACATTTTCACAAAATTCACTTTTTTGTAGCGTACACAGAGACAATAATGGTCTCGTTTTCAAAAACTTGCACTTTGAAAACCAAGAGTTTTCAGCTCCCCAAAACGCTTTTGTCGTGTAAATGAACAGCCAAAACGCATAATTCAGTTTTTTTTGGGGGGGTTGAAAACAGTGTCTTGTAAATGGCCTCTTAATCGATAAATATACATTCATAATTGATGCTTAACCACCATGTCGCCAACCTGGTGTCAGAGTTATGTCTGTTAAGTGTGGTTGGTTTAGCAGTTACCAGCGTCTACAGGTTAATGCCAGAAAACACATGAATGACATTCTAATGCAAATGTTTCCATTTTTCATGTGGGGGAAGGTCAAGATTATGGTGTTTCTTATAGTTGTTAGAAGAGTGGGTTAGATGTAAGCCTTGAACTCTCTGGCTGGGTAAACCGTTATTGTGCTGGAGATAACCACATCAACTATCCAGCCAATCAGAGATGTGTGTTCCTGTAGCTCTGAGACAGCCTGTTCTGTGCAAGAAGCGTGATGCATATTCCAGTGGGTACATTTGAAACGGTCTTTTAAGACTTTTAAAAAGCCCCTCTGGCAATATCATGTCGTTGTTTTTTTTTCATGCTTTGATATGCAGAGATTAACAACACAGGCTCTGTTTACTCTAAGATGCGTTTTGGTCGATCGGATGACAAGGAGTTATACGGGGTCAAAACTACAAATACAGGTGTAAACGGGGTCTATGCTTTGAGCTTGTCCACTTTCTGACACTTTCAGAGGGAGTCGAAAACACATTCGACCGGATTGCTTTCGTAGTGTAAACGCTCATGTGATCGAATGTGTTCAAACAGCCTCAAAAGACCGTCTTCTCTCCGTCTCCTGACATCATGCGTAACAATGTGGGAAGCGGCTAGACAGACGGGATTTAAACTTTGTCGAATTGAGACCCAAGTTTGGTTTGAAGATGAAAAACGTACCAAGCACAATGTTCTCTCACCATTCCTGATTTCTAACACACACACTCACAGCGTTCGGCTGGTGTTGCTGCTGTCAGAGCAGAAACTAAAGCTGATGCTCTCTTTGTGTTTTTCCCGTGTTTTTCTGCATTCATGTGTAAATTAGACAAGCTTATTTTGTCCACAAGATTGCAATCTCTGAAAAAGGCCATGCATTTACCCGCCCATAGACCCTCCCCTCGAAGAAATCAGGACTGAAGTGGACAAAATAGTCAACACCAGATGTAAACCGGTGTGTGTCTCCCTCGTCTACTTGTCATCCGATCAACCAAAACACATCTTTATACCAGGTTTAAACGGATGAGTGATCTGATTTCCTGAGTTGGGAGCATGAAAGGGATTCGTATGACGTCCGGATGTAGATGTAAGCAGGATCCAATATTCTGTCTTTTGTCGTAGGGACAGACACACACTCCTGTTGTTATGTATGTGTGTTTTAGTTGGATAAGGTCGTCGACTCTTAATGCGACCTCTGCACTTTCCTGCCAAACTCGCAGAGGGACTGTAGCAGAGGTGACGCAGGTAAACAGAAACTCACAGAGAGCGTCGTCTTTTTAGTGTAACCCAACACAAGATGACCAACTTAACAAGGGAACAGGCATCAACAATTTAAAGCCTCTACAAACACATTGAGAGCACCTTCCTTTTAAGGAGGAGTGTAACCTTAACCCAAGAGAGAACAGATACACACACAACACAAGGTGAAGGTTTGGAAAAGATGTAACCCAAGGTTTGGATCAGACCAACCGAAACCATTCAGATTTGAATTGAGTGCCTTTTATGCCCTTTATGTCGCTAAAACATCACTTGTTTTTTTTTGCACAAGGGTTTCTTGGAAAAAAAGTCAAAGCTGCTCTTTTCTGTAAAAAGGAAATGGATGTGCATATGTCAAGTTGTAAGTCTGCTTGATTTACTAAAAAAAAATATATATATAGGCTATATTTCGACTGGATTTGAACCTGTGTCTCCCGCATGTTAAATGAAAACTGCATTGCTTGGCTAAGACTTTCTCACACATTTAATAAAGTAGCTGTAGGTGGTTGTTACAGTATATTGACTTGCCTTCACACAAATATAGATTCAAGCGCACAGGAAACCTGTTTAGCACCTTCCCATGAGCCCTCGTTCCCCTTTAACACACACACACTTGATGCATTTAGAGCACGCCGTCCTAAAACAGAAATGTCATTGTGTTTCAGAGAGGTGTTGGGTTGTTGGGATTTGAGTCTCGGGTTAAATCCCTCTGTGGATCAAATATACAAGCGTAGACAGAAAGACACGCGCACATGCATACAAACACTCACAGCTCCTCATACGAGAGAACTCGCATGTCGTACATTGCTCTAGAAGCTCACACCTGCTGGGCCGATTAATCCCAGTGTCTCGTGTGTGTGTGCGTGAGCGATTATGTGCATGTGTGTGTACTTCTGCTCACATTTCAATTTTACAAGGTAGGTTTGATAACAGGTGTGTGGGAGAAGACGAAAGACTTCTCTTGAACTTGCAGTATGTAACACACACACACATGCACACACGCACATACAGACACAGTGCTTTTAACACACACTCATAGCATACGTGTATTTGCGAGTTGTACTTTGCCAAGGTCATTGCTCTTCACTGCGACCCCTGTGTGCTCTTCTGTCTCTCAGATCAAAGATAAATAAGCAGACCACCGTAAAGTTGACTTGCTATTATCCTTGATGGTATCTTTTTTTCTAAAAATCTGTTGAAAAAAGGAGATACTGGTAGTTTTCTGCCAGAACATTACCTATTTAACTCTATGGTGCTCTTCGCTTGGCGGTCAAAATTGACCGATTTTGAAATGAATGTACTATATTTCAGTTAGACTATGTTTTTTATTTAATATTTTGTATTTTTAGGAGATTTTATGGTACTAAATGATATTTACGCGGTAGTTATAATCCATTTATTCACTTTTTGAGCATAGACTAAATGGACTTATTAATAGACTGACAGTAGAACACAAACATTATTCAAAACACACCAGTACATTGGGCCCTGTTTTTACATACTTTTCTAGGAGTGTATTAGATCGCCACCCCTGTACCTCTCTCAGAGAAGTTGCATCTCTACTTTCATCCATTTTTAAACCAGTCCAACCATTAAAGCATCACTTACAAAATTCACATCATTCAAGAAAGTTACTGTTGGACTTCAAATCGTCCGCTGTAACCAATGTTCCCGATGTTAGGAATAATCTGAAAGTCATTTATTGTGAGGAGGACTATATAGTTTTGTGCAGTAAAATGCCTTTCACAACCCCCTCCGTCTTCAACTCCACCTTTTCTCACTAAACTCATGCTCGTACCCCTCTATTTAGGGACAGAAAGATGTACTTGTCGACCCTTTACCTTTACCCAAAGGGTAAACTAATGTTTAGATCAACCCTGAATTGAATTTTCAGACATCATTTGGAGCTCCTGAATTAGTTAACACTAGCCTTAATGAACTGCAACTACATCTACGCTGCCTCTAAGGCTAAACTGAGCTCGCTGATCATGTGTGTGCGTGTGCCTGGAGTTTTCTTCAAAGTCTACCTAGAAAAAAAAAAAGATCAATAAAAAAATCATTGCATGAAAAATCTTTTGAAATAAAAGAATTTAATGTCAAGCTAGAAACTTTGTTTTTTGTTGGTTTATACCCAAACAAGGCTAGATCGCTGCCATATGTCGTGCTGTTCATGGAAGTGGGGACGCTTATTTTTAACAAGGTCCCCGATCAAATCAGTCCAACCTTGAAAAATTTTGCGTCACATTTCAGTACAGATTCCTTTGTGGTTAATCAGTACAGACAATGCAATTTAGCCTCTGCGAAACGGCTGTTGTTGAAGGACAGGGCAGTGACAACTGTGTAAGGGTCAGAGAGAGTGCGAAATATGGTTCACAAATGTGGAATTTTGCTAAACTTTAAGATAGATAGATAGATAGATAGATGGATGGACGGACGGACGGACGGACGGACGGACGGACGGACGGACGGACGGATATCGTCTGTATCCATAAAATCTGTTCATCACACACTATCTACAGTTATGCCAAAAGCTGCTTGTTTCCTTGCGATCAATACACACATCTTTATTTCTGTCTCTGCATGAATGGGCAGATCATATTTTTGCCATTCTTTACTCGTCCCTCATTTTTTCCAGGAAATATATCGATAAATGTTTTCCTGCAGAAAGACTGGAAACCCTACGGGCCATCTGTCAGTATGAATCTGTTCAGCTGTGTTGGTTATGTGTGCATGAAGGGAACCTGTTTGCGTGTGAGAGCTTAAAGGGAGTTTAAATATAGCTTATTCATTTTATATCACAACCGTTCTAAAAACATGTTCATGTTCAAATGTAAATGTGTTGTGTTATACTGCACAGGGTGCATCCATGCAAACCACAAACAGTACACACAAACATATATGCACACAACAACCAGCATGCAACCGCACTCCCCGCTTTGCACGCACATCCATCACTCAGGAGACACACACACACACATGCATGGTCATGAACACACACGTGTCTTGAGTCCGTCTACACAGCAGGAATAATACCAAACCGATATACACAAACCCCACGCTCTTTGTGACTCAGTGTACTTTTGACAGAACATGTTTTAAAGATTGACAGTCATAATGCTCTTTCATATCTCATTTATTAGTTGACGTTGACGTTTTTATATATTAGAACATGAGCAAGGACTTATTTATTAGAGCTTATAATTTAAAAAAACACCAATGTATCTCGTAACAAAACAACTAAATAATTTGCACAACTACTTGACTAGACATTTTAAATAACACCAGCTGATGCTCAATAATTTGACTGTGAGTATAATACCCCCACATCAAGCGGACACCTTCACAATAGGCATAAGTGGCTGTTTATATGCATTTAGCATAGTTTTCCCTGGACGTGTGTTAAAACTAATTGAACATTTAAGTGACATCAGTTGGCCTGCCTCAGTGATTTGAACCGACTCTGATTGAACGTTCTTCACAGTTTTGCTGTTTAGGGGTTTTGTTGGAGAGGTAATCACTACTGTCTCTCTTTAAAGGTGCTCTAAGCGATGCTGGGTGACGTCACTTCTTGTTGACGTTCAAAGTATTGTCAAACAAAACGGAGGCTAGCTAGACCTTCCCTCCTCCTCATCCCGTCCCCTCCCCCTGTAGTTTTACTGATACTTCTTTAAAGGTGTAATGTCGCCAAGTTAGATAAATGCTTTCATATAATGCAAAAAAAAATAGAAACATTACCAGAAAAACACGATAAAACGTTTCGCCACCTGAGGTTTTAACTTTAGCTCCCATACCAGGACGCAATAATAGCAAGATAACGTTAGCTTCAAATTTAGTCAAAGTTGTCAATAGGCAATGAATGAACATTCAATTTCATAATAAATAGTTGGTGAAAACAATCATTCACACAAACTGTCGCCCTACTGTGAGTTTGCTTGATTATTTACAATAGAGATCGATAGCTAGCTGCTAGAAACCTATATGTTGTATTCACCAAAGTTAGCGCTGACTGCATTGTTCTAGCTAATTATATCCTTGTGTTTGTTAGGCGAACATGAAAGTCCATTTAGAAAAACCAAACTGGATTTACCCTGTCCAGCAGAAACAGAGCTAACGTTCCCTGAATGTCGGATTGGAAGCCCTTCTGCCGGCGGAGTTCTCACCAGCTTTCAAAGGCTTTTCCAGTGTAAATTCGGGCATGCGTTCCTTCTCCTTTTCCCTCTTCTTTGTATTTTTGCAATCTGTTCATCAGAACATCGTCTCTTTGGTCGTGTGTCGGCCATATCAAACTTAAAGAGTTCAAATTATAACTTCCCTCTTCATGCTTCTCTCCTCCACACCCCCCATGTACGCTCACTAACCCCACCGCCAGGCTGGAACACTGTTTGTTATGTTTCGTGGAGCGGGTCGCCCCAGTTTGATTTTGTTGCTGTTTGTGGAGCCTGGGCTGTCTACAGAGACCGCATTTATTTACAGTGTGTTCAGGGGACAGGCAGCTAGCGGATAGTGAGGAGATGAAGATAGTGAGGAGTGAAGTTTGCTGTATGTGACAAAAAATGTTTTGGCCTAAAAAACGCGTGACATCGCTTAGAGCACCTTTAATAAAGACTTCAGCAGCCTCGCTCTATCTACACTTGGTTTAAAGGGGTCATATAATGTCATTTTTTAACAAGCTAATTTGATTCTTTAGGGTCTAAATTAAAAGTTTGTAATATACTTATAAATTAAAAATTCTCATTAGTATTGTAAGAAAACACTTATTTTACCTGGTCAAAAACTCTGTTTTCAGCACGCCGTTTTAGTGCATATGACTTTAAATGATAATGAGCTTTGCTCACCCCGCCTCTCTGTTCTGTGCGTACACCGTTTGAACACAATAACACAATAACCATAACGCGTTGTTCAGTATAAACGTGGGATTATGCATTATATTGAGAACGTCATACATAGAAAACATGCCGTAATGTACCCTGAGTGTAAACCTTAGACGCATTCATTGTGAAGCATGCAGCTAGCGATTTGCAAAGATTAATATAAATATTAATGTAAAGTTTAATAAAACGTTACACTCACTTCAGTTGTTCTGGAGGTTCAGCAGGAACACGAATATCTGGTACCGATCCTTTATTCATGAGCAGCTTCTTAGCAAAACCAGGTTTATACTGATCCTCGTTTATAAAGCAGTCTGGTGTGTGAAATGATTCGCGCAAACATGAGAGCATTGACGTTGCTCGTGGGGAATATTCCCTTCGAAAACAAACTCAGCCACTGCGTCTTCGGCGGTTCGGATTTAGGAACATTAAAATGACTGTGTTCGTTATTACACCCAAGAACAGAACACCACAATCGCTTAGACGCAGGGGCGGTTTCTTCATTAGGGCGATTGGGCGACGCACCACCAAAGTGTGAAAGTGATTTTTTTCAATCACATTCACAATCTCATTCAACAACAGAGTTACGCTAGCCGTCACTATAGTCCAATCAGCGTCATGTCACGTTCTGTGGAGTACCGCCTCTTTTTGGGCGATTTCACTCTGGCTGAGAATCGCCCCGAGTGTTCCCATAGACTTCCATTCAAAGATGTTTTTTTTCGAACTGGAGGCACTGCAATGCATTCTCTATGGGTTCCGGGAAGTGACAAATAATATTTAAAAACAATTTGAATTTGAATAACAAGAAAAAATGAAACACTACAATAATATCTTTATCAAATGTGATTAAAAAAAATAAAAATAAAAAAGAATGAGAGCGAGAGCTTGAGAAACTGCTGGGATAGGGATCTCGCGACTCGCGCGTTGAGGCCAGCTGAACTTGAACAACGTCATGGCAAACGCAGTCATTTATCGTGTCATTAAAATAAATACCAGTCAGCCCGTCGTAGTAATCAGCATACATTGAGCAGGAGCAAGTAGCAACAGGAACAACAAAATCTAGGCGGGCCTTGGGAGAAGAAGACAAGCGGAGGCTGTCTAAAGAGGTATTGCTGAACATTTTAATACTCGAGTGTTGAAAAATCTCACTTTGTTTTTACAATCAGTTGAGGAAAGGATGGTAGCAGTCTTTTTTACTCCTAGCATTTTACTTTGAAATTTGTACATTTCCATTCGAACACCAACACAATCTTGTATGTCCAAAACTGTTACTTTTCAGGAAACGAAAGAAAACCTTTTTTTCCCCAAAATAATTTCCAAGCTCCTTTAATGCTTTCCATTGGTAAAATATTTGTAAAACACATTGACAGATGTAAAGGGTGACCAATAGCATTAAGTTTTGAAAAAATAGGGAGATAATACAATATGGATTCTGCCTGATACATTGTTGCTGTCGGGATGGAAACCTTGTATCTCTATATTTATATTATAATAAATAAATTATTTTATAACTAAAATAAATGTATTTATTTTGT
This sequence comes from Tiaroga cobitis, assembly GCA_030578255.1. Lineage (NCBI taxonomy): Eukaryota > Metazoa > Chordata > Actinopteri > Cypriniformes > Leuciscidae > Tiaroga > Tiaroga cobitis. The sequence goes on along the minus strand of CM060597.1, from coordinate 5,276,729 downwards.
CAGGTCTGCGACACAATCTTAAAGTAGTGAAGTTGCCTTTACATGCTTAAGCTGTTAATTTATCCATTGCATGGGTGGACCTTATCCTTATCAATCATCCAAACATTTGCCCCCCCCTGAGAGATTTTGCAGGAGCCGCCACTGCTTAGACGCCATTCTGCTCATAGACAGTGCTCCAGCATATCAACAATGACCGCGCCGGTCCGCGCGGAGTATGATTGACGGGCGGGTCTGTGTTGAAACGCTGCTGTCAATCAACAATCGCGGGAGGGGCGTCCGACCGTGTGACGTCACAAAATCGAACGGCTCAATTTGATGCAGGGGAAAACATATAAGGAGATTAAATAAATAAAAAACACTAGATGGATTTTTATCATTTTATGATGGTTGTGTACAGGCACTGCCAACACACATTTCAGTACAATCAGTGCATGTACCATTATATGACCCCTTTAAAGAACTGTAGGTGTGTGTGGATAGATGGGTTTTCTGTGTATCTGTCTAGTGTTGTATCATTTTCTATGTGCTTGAGGAGACTTTACAGAGTGCTGGACTCTTTCATTGTCAATGGAAATAAATGTTGTGATGTTTTTCCATCAAGAGGTGCATGCATTTTTGGTCAATATCTTGTATTGACAATGCAAGATCACCCTGTAAAGTCTCCTCCAGCACCTCATAAAGACTCTCAATGAATTTAAGGTCTGGACTTAGTAACGCTTTTGCTCAATTTAACGCATTGGCAAAAAATCAGTTTGGATTTAAATAGGCAAATGCTTGAGAGACTATGATTGGATCATTATTGCAGTGATTATTATGTTTCTATATATTTGGCAACAGTTCTTCTAAGCCTAATTGATGGAGTGTGTGGCTTTTCATTTCTTAAACAACCATGTAAGAAGACACATCATGGCCATATTCCAGGATGAACATGTCAAATTTCATCCGGCTCAAACTGTGAAAGAATGGTTGTGAGGATCGTGAAGAATCAGTTTCACACGTGTATTGGCATGGAAAGTCCAGACCTTAAACTCATTGGACGTCTATGGGATGTGCTGGAGGAGACTTTACAGAGTGCTGGACTCTTGCGTTGTCAATACAAGATCTTGACAAAAAGCTGATGCACCTCTGGATGAAAAAAAACGATAACATTTATTTCCATCAAAATGTGCATCAAGTTCTGGTCAAGATCTTATTGATCCATCAATTAGGGTTAGAAGAACTGTTGCCAAACATACAATATGCTAGAAACATAATAATCACTGCAATAATGATCCAATCATTAACTTGCTGTTATTCTTCTCCTCTGTCGCTGCCTGTATTGTTCCCATCGCATCTCAACGTCTCGAGATGTTAGCTGGCAGACTGCAGCGAGTTCTCTCCATCCTCTCCCAGAATCCATCCATCCATGCGCACTCGTCATTAATCTGTTTTCCCCATCTTTATTTTTTGTTGGATGGAGGAGTGTGAATGTGTGTGTGGACTCCCCCGAGTTCTGTTTGTGCTGACTCAACACACATTCACTTATAATTCAGACTCCTGTCACAGACTGATTCGCAGGGCTAGGGATTTCGTCTTATTGCATTGTGGGACCCCCTGCGACGTTCCCGCGGATGAGCGGGGCCGCTCTGTGCTTTCAGGGACTCCCTCGTCAGCAGAAAAACTGATGGGCGGGACGGCAGAGAGGGGGGGGGGGGGGGGGGGGGGGGGCGCCGCGGTCGGGACGGGACCCAAGTGTCTCTGTGGGAGAACAAAGTGTAATTAAAAGACTCTTAATGGATTTATTAATAAATGAAACATCCAGGAGCGTGTGTGTGTGTGTGTGTGTGTGTGTGTGTGTGCATTCAGCATATGCTAAAACCACTTCAATTTCACATGCTTTCTGCGTGGATGAATAAGCAAGAGTACATTCTTTAACAGTTCTAGCTTCCTTAACTTTTGCCTTACGCTAACAGTTAAAATCCAATTAACACACCGCACGCCTCACTATTCTGGATCGTGATTTGTGAGGCTTCGTGCGAGTTTAGAAATCTCGAGTCACCCCTTTTTCACATCTGTTTGGTTTTATCGCACAGTTTTTCTTGGAGAAGTTATGGTTATTGTTTCAGAGGTGTATGTCTTTTTTTCAGTGCCATCAAATTCAGACTGAAGAATTATGTTCTTAGAGAAACACTGTCATTAAAACTGCACTTTTTGTCCATTTTGTTATAATGTCCTCTGAGATCCACTTATAATGTGATACACCAAAAAGCATCCTAATTTAGAAGTAATAATTTCTATCCTGTTTTTGAGCCTTTCTTTCACACTCTCAGTTTTGATGGCAGTGTCGCATTCAAGACTTGCAAGTAAACGCCCATATGATTGGGTAACAGTAACATATTAAGATCATTTTCATCGTCCCTGCCATGGGGAATTGTTCTTAAAACTTCCGATGTTGAAAAATATATCTTGTTACATATAGCTGAACCTTTTGTTTTACATATGTGTTATAAGTTTTGTTTCGAATAAAGTAGGATCACAAGGAAGGCAATACAAAGACTGTTTTTCCACAACTTGGTTTTTTAATGAAATTGTGTAAATGCAATCTTGTATTGATCGTTGTTGTTTTTTAATGTTTATTTGACTGTTGTGTCTGTAATGTGCAATGGTGGCGAATGAGTTTCCCCTTACAGGGATTCATAACGTTTTCTAACTAACTAACTAAGGCAATGCAAAGACTGTGTTTTTCCACAACTTGGCACTTCAAAACATCTGAAATCCTCTATGGTTTTGTTGCTCAAGTAATCCCGTGTTTGCGTCTGTCTCGTATTTACTACTACGGGACATGTGGGCGGGGCTAAAGAGGGAAATTATGTAGAAGTGGGCGTCGATCTTCTTTTGAAGAGGCGGTCTTTCGTCACACTATGACATCACAATGTGACAAATTCCGAAACGAGTCGTTTTCTGAGCTTGGTTTCAACTAAAGCTGTGTTTGGACTAACGATGAAGTTCTGAAATTTACCGGATGTTTCTATAGTATAATGACGTCTTATATGTCATTTCAATTTCTCAATTCGTGACTCTTTAAATACGACTAAACGGCATTGGCATACTCCTTTATGTTCAGTACATTGAATCTAGTTGTCCTCTTTACCAAAGTTTATTTAGATTTACACATTCATGTTCACATACTTGTTCGTATTTAGACCATGTTAGGCACTTAACGAACTTTTGTGACTGAGAGAAAGGCTGAATAGCTTGCAGTTTGTCAGCTTTGCCTATCTGAGTCCTGGCATGTCCTCTAAACTCACCATTAGCTCTTTCCAAGGTCGCTGGCTGTGTGGTGAACAGCGTCTGAAATATAAATGACTTTTTTACTGCAGGTCACCCTGCATGCTATTGTTCCTAATACGTTCTTAAGCTTTGATTTGCCATATAAATGTTAAATGGCAGACGAGGGAGGAAGCGGGAGATGTATTTGAGCGTGCTTATGGAGGGGTTAGCATAGCGTGTCGCTGCCCTATAGAGGGCAATGATTTTGGCGTTGGCAACCGAGTGGAACAATGAAAGAATGAAGCGAGAGGAGGAGATGAAGGAGAAGAGAGAGACGGGCGCTGTCCTCTTGCATTCTTAGAATTAAAATACTTAAATAATTAAAAGTCTTTTCCTCTAAATGAGCTTAGAGAACAAGGACATGCTATTTTAATAGCATTGAAAATATTTTTTCTTTCATTGAAAAGCACTTCTTAATTTTTTACCCACACTAACTAAATCCTCTGGGATGAAGTCAGGCAATTAGCGGTGTTTTGTCCAGAATTCCAAGACTGTAATCATTTCATTGATAGCCCTGATTATCGTTACATACCGTCAGGAGCCAGGCTTTAAGAAGCTCTGTCTGCCAGGCTTAGAGAAGGGGGTTTCCAGATCCCCTGAAGGACACACTTAAGGAAAGCCCTTCCCGGTAAAGCCTGGAGAGATTTGTCAGTGCAATACCTGGCAACCCAGATCCCGCATTACCGCAGTGAATCAATGCAAACGTGGCAGCGATGAATGAATCACCTTTGAGGAGAGTGTGAATGAGCGCGAGGGAGATAGAGGTGTGGCGGTCACAGGGGGAAGCCTCTGTGCATGTGTGCGTTTGAGTGTGCTTGTGTTTGATGTGTGTGTGTCTGTGTGTGTCTGTGTGCGCGTGCAATGTGTGTGTGTGTGTGTGTGTGTGTCACTGTGTGTGTGTGTGTGTGTGTGTGTGTGTGTGTGTGTGTGTGTCAGCTTGCGTGTGTGTGTGTGTGTGTGTGTCTGTGTGTGTCTGTGTGCGCGTGCAATGTGTGTGTGTGTGTGTGTGTGTGTGTGTCACTGTGTGCGTGTGTGTGTGTGTGTGTGTCAGCTTGCGTGTGTCTGTGTGTGTGTGTGTGTGTGTGTGTGTGCGACGCTCTGTACGTGTGTGTGCGTGCGTGTGTGTGCGTGTGTGTGTGTGTGTGTGTGTGTGTGTGCTTGTCTCTCTGTGTGTCCGTGCTCGTCTGTGTGTGCTTGTGTGCATGTGTGTGTGTGTGTGTGTGTGTGTGTGTGTGTCTGCAGTCTCTGCAGGGTGTGTTCTCATCATGTCTAAATGAGTACAACAAGTTTACATAAATTCAATGCTGACGCATCACAATGTTAAACATGAATCATGTCTTCATGAGTTAACAGATTCATCATGAGTGATTCAATTAAGCAATGATGCTTTTACACTCTCTCACATTTCACACACTCATGTCACCTATAACACTGCAGCTTGTCCTAAAGATCAATAGTGTTCAGAGATAGATTTGTGTGTGTGTGTCAGTTTTGATGTTCATATACTCTTCTTTATAAGCTATAATTGCTCATTTAGTCTGCATTTTGTTTGTACGAAATCTTGTCATATCAGTGACTTGATCAGTGATTGTCATGTGCCCTCAGCCCATCACATCATATCACAGTTATGTTTCTGAAGCTAAAGTTTGTTGGCTGCTATAAATGATGAACAAATGAGTGAAAATATGGATAAGGTGTGATGTTTTCAGGCTAATGGGACCAAAGAGGAGAATAAGGATTAGATTAAGGACTCGTGAGATTAGCCTGAGGGTGTGTGGTGTAAAAGATGGATGACAGAGTGACCTCAGTTAGAAAAGAAGAGGTCAAGATGAGGAAAAAGAGGGAAAGAGGGCAAGGAGAGCGAAAGGGGAGGAGACGGTCCCCAGCAAGCAATAACTAGACTATATAAGTAAAATAATGACAAATGTTTTTGAAACAAAAAAGCTTGTTGAATTGCACTACTTGAAAAATTATGCATTGCATTAACCATGTTTGCATTTCAATGCATTGTATTTTTAGGGCTTGCATTTTTATGAGCTGAAATTCAACATGGTTGCATATTTAAAGGGATAGTTCACTTTGAAATTAATTTTTGATATGTTTTAGCTTACCTCTAGTGCATCCAAGATGTAGGTGTCTTTGTTTCCACAGTATCTTCAATTTTGATAATTTTAGGTAAAACCGTTGTTGTCTGTCAGTCATACAATGGAGGTGAAGGGGGTCCAACTCAAAGAGCAGTCAAAATTAAACATTATTTAATGACTCGTAAATGTAAGTACACATTGATGCCCTAAGACACGAAACGAGTGGTTTTTGTGAGAAAACGAACAGTATTTATATCTTTTTTAGCTCGTGTAAGCATATCCATGTCCAACTGATCTGAGAGCAGGGCGCTTCGGTCTGCGCATGCGTACAGCGTTCGCCGGAATGCCCCGGTTGTGTTCAAATAAATAAGGTTGTGAAAAAAAATCAACGTTGTCTGTTGGTATATAGAAATCGTCTTCCATTGCGATCCTGTATATCTAAATATGTTTAGATCTTCACAGTGTAAGGTAAAACTTCCGAAATCTCTGCATAAACAATGAGTGACGTAAACACGCGCGAGGGAGCCCTTCCGGGGCATTCCGGCGAACGCTGTACGCATGCGCAGACCGAAGCGCCTTGCTCTCAGATCATTTGGACATGGATATGCTTACACGAGCTAAAAAAGATATAAATACTGTTCGTTTTCTCACAAAAACCACTCGTTTCGTGTCTTAGGGCATCAATGTGTACTTACATTTACGAGTCATTAAATAATGTTTAATTTTGACTGCTCTTTGAGTTGGACCCCCTTCACCTCCATTGTATGACTGACAGACAACAACGGTTTTACCTAAAATTATCAAAATTGAAGATACTGTGGAAACAAAGACACCTACATCTTGGATGCACTGGAGGTAAGCTAAAACATATCAAAAATTAATTTCAAAGTGAACTATCCCTTTAAGCTGTGAATATTTCAATTCAAAACATTTCACACACGTTTTCATTTTTAAAAATTCAATAATCCATATTCACCTTCCAGATTTCCCTTCCAAAATATTCATTCTGTTTAAAAATACAACCTCTGATATTCGAGAGGTGATCTTCAGGTCCATTTTATTTCGCTTTACAAATTCAGTGGTTCAAATTCGACAGAAGATTCAACATTTGACATCCGGGACCATCAGCAGGAAAATCAATGGATTGCCGATTGATAATCTCCATAGCTGTTGATGAAGACTAGAGCAACGGGTGAGAGACTCATTCATTCATAAAAACGGGTTTACGAATGAATGAGTATGTGAATGACGAATGAATAACTATAGACCGATCTCAAATCTTCCTTTCAAAGGCAAGATCATTGAAAAAGTTGTCTTCAATCAGCTGAACAAATTCTTAAGCTTGAATGGATACTTTGACAATTTTCAATCTGGTTTCCGATCGCATCACAGCACAGAGACAGCGCTCATAAAGATAATAAACGATATTCGCTTAAATACTGATACAGGCAAATTATCAGTGCTGGTACTACTCGACCTCAGTGCTGCATTTGACACTGTCGATCACGACATACTTCTTGATAGGATGGAAAACTGGGTGGGGCTTTCTGGGATAGTCCTAAAATGGTTCAGGTCATACTTAGAAGGGAGAGGTTATTATGTGAGTATAGGAGACCATAAGTCTGAGTGGACATCCATGACATGCGGAGTCCCTCAAGGCTCGATTCTTGCACCACTCCTATTCAACCTGTATATGCTCCCAATGAGCCAAATAATGAGAAAGAACCGAATCTCTTACCACAGCTATGCAGACGACACACAGCTCTACTTAGCCCTATCGCCTAACGACTACAGCCCCATTGACTCCCTGTGCCAATGCATTGATGAAGTAAACAGTTGGATGTGCCAAAACGTTCTTCAGTTAAACAAAGACAAAACTGAAGTCATTGCGTTTGGAAACAAAGATGAAGTTCTCAAGGTGAATGCATACCTTGACGCTAGGGGTCTAACAACTAAAAATCAAGTCAGGAATCTTGGTGTGTCTCTAGAGTCAGACCTTAGTTTCAGTAGTCATGTCAAAGCAATAACTAAATCAGCATACTATCATCTGAAAAATATTGCAAGAATTAGATGCTTTGTGTCAAGACTTAGAGAAACTTGTGCATGCTTTCATCACCAGCAGGGTGGATTACTGTAATGGACTCCTCACTGGCCTTCCTAAAAAGACCATAAGACAGTTGCAGCTCATACAGAACGCTGCTGCCAGGATCCTGAGCAGAACCAGAAAATATGAACATATCACACCAGTCCTCAGGTCTTTACACTGGCTCCCAGTTACATTTAGGATTGATTTTAAAGTATTATTACTGGTATATAAATCATTCAATGGCCTAGGACCTCAATATATTGCCGATATGCTCACTGAATATAAACCTAACAGATCACTCAGATCATTAGGATCACATCAGCTAGAAATACCAAGGATTCACTCTAAGCACGGAGAGTCTGCTTTTAGCTATTATGCCAGCCGCAGCTGGAACCAGCTTCCAGAGGAGATCAGATGTGCTGGAACCAGCTTCCAGAGGAGATCAGATGTGCTGGAACCAGCTTCCAGAGGAGATCAGATGTGCTCCTACAGTAGTTACATTCAAATTCAGACTCAAAACACATCTGTTTAGCTGTGTATTTACTGAATGAGCACTGTGCCACTGTTCGTCCGACTGTTTTTACTGTACTGGTTTTGTCTTTGTTTGTTTTTAATTTATTTTTATTATAATCTCTGGAAGAGATTTTGAAGGAGAGCGGGAGAGTCTTCACTCCGATGAGGCGAGTGAAGGAGTAAGTTAGTTATACTGCTGAGAGTATAAGATGTCGCTGAGAGCGCCGTTAAGGGTAACGGCAGCAGACAGTGAAGCGTGGTCTGTGGGAGCCCCGCTGGGCATTACTGGTGTAGCACCACCCCAGCAGAGGACGGCCCTGGGCTAGAGGTACAGTGGCACCGTAAACCGGCTCAATCTCTTCCATCTCAGATAGGGGTGGACCAGGACTACTTTATTTTATTTTTTATTCTAAACTGTTTTAATTATTCTTATTTGGTTTGATTATTTTAATTTCTTCTATGTAAAGCACTTTGAATTGCCATTGTGTATGAAATGTGCTAGATAAATAAACTTGCCTTGCCTTGTCTTTACAGAAATGGAGTAAGTATTTGTGATGATTATCGAGGCCAGTATAGCTATGGAAAAGCTGATAAAGACACAAAAGGTGTGATTACATTTAAGTCTTCAGTTAGTTTTGCACATGTAAGCAGCTTTCTCTACCATGAACGAGATTATAAAGTTATTCCCCGATGCTGATGTACAGATAAAACGTTAAATCTGAGGTAGTAGACATATATTTCTCTCGGTTGTTTAGTTTTCTTAACTTTATATCGCGGCTGCTGCAGAATGGGGATTCCCTCAATACGTCACTCTCCAGGATTCCCCCGCGGTCGGGACACTTAACGCTTTATGGAAGCTTGTTTCTGCCACTGAATAAAAAATACATAAATAATAATAATTATTGCGAGAAATCAAGTCGCAATTGCGAGATATAAAGTCAGAATTCTGAGAAATAAAGTCGCAATTGCGAGAAAAAAAGACAGAATTGTGACTTTTTATCTCACAATTCTGACTTTTTTTCTCAGAATTGCAAGTTAATGTCTTGAAATTCTGACATCTTTTCTCAGACTTGTGAGATATAAACTCGCAATTGCGAGTTATCAGGCCAATTCTAAGGGGGAAAAAAGAATAACTTTTTTCCCCTCAGAATAGTTTATCTCACAATTTTGACTTTATATCTCGCAATTCTGACTTTACATCTCGGAATTCTGACTTTATCTCGCAATTCTGGCTTTATAACTCGCAATTCTGGCTTTATAACTCGCAATTCTGGCTTTATAACTCGCAATTCTGAATTTATAACTCGCAATTCTGACTTTATATCTCGCAATTCTGACTTTATAACACGCAATTGCGACTTTATATCACGCAATTCTGGCTTTATAACTCGCAATTCTGACTTTATAACACGCAATTGCGACTTTATATCACGCAATTCTGGCTTTATAACTCGCAATTCTGACTTTATATCTCGCAATTCTGACTTTATATCTCGCAATTCTGGCTTTATATCTCGCAATTCTGACTTTATAACACGCAATTCTGGCTTTATATCTCGCACTTCTGACTTTATATCTCGCAATTCTGACTTTATATCTCGCAATTCTGGCTTTATATCTCGCAATTCTGACTTTATACCTCGCAATTCTGGCTTTATATCTCGCAATTCTGACTTTATACCTCGCAATTCTGACTTTATAACATACAATTGCAATTTTATATCACGCAATTCTGACTTTTTATCTCGCAATTCTGAGAAATAATGTCAGAATTGCGAGATGTAAACTCGCAATTGTGAGAAAAAAGGTCAGAATTGTGAGATAAAAAGTCGCAATTACCTTTTTTATTTTTCATTCTGTGGCGGAAACAAGCTTCCATACTTAATGGACTAATACAGTGATATTAAAGACCAAACGCGCACCTTATTGGGGATGTAGGCTATACTAGATATAGGAACAGGCAAGCGAAATCATATGAACGTGAACGTAACGTAATATGAACGTAATGTGCAAAGTTTCACGCTAAGCGATTCCCAGTGCAAAACTGGCATAAAGTTGGCTGAATATACTCTATGAGTAACCCACTTCAAGCCAATAACCTTGAATTTTGGTTACATGTCGGTTTTGCCAAAACAACTTGCGAGATGTACAGTATATAATATATCATCATGTAAGCAAAGTAAACAGTGATTACAAGGTGATTGGTTTCATTTCTTCACTCATTTCATTTCTTTATCTAATTGATGACTAGTCTATTCTTGGGCTATGGTTTAGACGTCTATAAAATTTTCACTGACAGCTCAAATTTGGCCTTGTTTATAGACGTCTGAGCTGTGTGTCTTTTAAACGCAAAATTGCTTGCTGGGTAGTGTGTTAAAATGCTGATTTGACTTCATTAGTTTGTATTTTCCCATCCCTGTCATAGTATGTCGGTCTGTTCTTGAGATTTGTGAATAATGATTAAGTCTAAGTAAGTGATTAGGTTCTTTAGCAGTGATGGTTGTCCAGTTCAGGTGAACTAACACGTTGTGTCATCTGTCACCATGGTGATGCCGGTTGCTTGGGATGATGTCGTCGCATTCCGACATCTCCGGCTGCTTTCCCAGCATGACGTGAGCAAGTCCTAATTTAAAGCGTCAGAATGAATTCATACACACGATCATTAGAGCAGAACATTATGCACATCGAAACTCTAAAAGGTAAAGCACGTAATTATGCAGTATTGGGGTAACTGGTAGCGCAAGTTACCTTTTTTACAAGTAACTAGTAAAGTAACTCATTACTTTTGAATTGACATATTTTACATATATTTACATCTGAGTTACTTTTTCAAATTAGTAATGCAAGTTACTTTGTTTTCCCATGTATTGACTGACAGCTCTCCTGTCCACATGTTGAGAGATAAATCGTAAGTGCAGAGGCGTTGTGTGTGAAAACATGATGCTTATTGATCAGTCAATGCATGCTCACATTAATGTTCCTCAAAATGAATAAAAACAGTGAATGCAAACTCAGAATATTAGGCAAATGTGCCATAGATATGTTAAATAACACAAATGTACTTTATGCATTTAATCTCACTTTATTTATCAATGTCTGCTGACCTTCGATGATCCAATTTAGCCATATTAATAAGCTAAAATATTTGTGTTTTTATTCCTAAAGTAAGAAATCGCATACTCTCCTCAATAGGTACTTGTTTTAAATAAGTAATTACTTCACGACCGCTAAAAAAGTATGCTGTATATATGAATGTAATCTGGACGTACTACATCCGCCATGTTGCCATGATCATGTGACCTACCAGCGTCAGTTACGTACTGTACAGGCATGAATTTATTCATTTATTCACTTTTGGTGTGAAAAGGCATTTACATTTGCCAAAAATATAACTTTTTGTTTTGTTTTTGTCGTTAAAAAACAAACAATGATGGGTGGTCTCTTTTATCACACCAAAATAAAAATAGTTTTTGAAACAATTTTCTATCAGAAATTACTAAGAAAGTCAAGTACCTAAACTGCATAGCAACAACCCCTCAGGACAGGCAGTGCCACGCACATTCAGAAAATGTCAAATCTGGTCTTAAAACTGTGATTTTGTAAGTGTTTTTCCCTGGATTAGAGTCCAAACATGAACCTGAAATAGTATTGCTGTATGTGAATGAAGCACTGAGTAAATGAAAGTGAAGGGAGGAACAAATACGCAGGCCGGCTGTTTTCTTGCTTTTATGACTTCTGACATCACCGCGAGCGAGTGAGACGGAGAGATGAAGAAGAACACCTGATTAGCATTGCGTTCATGTCCCACTGCGTGACTCTGACTGGCTGGGAGAGAGAGAGAGAGAGAGAGAGAGAGAGAGAGAGAGAGAGAGAGAGAGAGAGAGAGAGAGAGAGAGAGAGAGAGAGAGAGAGAGAGAGAGAGAGAGAGAGAGAGAGAGAGAGAGAGAGAGAGAGAGCAAAGGGACATGGGAGAGAAGGGAGGAGAAGGACAGAGCGAGAGAAAGAGCCAGATCAGCACTTTCCAGAGGCCAGGGCACGGGAAAGAAGAGAGACTGGTGGACCCGGGAGGAGAAACAAAGCACACACAAACACACACACACACACTAGGCTAATTGCTTCCCTCTCTTTTCATCTCTCTCTCTATTTGCCGACTCTTTGGCCGGGGTTAAAACAGCAGGATGGCAGTGTCAGGAACAACTGTTGTTCTATAGGTAAACTCTGACTTAGTCTCTGTGTCTCAGCGGTTAACAATGCACAATCCTTCCTGACAGATAGAGCAAGGCTCCTCACAACACAACATGCACCTATTTTTTTTAAGGGTAAAATAGGTGTATACCTACTGTATATATGTATATGCATATACATATATGTGTGTGTATATATATATATACACACATATACTGTATATGTGTGTGTGTGTGTGTGTGTGTCTATATATATATATATATATATATATATATATATATATACATACACTACGGGGCTGTTGAATGCTTGAATCTGATTGGTTGACGAACATTCTAAGGTGTGCCATTTTTTTCAATTATTCTTTATATATATATATAAAGCTATCAGCCAATGCTGGGTTCAATTGGTGATGTTGGATATTTAATTGTTAATCATTTATGTACTTTGCTGATTTTTCTTTTTGAAAATCCACTGTAGTGCCATTGAAAGACACCAATAATGTTATAACAATAATATCCATAAATATAATTTTCATTATTCTACAAATGTGGTAACTGAATTCGTCCTTTGTACAGTAGTATTTAAAACATTTTTTTTTTTGTGTGTGTGTGTTTATTTTTTATTTATTTAGAAAAAATAGAATAGGATTTTAGTGTTGACAGTTATATTATATAATTTTGGCCATACACTACTGTTCAAAAGTTTAGGGTCAATATTTTTTGAGAGAAATTAATACTTTTATTCTGCAAGGACACATTCAATTGGTCGAAAGTAACATTTATAATGTCATATACATTTATAAAAGACATTTATAATGTTACAAAAGATTTCGATTTCAAATAAATGCTGTTCTTTTTTAACTTCTATTCATCAATGAATCCTGAAGAAAATGTTTCAGTTTCCACAATATGAAGCATTGATGATAATCAGAACTGTTTCTTGAAAAAAATCAGCATATTAGAATGATTTCTGAAGGACCGTGTGACACTGAAGAGTAATGATGCTGAAATATTCAGCTTTTGATCACATGTAAATTACATCTTAAAATATATAAACCGTAATAAAATTTCACAATATTACTGTTTAAATGTATTTTTTTTACTTTTGTGTATAAAGATTTTAGACAAACAATTTCTTACGAACAACATTTTTGCGAATTAATAAAGATTTTAGACAAACAATTTCTTACGAACAACATTTTTGCGAATTAATTAAATATTCGTATAATTTTATTTGGAAGTTGCAATCAAACTCAATAAATTGAAAGGGCTTTAAAGGGCTTTATACTTTTTCAAACATTAGAGGAAAAAGTGGAGAGTGATGCACACACACAGTCACACACACACACACACACACACACGCACACATCAGACTCAGACATGAGATGTGTGTGTATGCAGCAGTGGTCATTAACTAATGCATGGTGGGAGTGTGTAAGGCACTGACGTAAACACACACACACCAGACCAGCCCTCCATCATCACATCATCTGTCTCTGTCAGGCTGCGTGCCAGCATGACCACACACACACACACACACACACACACACACAAGCAGTGGGGTTCGGGTGTGTAAACCTTCTGCAGCATTTAAAGTAACGTTTGAAACTCCAGTGGTGCAAGGACAGATGGAGGTATCGGGATGCTGTGTCCTGAGGTGAATGTTCAGTGATCCCGTCTCCGTTTCCTCGGGATGAATTGAAAGAGAGAATGGATTGGTTTTGTTTAGACCCCTTCACACTAACAGTTATTTTATCACTGGAGTTCACCAAGTTGGAGTTGGATGGATGATTGGGCTGTGAAATGGAAATGTTGAGAATTTGATGGCAAAGAATGTGAGAATAAGGAATCAGGAATAGGTTTTCTTTCCGCTAAAAAATGCAATGGATGCACTTATATATAAATACAGTGGTGCATAATGCATGAATGTAACAGAATATCAACATTGACTACGTTTACAAGCTGTCAATATTCGGGTTATGGTCGGGTTAATGTCACTATTCGGGTTTCTGAAACATTCGGAATAACCCTTTTACATGCGTGAGCAGAGAGAGTTACTCCTGTACACATAGCATTTGTAATCAATTGGCAATATCCCGATGTAAACGGCGACGCACGGTTAGCGTCTGGACGTACGGACAACCTTAAGACGCAATATGCGTCATTTTCGATTCTTCTTCCTGTATCCAAGGTCACCTTCTTGTAAATCTCACTATCTCGGTACTTTTTGCCGTCAACAAAAGACATTATATTCATGTTTTTCAACACACTAATAAAGTAAATGGTTTCCTCCTCGCTCCAAAAGTATGTTTTCTCGCCATGTTTACCTCTACTTCTTGTTTACTTGCGCAGAACACAAATCAATGTTCCTTTTGATGGGGATATGCTGATACGCGTTTACATGACCAAATATTCAGGTTAGAAAAGGGGTAACCCAGGGATCATATTCAGGTTTTTGCCGGTGTTTACATTACCGTGCACGACCGGGTTATTGCTAATATTCTGGTTTTGAACGGGTTATTGCTAATATTCCGGTTTTGAACGGGTTATTGCTAATATTCCGGTTTTTAACAGGTTATTGCTAATATTCCGGTTTTGAACGGGTTATTGCTAATATTCCAGTTTTGAACGGGTTATTGCTAATATTCCAGTTTTGAACGGGTTATTGCTAATATTCCAGTTTTGAACGGGTTATTGTTAATATTCCAGTTTTGAACGGGTTATTGCTAATATTCCAGTTTTGAACGGGTTATTGCTAATATTCCAGTTTTGAACGGGTTATTGCTAATATTCCAGTTTTTAACAGGTTATTGCTAATATTCCGGTTTTGAACGGGTTATTGCTAATATTCCGGTTTTGAACGGGTTATTGCTAATATTCCAGTTTTGAACGGGTTATTGCTAATATTCTGGTTTTGAACGGGTTATTGCTAATATTCCAGTTTTGAACGGGTTATTGCTAATATTCCGGTTTTTAACAGGTTATTGCTAATATTCCGGTTTTTAACGGGTTATTGCTAATATTCCGGTTTTGAACGGGTTATTGCTAATATTCCGGTTTTGAACGGGTTATTGCTAATATTCCGGTTTTGAACGGGTTATTGCTAATATTCCGGTTTTGAACGGGTTATTGCTAATATTCCGGTTTTGAACGGGTTATTGCTAATATTCCGGTTTTGAACGGGTTATTGGCAGCTTGTAAACCATGATTTTCCACACATTTTTGTTACTCTGTATCTCTCTATGGTGGCAGCTGCCTGTTCCTTTTTCACAAAGGTTTTCTTCCTTGCTTTCTTTGATTCAGGGACCTTATCTTTTCCTCTCATCTCTTTCTTTTTATTCTCACTTTGTTTTCTGGTGTCAGCTGCATTTCTTCTCCACCTCACCCCTTCATTGCACTCTCTCGTCCCATCGGCAGTCCTCAGACGTGTCCAGCTCATTTAGACACAAATCATTAAGCTTTACAAAGAAAAAAAGGGCCCAGTAGTCTGACTTGAATTAATCCCAAACTGTCTGTTGACACCTTCCTGTCTGTTGTGACCTCTGAGTGTGTATAGAACGACCGACGGATGGATGGATGGATGGATGTATAGAGAGATAGACAGATATATGGACGGATGAACAAAGATATATAGATAGATAGACAGACGGACAGATGGATGTATGTATGGATGGATGGATGGATGGATGGATGGATGGATGGACGGAGATAGATGGATAGATGGAGAGATAGATAGATAGATGGATGGATGGATGGATGGATGGATGGATGGATGGATGGATGGATGGATGGATGGACGGACGGACGGACGGACAGATAGACAGATGTACGGATGGATGGACATTGATAGATAGATGGATGGATGGATGGATGGATAGATGGACGGACGGACGGACAGATAGACAGATATACGGACGGATGGACATTGATAGATAGATGGATGGATGGATGGATGGATGGATAGATGGACAGATGGACGGATAGTTCGAACAAACTGAAGTTGTTTGTTAAGAAAATTGAGAGACGTTCCCAAAGCAAGTGATTGATTGTCCAGCTGAATATTGTCATTACAGCGTTGGCACTAGCATTAGCATTAGCATTAGCATTAGCACTAGCACTAGCATTAGCACTAGCACTAGCACTAGCACTAGCCCTTCATTACTCGCACTCTCATTAGGCTGCAGGGAGCGTCCACTGTCATTTCATGCACTTTAACCTGATACGTCCACTGAATATGAAGCATGCACTTGTATCAGATATGCCTCCAGTTCACAGGCAATATAGTGCTGGACAAATATGCAAAGCAAGAAGTCGTCTGCAGGTTTCTAAAGTGAAGAGGCAGTTGAGAGGAATCAGAGTTATGTTTATGATCTGATTTATGTGCTTTTAGTTTTGTTGAGTGGACTGAATTTGACCTGTATTGGTTGTACATTTAAATGACTTCTGACCATTTCACAGTGCAGAATTATTCACCCATTAATTCTGCGTTTTCACATTATAGTTTTCAAAGTTATTTTTCTACCAGCATGGAAATATGCATTATCACACTAGCATTAAATAAATGTGGGGTCGGGTTAGATATTTAAAATGTTTTTGGAAGAACTCTTATATGCTCACCAAGGCTGTGTTTATTTGATAAAAAATACAGTAGAAACAGCAATATTGTAAAATATTATTAAAAAATGATCGTGATTTTAACGGTAAAAGACAAAACTGTTAATTGGTTAACAGAAAGTTTCCTTACTATATACGGTAAATAACTGTGATGGATCAAATGGTACATTTAATGTAATTTTACTGTAAAATACCGTTCTCTGAAAAAGAACAACTCATTGTATAATTTACAGTGAAAAACCGTAAAGTGACATTCCCACAATACCCTGCGTGACACTTCACATTTGATGTATTTTTGTTGAAATAACTATGTTTCTTCATAGTTTTCTTAGTTTGTAATGTTGTAATGTTGTTAAATTAGTGTTTATTGCATTTTTTTAATTTCATGTATGTTACCATGATGGTGTTTAATGTTTGTGCGAATGACACCGTGCAGCTTCTATATAATATTATTAACTTTCTTGTGGAAGAGCTGCTTGTGATGAGCCTTGATTGATCATGTGACTCATCACTGCTGTGATTGGTGGTTCTCAGTGTATTACAATTGTATAAAACAGATATTAATACTACAACAGGTCGGTAACTTAAACCGTATTTCATGATCTGATATAATGTTATTACTGTGAATTTTAAGTTAAGTCTGTTAAACCAATAACGTCGCTACCATATTTTTGACGGTAAAGTTCTGGCAACCACAGCTGCCGGTATTTTGCCGTAAAAATTATGTTTTATTTTTTACAGTGTACATTTTAAAATAACTATTTTAATATATTGTAAATTGAAGTTTATCCTTGTGATCAAAGCTGAATTTTCAGTATCATTCCTCCAGTCTTCAGTGTCACATGATCCTTCAGAAATCACTCTAATAGAAAGAAAACGATCATAAAAATCATTTAATATTCAAATTTTTCGCCACAGAGAACCTTTACTAATATTGTAAGTGGAAAAAAAAGATTAACAAAAATACATACGACCCCTTTAAAGTGCTCACATGCTTGATAATTAATGCATCCTCAGTTTTGTTTGTATCTCGATTGCTCTCTCTCTCTCTTCCCTCCTCTTTCTCTCTCCGAATGAGATATCAGCGGACTTTTGTTAGGATCTGTTGTGCCAGAAAGCGTTATCGATGCTTTGCGTGAAGTATGAGAGTCGTCCTCTTTTATTTAGCGTGTGAATGCCTTCCCGTAAAATAACGGTGCCATAACTTCTGCCCGCTCTCTTGTTCCCCAAACACTCGTTCGCTTTTCTCCTTGACTCCATCTCCAGCTGATTGGTTGATGTATGGCGTTATTCAGAGAGATGCAAAACCACATAACTCACCCTGACGGAGCGTATAGGAGAGATAGTGAGGCGTTAGAGGAGATCTCGAAGCGGTTGATGTCCCCGGTGGGCCGATGCGTCCGTGCAACTTTTGTTGAAGGCTGTGGGCTCTTGGCAGACTGGCATCCCTGAGCGCACGCACTCAAACACACATCAATATCATATCACCCATCAGGAGTGCCCTTCACACCCCCTGTCCCCGGAGACGGGGTTTATGGTTGTGCAGAGACTGTGCTCGTGTGTCACCGCTTCTCTGTGTGTGGCTTTCACTAGCGCCACTAAAGAGGCTGACACAAAGACGGATCCGCGGGGAGTTTCCCAGATGAAGGAAATGTGCCGTATCGAGGCAGAATATGCGGGTAAAATCTGTGAATATCGTTATGTGCCGCCTCTTTGCTTTCGTGTGCAGCCATTAATGTAAAAGCAGTGATTTGTGCGTTGGCCAGGGGCGTCGGACTGGGGGTAAAACCAGTACTGATTACCAGGGCCCCAAGGGGAGAGAGGGCCCTTGAAAAGTCTGGAATATATTTTATTTGGAACATGAGCCCATCAGGACTGCCTATACATAGGGCCCGGGATCTTGTGCTACGCCCCTGGCGTTGGCAGCCAGACTCTGTGCCATGTAGCTGAATGTTAAAACTGTAGTTTGGCCCCTGAGGGCCTCACCTTCAGAACTGATCAATGGACACTAGCAAACAGAGGGAAAGACTGAGAAAGAGAGAGAGATCAGACTATTTCTGCAGTGTTTTACATAGGGAGTGCAGAGAGGAATTGGGAGTCGCACAAAGGGAACGTGTGTGTGGGGAAAAAAGAGTGACAAAAAAGAGATCACCGTACTATAATGTTCAAAAGTTCGGGGTCGGCAAGATTGTTTTATGAATTTGAAAGAAGTATCTATTTTGCTCCCCAAGGCTGCATTTATTTAATCAAAAATACAGTCAAAACTAAATAATTTTTTCCCCGATATTCCACTTGAATTATTCTGCTAACTTTGCAACTACTTGTCAACTAATTAGAGTATTAGTCAGTGTTATTAGTCATTCTCATTAGAGTATTAGTGCTTGCTAACACTTTATTTTGATGCTCCTCAACAGACATTCGACTGACTATAACTACATGTCAACTTACTCTACTAACCCTAACGTCTAACCCTAAACTAATACTCTAATGAGAGTTAGTTGACATGTAGGTGCAATGTTACTTGTAGTTAGTAGAATGTCTAAAGTGGACCATCAAAAAAAAGTATAACCAAGCATTATAATATAATATAATATAATATAATATAATATAATATAATATAATATAATATAATATAATATAATGATGATTTTGTGCAAATGAGCCCCGCCTCCACTCACTCACTCAGCTCAGAGATCCACTCGTTGACGATCACACGTTGATCTGATTGGTTTCAAGGTAGTGTGTGACGTCAGAAACACCAGCGATTTCAAACCGTGTTTTTGAGACTGTCTTTGGTTCACTGCAGTTTTAAGGAGAACATACTCAGCAATGCTGTCGACTTATGAATTTACACATGGTTTGTCTTAAAGCATATTAAAAACACCACATACACATATAAACAACATTACCATGTCTTAAACACTATTTATATATTCTTCACTTTTTTATCTTTTTCTGTCTTTAACCTTCACAAGGGGTTCTCTAAGCTCTGCATAACTGCCACAATAGACACTTTACCTGTCATCTGTGCTTTTAATGGGAATGCTTAATATTTAATGAGCAGTCTGTGAGTTTACACATAAAATCCACCACAAAAAAAACTGTGGGTTATTATTGTAGAAGTTTTGTTGAAAGTTGTAGAGAAAACACAAAACTTCCACACATATTTCATTAATATGACTTTACTTTGCTTCTATTGGAGTCATTTCTATTGAATATTTCTGTGAATGTGCAAGTTTAGTTACTAATAGTAATTCAGCAACTATAATTCCCAGATGGGTATTACAAAGAAAATACACAGAGAATAATAATAATAATATTAATAATCATAATTTATTTCATTCATTAGGGTTATTTATGTTATGCTAAAATGTTAAACAGTTTTGCATTCACATTTAGTTTCCCACACAGTTGTGTGAACTTTTTGGTTTTAATATACATGCAATTAATAAACCGGCGGTTATAGTTCATTTAACATTTCTATCACCTCCCTTCTCCTTCAAAAACCCATAAACCAGAAGCCTATATGGTCAAATTTTTAGTAACCTCTCTATAGGCCTTATATGAAACAAACATGCAGAATTTTTGAATTTAGAATTTTTTGAATTTTTTGAATTTAGAATGTTGTCTTTGAACTTCCGTTTTTGCAGTAGCTCTTATTTGGCGTCATCATTAGCCGGTGGATTTACTTATTGTAGAGTTAACGAAAGTTATCATGATCATTGTAATGTTTGCGCTGATGACATAATGTCAGGACCGGGAAGATTTTAAAACGAGCGTTTTATTCATTAATCGGTAAGATCTTACCTTCATGCTGTGGAAATATAAACCAGAAGACAGAACAAGAGCTCATAATATCCCTTTAAACAATTCTGTGGCAGTGCCATGGTATTTTGATACAATATTAAACCATGCTACTGAATGATTACCATATTCATGTACCATGATGTTACACAGGCCAGTTTTATTTCATACATAAATCATTTTTTTTCATCTAGGATTACTTTCTAGTACAGTGCTCTGTTCAGCATCTCATTCTACCAAGAGTTTAGATAATGTTGAACCATTTCACTGAACTCTCATGTGGGGTTTTGTTTTGTTCACTTTCAGAAAAAAGGTACAAAAGCTAAGACGGTACCCCTTGAAAAGGTAATAATGTGTACCATTTAGATTTTAAAATGTACCATTTAGGTACTAATATGCAACGTTAAGGTACTAATATTCACCCGTTTTTGGGGTAAATAAGGTACAAACATGTCATTTTGAAAGGGTACCGCCCCAGTAACAGCTTTTGTACCTTTTTTATGAGTGTTAGTGCTGTCATTTCACCACAGTCCATTGTCCAGTACAGACAGAAACAACTTCATCTCCCCAAAGTGCTTGTATGTTAACTGAAGTGTTCTCCGTCTTTCTCTCAGAGCCTCAGCTGAAAGGTATCGTCACCCGTCTGTATTGTCGGCATGGCTTCTACCTGCAGATGTCACCCGATGGCACCTTGGACGGCACAAAGGACGAAAGCAGCTCCTTCTGTAAGTGTGTGCTTGTGGACACGTGTGTGTGTGTTTGTGTGCGTGTGTGTGCGTGTGTGTGAATCTGTGCGTGAGCTATGTTATAAGAGCTTTAAAAAAATCTGGTTAACCTTCCCTGAACTCACTATCACATTACATCTCACAGATTATAATGGGAAACAAACATTAAAGTGTGCCAGGTCTCTCTCTCTCTCTCTCTCTCTCTCTCTCTCTCTCTCTCTCTCTCTCTGTGTCTCGAATCCCTTGCCCTCCTCGCAGCAGTGTAAACCGGCATCTTTTCACAGCATGTTCAGGAGGATCTTTCATTCAGAGGTTGTTTTATCATTGCTCATCAGGAGACCCGATGGAGCGCCGCTTTGGGAAGAGTTTAGAACTAAACAATTTGCTCACTTTCAATTCATGAATGTGAATTTGGATTGAACTCGCCACACCCTCAGAACGCTGAATTCGAATTTGATTTGAAATGACTCCGAGAGGAAATCACTGAATTGTAATTTGAAAGGTGCTTTCCAGGTGTGTCATTCTTACTATTAATATTGCAATTAGAGTGTTGACTCTGAAGACTCCAAAAAGAAAAAGCGCATTGCAAATCACTTTACTAACCGAAGTGGAATGTGCCTGAATCTCTTGTGCAGAACGGTGGGTGACAGAATAACCTTCTAAAGTTCACTAGACAGTAGAGAATATTGTGTATAGTGCGTCATTTGGGACACAGCTAAATAAATTCACGTAGTGCATTATGGGAAGTGTTCTTTCTCTCTGATGCACAAGTTTATGCCTGTCTGTCTGTCGTTTGATCTATCGTTCTGTTGTTCTATCTATATGTCTGTCTGTCTGTCTGTCTGTCTATCTATCTATCTATCTATCTATCTATCTATCTGTCTATCTGTCTGTCTGTCTGTCTGTCATTTGATCTATCGTTCTGTTGTTCTGTCTGTCTGTCTATCTATCTATCTGTCTGTCTGTCTGTCTGTCTGTCTGTCTGTCTGTCTGTCATTTGATCTATCGTTCTGTTGTTCTGTCTGTCTGTCTATCTATCTATCTATCTATCTGTCTGTCTGTCTGTCTGTCTGTCTGTCTGTCTATCAATCTGTCTATCTATCTATCTGTCTGTCATTTGATCTATCGTTCTATCTATCTATCATCTATCTATCTATCTATCTATCTATCTATCTATCTGTCTATCTGTCTATCTGTCTATCTGTCTATCTATCTATCTATTTGTCATTTTATATATCGTTCTGTTGTTCTGTCTGTCTGTCTGTCTGTCTGTCTGTCTGTCTGTCTGTCTTTTGATCTATCATTCTTTTGTTCCATCTATCTATCTATCTATCTATCTATCTATCTATCTATCTATCTATCTATCTATCTATCTATCTATCTATCTATCTATCTATCTGTCTGTCTGTCTGTCTGTCTGTCTGTCTGTCTGTCTGTCATTTGATCTATCGTTCTGTTGTTCTATCTATCTATCTATCTATCTATCTGTCTGTCTGTCTGTCTGTCTGTCATTTGATCTATCGTTCTGTTGTTCTGTCTGTCGGTCTATCTATCTGTCTGTCTGTCTGTCTGTCTGTCTGTCTGTCTGTCTGTCTGTCTGTCTGTCTGTCTGTCTATCTATCTATCTATCTATCTATCTATCTATCTATCTATCTATCTATCTATCTATCTATCTATCTATCTATCTATCTACCTGTCTGTCTGTCTGTCTGTCTGTCTGTCTGTCATTTGATCTATCGTTCTGTTGTTCTGTCTGTCTATCTATCTATCTAGCTGTCTATCTGTCTGTCTATATGTCTGTCTATCTGTCTGTCTGTCTATCTGTCTGTCTGTCTGTCTGTCATTTGATCTATCATTCTGTTGTTCTGTCTGTCTATCAATCTGTCTATCTATCTATCTGTCTGTCATTTGATCTATCGTTCTATCTATCTATCATCTATCTATCTATCTATCTATCTATCTATCTATCTATCTATCTATCTATCTATCTATCTATCTATCTATCTATCTATCTGTCTAT
Source organism: Tiaroga cobitis (assembly GCA_030578255.1). Lineage (NCBI taxonomy): Eukaryota > Metazoa > Chordata > Actinopteri > Cypriniformes > Leuciscidae > Tiaroga > Tiaroga cobitis. The sequence continues at coordinate 5,253,387 of CM060597.1, read as the reverse complement.
CTATCTATCTATCTATCTATCTATCTATCTATCTATTTGTCATTTTATATATCGTTCTGTTGTTCTGTCTGTCTGTCTGTCTGTCTGTCTGTCTGTCTGTCTGTCTGTCTGTCTGTCTGTCTATCTATCTATCTGTCTGTCTTTTGATCTATCATTCTTTTGTTCCATCTATCTATCTATCTATCTATCTATCTATCTATCTATCTATCTATCTATCTATCTATCTATCTATCTATCTATCTATTTGTCATTTTATATATCGTTCTGTTGTTCTGTCTGTCTGTCTGTCTGTCTGTCTGTCTATCTGTCTGTCTTTTGATCTATCATTCTTTTGTTCCATCTATCTATCTATCTATCTATCTATCTATCTATCTATCTATCTATCTATCTATCTATCTATCTATCTATCTATCTATCTATCTATCTATCTATCTATCTATCTATCTATCTATCTATCTATCCATCCATCCATCAATCTATCTTTCATATGTCTGTCTGTCTGTCTGTCTGTCTGTCTGTCTGTCTGTCTATCTATCTATCGTTCACATCGCATCGTTCATTTGATCTATCGTTCTGTTGTTTTTTTCATCTATCCATGATCCATCCAAACTTTAAATCTTTTTAAAACTTAATTGTAATTGTAAAAAATAATTGTAATTTTACTTCCATACATTCAAATCCAAATTGTAATTTGGCTAAATTAATTTAAAATTCAGGAACACTAACAACATTTCATTGCAGTCTTGGCATCTTGGCGAAGCCGAGAACACTTTGAGACACTGATCTCGTCCCTTTAGAAACCGAGGCACATGTGAGATGACTCGGCACTTTTTCTTTTTCCTTTTTCACAGAAAATGTGTGAAGTGGGAGATTGGAAAGATCTCAGTTTGCTCTTTGTTTAACTTCACTGGAGCAGAAGAGTATAATTTCAGATATTAAAGAGATCTCATCTGTTACTGTTCCAGTCCTGATGTACAGTGTGGGCTCTTCTAAAATACGCAGCAGTCTCCTCATAATTTACATGTTCCCCTCAAGAGACGCATTTCTGAGCACAGCCAAACAGATGCCCCGTAATATCTTTTTAATATGAGAACGTAATAAGCAAAAGAAAACAGTTCAGTCCCATAGGGTTTTCCCACTTTTTACTGCAGACGTCTTGGAAACCAAAACCGTTCTGTCAGTCGATAAAAGGATTTTCGCAAGTGTTTCCATCCACGCATAAATCTTACATAGAAGTCATTTAACAGTGCCTTGTCGGCTGACTCGGTCTGTGTCAGATATTGTGTAAGTGTGTGTTCGCTGTAGTGCGTTTGACAGAGGGGAACCATCTGGGAACAGCTGTGTGGATGGTGATGGAGACAAAGTTAAATAACTTTTTATAGAGCTACTTAAAAGGTGAAAGAAAGAGAAAGCGAGCAAGCGGCAGAGCTGTGTGATTGCTGTCTAGCCTTGTGGTTATTATACATGGATTGTGCACTGAGGTGAGAGAAAGGTGAAATTGCTATGCTAACCGAAGCACAGTTTGCTTTGTTTCCTCAAATTAGGGCCGAACCTGTTCAGGTGAAAGGTGTGTGTGTTGGTATTTGCCTGCTTTATAGCAGTTTCTGGACCTTATAAAGAGAGGCTTCATCCCTAACTTTCAAACTCATACTTGAAGGGAGTTCACCCGAGAAAATCCTGTCATCATTTAATCAGACTCTCGCCTGTATGACTTTCTCCTATACACTGTAAAAAAAAAAAAAAATTGTTCACTCAACTTAATTTTTGTAGTTATCTTTTTGCTTTGACTCAGTTAAGTTTTATTTACGTATTTAAGTATTTTCAACTTAAAAAGTTTAGTTGAGATACAAATAGTTGACCCAACAACTTATTTCAAGTAACCTGGACTTGCAAGGTTTAGTTGAAAGACAATAACTTACATTTTCAAGTTATCTGTACTAAAAGGTATGTTCATTGAACTTAATTTGGCATTTTTTCTCAACTTGCAATGGCACATTCAACCAAATAAATAACAGACTTTTCCATACAAACGATTTTATTGTTCCTTACAAATCAATAAATGTTAAGAACAAACTCAGTTAACATATTCAAAGGAATACAATGGTATTGCAATTGCATAAAGTTTATGGAACAAAAAAACCCCCAGACATTTTGATTAATGTTTCAGCATTTTTTGGTCAACTGAGTAAAAGTTTATGTGTACCTGATGGTGCATTGCCAGGTCTATTTGAACCATGTGGAACGTAAGCTTATAAAACAGTCATAACTTCATATTTTTAAACTAAAGCCACAAATACCTGATCAGTAACTTCTCATTAAAAAGTGAACGTGCAAAATGTTTGAATGTTATGTTTTTATCATGCAATTACTTCAGTGTGATACAAGAAAACATATATTTTCATCAATATTTATGAGAAATTTAATTTATGAAATTCATAAGAATATCTAATATGATAATTACCAGTACCTCAATGGATTTAAGTAAATTCCTTTGAACATATAACTCTCAAAACAGATTCAATTTATGAAAACTACACATTCGTTTGCTAACAAAACATTAAAACAACATCAGTATCACTCTGAAATGTTTCCAAACAAAATATGTTCATTTTACTTGCATAAACTTTTACTTTCAGACGAAAAAGGCCTGAATCTCTTTTTCATTCTGCGATGGTTCATCAATAGGGACGCAGAGTGAAATCAGCACTTCTTTTTCCTTTTTCAAATTTAGACTATTTGGTCTAATAACTTTTAATCTATGAAATATGAATAATTAATCCTAACATAGGATTAATTCATTATAAATATTTAGATCAGCTGCAAGAATTAACTTGATGTAGCAGAACTAATAGCTAACCTGTTCGTCCAGCGAACACTCAGTTTTAATTGTTCATTAATTCTAAGAAATGTTCATTTCTAGGGTGTGGAAAAAAATATCTTTCTCACTGTACGGTACTACTCAGAGCTTGTAGCCAACATCGGCATGATCAGGGACTCTACTTATGAGCACGAACCACACACAACTTTACGTGTGACACAAACAAGATTTTATTAACTAGACTAAACATTTAGACTAAAAACTAGACTGATCTAACACACACACAAACACATGCATGCAGTTTAGCAATGGAAAGCAAGAAGTTATAGCACTGTTTGAAATTTAATGTATCAGCTGGTTTGATATTTGCCTGTCTTGCCCATTTAACTAAAACTGTCCTGATGCAATTTACCGAGGCTCTAGTTGATCTTTGCTGATGTTGTCTTGATGAGAGAGAACCAGTTGGAGTCAGATGATGTGCTCATTTCCCTATTTTGGTGTGGGTGTTCACATTTGCTGTGTTACAGGGTCAAGAAAGAGCAGAGGACATTGACAGGCTGAGCTGACAGATCTCCGCTACACACATGCATCTCTCTCTCTCTCTCTCTCTCTCTCTCTCTCTCTCTCTCTCTCTCTCTGTCCGTCTCTTTTACTGAGGTCAGATGTTAGAGGTTTGCCCTCTCATTAGCACTGAGGGGGTCTCGCTAAAGCTTCTCTTTATGCACCACACTGCGGCGTATGCTAATCACGCCCAAAAACTGCCAAATCAGCATGGAGAGAGAATAAATAATTAACATGCTCTGATTCATATCTTGAAGCCCTCTGTTGTAATGATATACAATTCCATCATTAAATAAATAATAGGCAAACAATTGGATTTTATGCTCTGATCCCTGCCGATAGAATGCCTTTGGAAACTTCCTTATTAGGTTTCATGGGAACCTTTATTTTTAGGAATATATAGCCTTCCCATCAGGCACTTCTCTTGTACTCGCCTCAGAACCAGACCTGGACGCCTTCATAACTCGCTTAAGCTCTTGCAAACATGCCCTGTAATTTTCATCCAAACTAATGAAGACAACTGCAGTCTAATTTATCAAAGTTTATTGCAAGGTGAGCAGCAAAGAATAAGTTGAACAAGGTTAGTAAACTCTATGATAGATTTGTCCCTTCTGTCTTCGGGACTGTGGTAAACTAATGGTTAGGGTTCATGTCCTCCAATTCATCTACTTCAAGGTAAAGCCTAAAGGACTTTCTTTCTCTAAAGGGGCTCTATGTAGGATTCAGAAAGCTTTGTTATTAGCGACGCCGGTGGCCGTTAAGTGAACTACAGCCAGCAACTACTCGTGCTCGGACTCATGCACACGTAACGCTCAAGAGACTGAACGTGATTCGAGTCTCAATCATGGCGAAGTTATTTTTCGTTCTTTGCTTAGAAGTAAAAAGAAGTTGGAAATGCCTTTGCTGTGATATACTGTTAACAAACATACAGACGCCGTCCACGCCGCCGTTTAGATGAATATATAAATATGTGCTGCACACTTTCCTCTCAATTACAAAATAAACACACAACAAAAGTGACAGCGGTGAGAAAACATCAGTTCAGAAAGCATCTGATCATAGAGATGTGGAAATGTTCACACAAGCTCTGCAATTCATCATGTCGACATATGAGGACATTAAAATTACAGTTCGATTATATTTGAGACTATGTAGATTTGGCTATGTGAGACTATAGTTTGAATTAATCCTTTATTTGCGTGACACATTGACATTACGGTACAGACCGGCTCTTTCAGCATTATCATGAACATTGTATAAGCATTCGCTTCATGTGATTGCTACATGGAAATTCTTACATAAAGCCCCTTTAATTTCTTCAAGCAAACTTTGGAGTTTTCCGCAGATTAGTACAGGTCCCCAGATGGCAAAGTGCTTGTCCCGGCAGTTTCCAGAAAAGCCAAAAGAACAGCTGGTTCGGCAGTGATCGGTGTTTCATCATCGGAGGGAAGGGTGGACTGGCAGTCCTCCTCGTTTTAATCTTCTCTTCAACCACAAGTTGATTATGTAATGTCTTAATGAGCAAAACTGGAGAGGAACGACTAGACTTTTGCTCTTTACGCAGTACGAGAGATACTCTCGTAAGAGAACCATAATCATCAAAATTATAACAAATAAAGGCTTGAAATATCTCACTTTGCATGTAATGAGTCTATATAATATATATTAGTTTCACCTTTTAAATTGAATTACTGAAATAAATGAACTTTTGCACGATATTCAAATTTTTCGAGTTTCGCCTGTGTAATACACCCAGGCTACTATACAGGTGTTTTTTTGTTTTGTTTTTTGGTAATATATTTATATTAATACTACAGCATACAGCTCTCAGAAGAGGAGTGGCAACTGTGTGTATCTGCAGTGTGTTTACGGCCAGAGGGAGATAAAGAGGGAGAATCGAAAAGAGCAAGATTCTGGCATCTTATTTTGGCACACAGAAAAGGTTAACCAAAGAGAACAAGACAGCGGCGAGAAAGAAAAGATGGTGTGAGGCCAGCGTCTAGACAGAAAGAAAGTTTAACTACAACTGAAAGAAAGGTTAAACAAAGGAGGAACGAACTATGGAATCGGTTTACCTTTATCCCGTAAATGTCCATCTGGTGACAGACATTTTATCTTGAAGCATCTGGCGAGTATGTTCAACTAGAGATGAAACATTACAGCAAATATCATTTCCTCAGCATTGCCCCCTTAAGAACACTTAAACACTCACAAAGTTTTACTAATGTCATGCCAACATTTAATGACTTCCCTTCAACCCGCCCAGAAGGATGGGAGAAAAAAAGAAAAGCGAGAAGCTCTGAAGGTCTTTAACTGACAGCGAGACGTCAGAGCTGTTGACAGTGTACGAACACAATGTGCTGAGGCATATTGAAAGAAGAAAGGAAGGATTCTCTATACTAGAGAGAGAGAGAGAGAGAGGGAGGATGAACGACAGGCGAGTTTTGTACCCTGACCCATATCCCATAATGCCGAGCACAGACGGACTTGGACTTTGACAGAGACAGACCTAAGGTTGTCATTCATTTCTTTGTGTCTCTTAAAGCAATAAAACGAGCCTGACTGTCAGGGTGCAAACACACACTCACACACACACACACACACACACACAACTTGATGATCAAACGCTTCTTCTAGCGGTATCTAATTTCATCACGATGGCGGACAAATGTTGTTTAATGTCTCAGTGTGTTTGATTATCACAGTTAAAGGCTTGGTGAAGTTAGTGCTGCGGTCTTCATTACATTTGAATGACAGTTTTGTGGCGTTTAGTCCATGCGTCTTATAGCTTTGAAGCCACAGCACAGTCTATTTCTATAAGTTTACACAATTCTGCTCACTTTTAGCAGATTTACACATTTATCATTATATATTTATTATCATTATATAATGATATATTTATATATATATATTTCACAGCTTTCCCGCTATTATTTGAGAAGACTTAGGAAAGTGTGCTCACGTCCTTTCTGTTTCTCAGTGTTGTCATCTGAGATTGAATATGAATCTATTTTTATTTTTTTGTTTATTCTTTATTTTATTCTATTATAATTACTTATTTTTATTATTTATTTATTTATTTATTTATTTATTTTATTGTTTCCCTGAGCAATCCACTGTCTTCTCTGCTTTGCTGGCACCCACGGCAATATTTAAAGTAAAAGTATAATTTAATTTAATTTAATTTACATTTAAATTGTATTTATTTTTTATTTTTTTTCACTAAGTAATTCACTGTCTTGTCTGCTCAGCACCCACCACCTACTGACCTATTGAAGTAGAAGTATACATTTTTTTTTTATACGTTTTTTTTTCTCACTTGGCAATATTACATTTCCACTATCTTGACTTCTTTGCTGGCACCAACGACACCCATTGAAGCTCCACTAAAGCTGTGGACTAAACTGATTCTGCTGGTATACACTGTTGCGTTATTCCTCACAGCCAGAAAAGACATTAAAACTGGAACTGAGTGTGAAAGAAAGTCCCTGTTCACTTCATTTCTACTTCCGCAGTCATTAATCGGCTCTCCAGTATTTTTGTCTTCAAGTTTGTAAGGTTTTGGGTTCAGATGAGGTCTGCATTGTCATGCCCGCGGTTATCACGACATTAGGAGGGGCTCCTGGATTCTGCATCGCTCCCGTGGAGACACATTGCCACAGGCCATTTGTCAATACTGCTAAAGTCAACATGTCGCTCAAGACGTTTCTCACCAACAGTCCCGTCGGTCAACACTCCACACCAAAATAGACACCCTCTCATCCGCAGTGCAAAAGGCTTGCGCAACCGTCCCGGTGTCATGCGCACGCCTCGAGCTAACATCCCAGTTTAGGAGACACTGGAAATCCTTTTGGCCTCGGCTGGCAGAGCGATGGTTGAACAAAGGACGAGGTGAAAGGAGGTTTCTCTGTTTCTCTTTGAAACCTCTGCACCGAATCTGAAAGCTCATTTCAATGGGGGTCTGTAACGCCAGGAGGTTTCGGCTGAAACTCTCAGTTTAGGAGGGGTGTGTGTGTGTTACCTCAGGTGCACTGAAGAGAAATTCTCATCCTTCATAATGTGCTGAAAAAAGGGATACTGAAAATCGTTCATCATTTATTACAGAGAAATTTCAAAGTGTCCACGCTGATGATTAAAATCTTTCTCTCTCTCTCTCTCTCTCTCTGAATTGCAGTGATGTTCAACTTGATTCCTGTGGGTCTGAGGATAGTCGCCATCCAGAGCACTAAGTCAGGACTCTACATAGGCATGAACAGCGAGGGCCACCTCTACACATCAGTAAGCACATATCATATTCACATTCATATTCATACAAACCTATCTTATGTTAACGATGCCAGCGACACACAGTGGATGCCAGATGTCTGAGACCACGAATGAGAAAGCTTTTACTTTTCTAAATCAAAACAGGTGCAAATTACCAGCATAATAATTTCAGTGAAAAGCTGAATTGAAAAATGAACATGAATTTGCATTTCGTTTGTCACGCTTTTGTTTTAATGTACAGCAGCATTGAGCTTTCACACGTTTTATTTATTATTAGCATATTATGTCTTGTTTAGAAATGAATCTGCAGTAAAATTAAGCGAACGATCTTACTGACGCGAATAAAGCAAATCAATAAAGTTAATCCACGCCTTAATGTTAGGATCACAAGGGAGGCAATGCAAAGACTGTGTTTTTCCACAACTTGGCACTTCAAAACGTCTGTATTTGCGTCTGTCTCGTATTTACTACTACAGGACATCGGTGGGCGGGGCTAAAGAGGAAATGATGTAGAAGTGGGCGTCGATCTTTCGTCACACTATGACATCACAATGTGACATATTCCGAAACGAGGCGTTTTCTGAGCTTGGTTTCAATAAAACCAAGGATATTACAGGATATTTTTATAGTACAATGACCTCTATGTCAAAAGATCAAGGAAAATCCGATTTCTCAATTCATGACCTTTAAGCATCTTCCTTTTGCTTTTATTTCACAGTGTCCCTTTGTATAAAAGTTTTCAAAACCCTAAACCTTAAGATTTTGAATGAGGTCTCAGGCACTCAAAGAAACTTGACGCATTTGTGATGCGCTCTGATTATGTATCAGGTGCTGCTAATGAAGTCAAGTGCTGTGCGTTTGTCCTCGGACTGTGAGTGTGAGCACTGTTGGCCTCGGGTCTCGGTGACACACTCCATTAGTCTGGCCTATTTCTCTCCAGCAGATCAACTCTGGTGAGCAAGACAAGAGATGCTTTGCAGGGTAAAGCAGCAGTTCTTCTTTCTTCTTTATCCACTCACTCTCGTTTGGAGAAGAAACGAGTATTGCTTTGCTTTCATCACTGAAGTAGATCAACACTCTTTAAGAGAGGCGAAGGCCTGTAATGTACTGTGGCTCCATAAAGGGCTTTATGTAAGAATTTTAATGTTTTAATCGCGTTTTTATTGCCAATGTGTGAACAGTTTGTAACGAAACATAAAAAATGAGTCCTTCCTAGACTTCCTAGGTTGTCTATGAAAGCCTATAGACTCATTTGTATGAGACGGACGTTTTTGCCAAAAGAATGAGACGTTTACGCTCCCGAGAGCCTTATGACACATGAACCGAATGCTTATACAATGTTCATGATAATGCTGAAAGAGCCGGTCTGTACCGTAATGTCAATGTGTCACGCAAATAAAGGATTAATTCAAACTATAGTCTCACATAGCCAAATCTACATAGTCTCAAATATAATCGAACTGTAATTTTAATGTCCTCATATGTCGACATGATGAATTGCAGAGCTTGTGTGAACATTTCCACATCTCTATGATCAGATGCTTTCTGAACTGATGTTTTCTCACCGCTGTCACTTTTGTGGTGTGTTTTTTTTTGTAATTGAGAGGAAAGTGTGCAGCACATATTTATATATTCATCTAAACAGCGGCGTGGACGGCGTCGGGATGTTTGTTAACAGTATATCACAGCAAAGGCATTTCCAACTTCTTTTTACTTCTAAGCAAAGAACGAAAAATAACTTCGCAGTGCATCGTGTGTCGGGTCATTGAGTCACGTTCAGTCTGGTGTCGCTAAAAATATCCTAAACAATGAGTGAGATAAACCGTTTCAAAAGGATTTATATCAATTATCATATTAATTACAAGTGTCCCTCAGTTGTGAACTCAATAAGCAGAGGCGAACCAACATTGAGTGGGGGCCCCAGGCAAAATTAATCAATCCCTTCTAAAATATTTTTTTGTAAATATATCCGTGACTGCACTGACCTTTCAACATTCAAATCACGGATAAAAACTCACCTTTTTAAAATTGCTTTTAATGTTTAGCTTAGTCCAGTGTGTTTTTTTAGTGCATTTATTTGATATTGTTCCCGATTTTTTCTTTTTCTTTTTTTTTCTATGTAAAGTGTCTTTGAGTACTCAGAAAAGCGCTTTCAAATAAAATATATTATTATTATTATTATATCTTTGTTACCTAGAGATATAATTATACAACATACAAAAAGTAGTCAAAACACATCTAACAGAACATAAATTGTTTATTGTTTACAACATTAAAGTACTTAAATGATATGTTGGCTTTAATTAACTAATTTATGCCAACAGGTTCCATAAATTAACTTTTTTATGTCAACAGGATGCACATAACTGGGTTACGTTAAACAAACATAATTTGCTCATGTAACTTCAACACACTCAAATAAATGATATGTTGGTTTTAATTAACTTTATGTCATCAGGTTTTGATATGTTGGCTTAAATTAACTTTTTTATGTCAACAGGTTGCACATAACTGGGTTACGTTAAACAAATGGAATTAAGTCATTTTAAGCGACCCAATTAAACTCTGAGCTGAGTGTTAAATGAACACTGAAGCAGTGTTAAAGTTAATGCGATAATTAAGTGAATAATTGAGTGATGATTGAGCATTATTGAAGACACCTGATGTTAACAAGCAGAATCACTGAAGGAGAAAACCGGAATTCGGAAGTCACCATTAGGGAGATCAGTGTTTGCTTTAGTTGGGCTCTTGACCCTCACATACAAGGGTATGAGTAACCCTCAACATACAATACAATTTGAACTATGCTCCTTCGCACGGTCCCTTTTGTAAACAGTGGGGCGGCGCCGGCGACATCGAGCGTGACCTTTCAACGTGATGACGTAGTTCCCGGCGCATTGCAGATCAGCTCAATCCGAACAGTTGTAGTTAAAAAGTATATAATTTTTTTTAGAAAATGACCTATCGTTTCGCTAGATAACACCCTCTTCCTCAGATGCAATCGTACACAGCCCGTTGAAGCACTTCAAAGACCTTTGAAACTGCATTGATTTGGACTTAAAAACGTTGGTTGTCATTGAAGTCCATTATTCGAAGAAAAATCCAGAAATGTTTTCCTCAAAAAAAAAAAAAATTCTCTTCCACTGAGGAAAAAAAGACATGGATATCTTGGATGGCATTGGGGTAACGTTAAATTAGTAGGAAAGTTTCATTTTGAGGTGAACTAACGTTAATCCTTTAACGGTAACGTTATTCTATTTCAGCCTGCATTAATACCGTCTAACGTTAACACTTTACATGCTGTTGCTAAGTGCAACCCCCTAGCTAAACAGTTTTTCAGTAACATATTAACGTTACTAGTAAATAATCTTAAGTGAAACTAAACTGAAATTAACAACGTGATTGTGATTTGTTTTGTACATTTCTTAAAATAGCTAGCTACCGTTATTTAACAGTCACCTCTGATAACAGATCACTCGAGATAACTTACATGTATTTTCTGTAAAGGTGCTTTCAAACGATATACTGTGAAAAATAAATGTGAATTGAACGACGAAACGATTTGTTTGCCATTAATCATCCTTAACGTCAATTAAGTTAATCATCATCATCTCATTCTCCATCACTTACCGCAGTCATGTTTTCTCTTTTCCCCATCATCTTGTTTTTTTCCGCTTTTCCTGCCAGATGGATATGTCCTCTTCATTTTTAATACACGAATTCATGCATTTTCGGATACAGACAGTAAAAGAAAGACAGAAACGCGAGTAAGCGCTGCGACAGTTTGAAAAAGGCGCCAGAAGCAGCAAAAGCATACGCAGCCTTGCGAGAGAGGGGGCCCACTAAGGGGGATGCGGCGGCGTCACTGCGTGTTATATTAATATGAACATTTCTGATTGTTTAAATGATCGGCCCTCGGGGGCCCCCTCAAAATGCGGGGCCCCAGGCAATTGCCTGCCTTGCCTGCCCTATTGCAGCGCCTCTGTCAATAAGTGACATAATTTCGTATCCATCCCTCTCACGGATCCTTCTCTCACACACTGAAGCACAAATGCACTTTCTATCTCTTGCAAGGAGAGCATCTGTAGAGAATGTGTCTCCTCATGGGAAGAAACACGACCCATTTTCCACAGGGGGAAATGACCGTACCTGAAAAAAGAGAGAAAATCCCTATCCTAGAAAACCTCATGCAAGGCGACCTCTTTTTCTTTTCTCCCATCTCTGCCTTAGTCTGAAGCACTCAAAGCGCTCTACCTTTGCTCCAACTTTGATCTTTTTTCAAGCATGATATTTTAGACCAAAGAGACGAGCGTCAAGCCAGCGAAGCATGCCACAAAAAGCAATGCAAACACGAAAACGGGAGACAGCTTTCTCCTGAGCTTTAAAATATTCTTAAACAATAGAACCGAAACACATAAGCTGTGTTTCCATCCACCGATTTCCATGCGCATTTTGGGACATCAAAAACTGCTGGATGGGAACGCCGAGATGCGCATACATTTCTAAAAATGCTCGTTTGAGTCGGATACATTTTTAAGAAAACATGCGCATAGACTATGATGGAAACACATTTGCTGAATAAATTCCTCGATGCGCAACGTGTGTGTAACTGTCTTACACACTCTTAGTGATATTTAGCGCCAGTTAATCAGGAAGTGACGATTTTTCTTCGACTCTCTGGATGGAAACGGCGGTTTATTGGTAAACGTTTTGTGCGACATTCCCATTTTGCGCGCAAGTTCATTTCGCAACTTGGGATGGAAACATGGTTAACTTTTGAAATGTTATATGAGGAATTACACATTTTCTGCTGTATAGTTGCAATGAGGACAATACACAAAGCTAAACAAGTTATTTTCCCTGGATTGATTTAAGGTGCATCCCAAATTGCATCCTGTCTGAGAGGGTACTACACGAAAACGATGATGTCTTCAGACTGAGTCTGAAATTTTCTTATGCGTTTTTTCGTATTCGTCATCCTAAAAATTCGTCACGCAAAGAAACCTTGCACACTGAGTCTGATGCGTATTAATTAATCTTTTGCGGGGGGGGGGGGGGGAATTGCACAACAATACAAAATGGAGTCTTCAAGCAGCGAGGATGATTTTGTTGTCCTCTAAGAAAGAGGACATATTGGGTTCGTCCAATCTTGAGATTGCGTAGAGAGGAAGGAGAGTTACTCCTTATCAAGGAGATGCGGGATTATCCCGAGCGATGTCAGTGGCTCAGTTTGATGCTTTGCCAGCGATACTGGAGCCACATGTTAAAAACAAGACCACCAATTTCCGTGAACCAATTGATCCTGAACAGTTCTGGATTTTGGCGTTCACTTATACGGTGGCTCTGAATTGTCAAAACACCCCTCAAAATGCTTGCTGCAGATGCAAAAACGCAGAAAATTGAACCCGATCCAAATTTTTTATGACGGTCGAACGTTTCAGAGGTAATATCTGTGTAAACGTTGGCATAACGATTTTTTAACATGCAAAATTTCGGAAGAGAATTTCGGACTCAGTGTGCAAGGGCCTTTAAGCAAGTGGTTTGTTGTGTGTGTGTTGCATAAGAGTATTGGTTCACGCATTGTCACAAACGCGCGTCTGTGTGCGTGTGTTGTAGGATCAGATGGCCCTGAACACATGGCCTCTCTCTGTCACACATACCTGCCCTAAACTCTGAGCTTATCAATAATTCATGTTTTCCAGTGGCTGACAAACTCGGACGGGGCTCTCCACTGGGACTAAATCACTCACACACACCTACAGCCTCTTCTCTCTCTTTTGATCTCTCTCTCTCTCTCTCTCTCTCTCTCTCTCTCTCTCTCTCTCTCTCTCTCTCTCTCTCTCTCATGCTCGTTCGACTTCTACTACCTCAGCCATTCTCTCTTTCTGCATTCCTGGAGTTCTCTCCTTCTCTTTTTACCATCTTTATTTATTGCCACCCAACCAGGGTCAGCTGAATTTGTTTCCATAACATTACCATAGAATCCTTTTTATGGAAACTACATGTTCAAGTGATGCTTGCTTTGCCAAGTCACCACCACAATGCTAGTTTTGCCAGCATGTTCCTAAGATTTTGTGTATTTTTTTTGTATTGCACATGGCACTGAGGACACAAGTGGATGCTAATAAAGACTCCGAATGAAAGAGGTCTCACTCAGAGGTCTTTCCCATGATCCTCTGCTCGGCTGTCCCGTGAACGTGCGCTTGTGGTGAAGCATGATGATAAACTGCAGTAATCTGGCTCTGTCGTCTCTCTCATCTGAGAGAACGGTGACGTTTGGGAGGAATATGGAGAAGTTGAATGGTTCACGAGGGATGGAGGGATAGGGATGGAGGAGTACAGTCTCACAGCAGGAACAAAGGCCTCCATCATCCATAGGAAGGAGAGAGAGATGGATTGACAAGAGAAGGCTGCAGAGCGGAGCCCGTGGGGTTGCGTTCATCACTCCGTTTTATTTATTTTTTTATCTCTCTTGATCATTCGTTCTCTCTTTATTCTCTATTTTTTGGTTCTGCCATTGCCCAGCATTTTGATCCCTTGTTTACCTTCCTCTCGTGCTCTCCTCTGTGGTTTCTCTCTGCTTAGATCTGCTGAGAGTCGTATGTAAAGGTTAAGGTGTTTGGGAAACTCAGTGTCATTGCTGTGTGTGCTGCATGTGTTACCTGTAGGCGACCACTGGAAATTGCTTTCCGATAAAAATAGTGCTTTGTGTCTGTAACCTGACCCATTTTTTAAACTCAACACACAGTGGAAGCCCTCCTGGGCCAGGAACACGAAAAGAGAGGGAGAGAGAAGGTGGGAATGAAACCGCACACACACACACACACAGATGCATATTTGCACTGATAGAGGTGACCTGACAGAATTGGGGCAGATTTTGTTGAACTGACCAGCTTTTTCATGACAAAGTTTTAAAAGTTACCTGAAATGAAGGTTTAAACCGTTTAATATGGTGACCGTAATATATCACACATTTGAAGCGTACAGTCTTTTCCATTTCCCTCTCCCTTTCCTTCCTACCTCATTATCGTCCTCTTCTCCTTCGTCTTTCCCTTTCCCTTGCATTTACCTACCTTTTCTGTTCCTTTCTGTCCCTTTCTCCGTCTTTCTTATTTCTTCCTGCCCTTTCCATTTTTCCTGCTCTATTTCTTTTTGTATCCCTCTTTTCCATTTTGTTTCCTTTCCTTTTTCTTCCCATACCACTGCAATCCAGACAGGTTTACTTTGGGTCACATGAGACGCCCAGACAAGGGATGGTGGTGAGAGCCTAAAGCTAACTTTTAACTTTTTCCCACACCTGCCATTGGCCGATGGCTTAAGAAACCGGCCATCAATATTTTTTACCAGCCATGAAGAGTAATCCTTATTAAATTTACAAAAGGTATTCAGTCTAGAGCAGTGAGTGATTTTCTCTTTGTCTTTTGTTGTTTGATTAACATTAGAAATGCAGACGGCAAGAATATTAGGCTGCTGTCACTTTAAGAGCTAATACACGGATCCATTATAGTGATACACATGCGTTTTCTCTCTCAACTGTTTACGTTCACATAAGACATAACTATACGAGGATACTTGCCAAGACTGTGGCAAGAAGAAGTACTTGTAAATATGTTAGTTCAAGCGCAAGAAAACATGAAAGATAGCTCAATTCAGTATCTGAGATGCAGCTTTCTGTGTGCGTACTTCAGATGTTTGCACGCGCACAAAACGTCCCACACAGCGCATGAGTAACGAACTGAGCTCCCTTTCCGCTTGAATATTTAAATTAGTGATGCCTAAACAAGGCTTAAACTCACAATATTACATTGTCAGAATTCATAAAAACTTACCGACCAACTAGCGATTGACACAGTTTGACTTTCCACACCGATTTGTGCTCGCATTAAGCGTTTGACGAGTGTTAATTTTAGGCCCTGAGCCCAAGCGTTCTTCGTTCAGCCCAGATAAAACATTGCAAATCAAGCAGAGTTGAAAGTGTATTCAGTAGCTCTTTAGCTAGCGTTTGTATCATTCTTCTTCATGTACTTTAAGTACTGATACTACAATGACGTTAAACGCTACACTGCCATCTATCGACGTGGATCAGCATGATCACGAGTTCTATGCAAATTACACTGATTCAAATGAGTTTTAGATGGCGGACTACACAATAATTTATTCCCTTACCTGTCCAACAATAGGAATCAGGATTTTCTTAGTCATCAAATCTTTGCACCTTCTGTATGCCGTACCAACGCTTACGCTTTTTTTTTTTTTGGTGTGTTTTTGGTAGTTTTTTTAATGTTTTCTGCTTCTTCGGACCTATAGGCACATTTTCCCGTTGTCTTCACTGGCAAAGGCCCATTCACCGACAGACGGTTCTGTCGGGTCAGTGTGTTACCCGTCGGTGTCTGTTGGCATCGGTCTGAGCTTGTTCTCGTCGGCTGAACATGCTGAATCAGCGCTTGTCTGGCAATGGGATGTCTGAGAAGAATCTGGTGATTGTCTGAGTCTGTCGGCGCAGTGTGAATTGGCCTTTAAACATGAGTGTGTTCCATTGTCCAATATTCATTCTTCGCATCACCAAACTACACTGATCAATGATGCTCTCCGATGTTTAGTGAAACTAGATCACTACAAGAAAAAATGAATGGTTAAATATTTTGAGAGGGTGACCAGCACCACACATAATTAAAGCACATTTTTATAGAAAACTATTATGAGGACAGTCTTCATCTCATTTGAATGGACAAAAACACAATTAAAAAAGCAATTTATTTCATAAAGGGATAGTTCACCTAAAATTTTAAATTCTGTCATCATTTACCCCGTTGTTCCAAATCTGTATGACATTCTTCTGCGGAACATAAAATAAAATAATTCTGAATAATGTTGGTAATCAAACCGTTTTGTTTACCATTGACTTCTATTGTATGGACGAAAATATTTCTCAAAATATCTTTTTTTTTACTGTATGTTTCACAGGGAGAAAAAGTCATACAACTGTGACAATGAGCGCTTATCAGAATCAACTAAACTCTGGATTTTCAAATGTATGTGATGTTCACAGTGCCATTGTTGCAGTAAACTTGCACAACGTTCTTGAATAAATTGCATGCCGGACTGTGATTGTGTGGACATCGACTTTACATTTTCACACCCTTAACATGACGCAAAACAAAAAACGAACCGTGATTGGTTTCTTCACATGTCAGTCACATGTCCTCTTGGCCAATGAGAGCTGCGATAGAGTCCAGGCCTTCTGCCGTCAGTCTGAACGCGAGACTATGTTGATGCTGATGTGATTCTGCATTGTCTGCTGCGTCACATGCAGGTTGTGGTAAGAATGACCGGACACCAATAATAAGCCAAATACTTGGAGCGGATGAGCTGCAGACTCGAGGGAGCATATGTCAGGATTTATGTGTGTGTGCGTGTGTGTTTGTGTAATATGTGTTTTGCTATGCCCTGTAGTTCTGGCAGGATTATTACTCATTTCCAGTAGAGGGTGTTTCTACTCATGGCCCTCAGCGCCCTGCCGCTGACACTCACACACCTGGATCCGAGCCTCAGGTCCTCACACACCCACACTGATGAAATAATTAGTCTAACTGCTGATCCCGAATGATTCTAGCTGACCTGAGACCACCTAGCCCACATGACCAAGTACACACACACTTCCTTTTTCTTTTTCCCTCTTGTACACACCTGCAGTCTTTCCGTCTCCTCACACACACACACACACACGCACACACAAGCTTGTGACATTACCTGCCCTGGACTTGATTGGTCCTTATTGAGTCAGCAGTCTATTCTCTCTTCCTCAATTTAAAGAAGTTAACGTCTATGTGTGGGTGAGTGAGTGACTGAGTGACTCAGCGAGTGAGTGACTGAGTGAGTGAGCGAGTGACTGAGCAAGTGAGTGAGCGAGTGACTGAGTGAGTGATCGAGTGACTATGAGTGAGTGACTGACTGAGTGAGCGAGTGACTGAGTGAGCGAGTGACTGAGCGAGTGAGTGAGTGAGTGACTGAGTGACTGACTGAGTGAGCGAGTGACTGAGCGAGTGATCGAGCGACAGTGAGTGAGTGACTGACTGAGTGAGCGAGTGACTGAGCGAGTGAGTGAGCGAGTGATCGAGTGACAGTGAGTGAGTGAGTGAGTGAGTGAGTGACTGACTGAGTGAGCGAGTGACTGAGTGAGTGAGTGAGTGAGTGACTGAATGAGTGACTGAGCGAATGAGTGAGTGAGTGAGTGAGCGAGTGAGTGATGAGTGAGTGAGCGAGTGACTGAGCGAGTGAATGAGTGAGTGACAGTGAGTGAGTGAGTGAGTGACTGAGTGACTGAGCAAGTGAGTGAGTGAGTGAGTGACTGACTGACTGAGTGAGTGAGTGACTGAGCGAGTGATCAAGTGACTGTGACTGAGCGAGTGACTGAGTGAGTGATCGAGTGACAGTGAGTGAGTGAGTGAGTGAGTGAGTGAGTGAGTGAGTGAGTGACTGAGTGACTGAGCAAGTGAGTGAGTGACTGAGCGAGTGATCGAGTGACAGTGAGTGAGTGAGTGAGTGACTGACTGACTGAGTGAGTGAGTGACTGAGCGAGTGATCAAGTGACTGTGACTGAGCGAGTGACTGAGTGAGTGATCGAGTGACAGTGAGTGAGTGAGTGAGTGAGTGAGTGAGTGACTGAGTGAGTGAGTGAGTGACTGAGTGACTGAGCAAGTGAGTGACTGACTGACTGAGTGAGTGAGTGACTGAGCGAGTGACTGAGTGAGTGAGTGACTGAGCAAGTGAGTGAGTGAGTGACTGAGTGACTGAGCAAGTGAGTGAGTGAGTGACTGAGTGACTGACTGAGTGAGTGAGTGACTGAGCGAGTGACTGAGTGAGTGAGTGACTGAGTGACTGAGCAAGTGAGTGAGTGAGTGACTGACTGACTGACTGACTGACTGACTGAGTGAGTGAGTGACTGAGCGAGTGACTGAGTGAGTGAGTGACTGAGTGACTGAGCAAGTGACTGAGCGAGTTACTAAGTGAGTGATCAAGTGACTGTGACTGAGCGAGTGACTGAGTGAGTGATCGAGTGACAGTGAGTGAGTGAGTGACTGAGTGAGTGAGTGAGTGACTGAGCGAGTGACTGAGCGAGTGACTGAGTGAGTGATCAAGTGACTGTGACTGAGCGAGTGACTGAGTGAGTGATCGAGTGACAGTGAGTGAGTGAGTGAGTGAGAGAGTGACTGAGTGACTGAGTGACTGAGCAAGTGAGTGAGTGACTGACTGACTGAGTGAGTGAGTGACTGAGCGAGTGACTGAGTGAGTGAGTGACTGAGTGACTGAGCAAGTGAGTGAGTGAGTGACTGACTGACTGACTGAGTGAGTGAGTGACTGAGCGAGTGAGTGAGCGAGTGACTGACTGAGTGAGTGAGTGACTGAGCGAGTGACTGAGCGAGTGATCGAGTGACAGTGAGTGAGTGAGTGAGTGACTGACTGAGTGAGTGAGTGAATGAGTGAGTGACTGAGTGAGCGAGTGACTGAGCGAGTGAATGAGTGAGTGACTGAGTGAGTGAGTGACTGAGTGACTGAGCAAGTGAGTGAGTGAGTGACTGAGCGAGTGACAGTGAGTGAGTGAGTGAGTGACTGACTGAGTGAGCGAGTGAGTGAGCGAGTGATCGAGTGACAGTGAGTGAGTGAGTGAGTGACTAACTGAGGGAGCGAGTGACTGAGTGATCGAGTGACAGTGAGTGAGTGAGTGAGTGAGTGAGTGAGTGAGTGACTGAGTGAGTGAGTGAGTGACTGAGTGAGCGAGTGACTGAGTGAGTGATCGAGTGACTGAGTGAGTGACTGACTGAGCGAGTGACTGAGCGAGTGATTGAGTGAGTGATCGAGTGACAGTGAGTGAGTAAGTGAGTGACTGACTGAGTGAGTGAGTGAGTGAGTGAGTGAGTGAGTGAGTGAGTGAGTGAGTGAGTGAGTGAGTGAATGAGTGAATGTGTGTGTGAGCGAGTGAATGTGAGTGTGAGTGAGTGATTGCTGAAGGAGATGTGCAGCAATGATGTGCTGAAGGAGAAAAGAGTGAGAGAGTCTGTCTTGAAGGGGCTTGTTGTATTATTTTGTCTTGGAAATTCCCCAATCGCTCAGCTGGGTCTAGCCAAGGAGAGAAGCAGAGGACGAGTGTGTCGCTACAGCTGTGTGAGGTCAGCAGTGCAGGGACGAGCAGGTGTTTGCCAAGGAAACCACCTCTCGTGCTGACCTGGGGTCAGTCTGTTGTCAGTCTTGTAATGGCCTCCTTGAGAACAACAGTTCGCGGGGCTGTTCTCAGACCTGTGCTTGAGGAAGTTTCGGAAAGTGTCTCAAGTCTGGTTAAAGGAAGAAAACACGGCTGCTTGTTTTATTTTTAGTGCTTAGTACAAGGTGTTATTGCTGGCCTCTGCAATTACAATCTCATTACAACACGGCAGCATGTTTGTCCTCTCTGAAGTGAATTGCAATTAATTTGACTAATCATTTTGCAGTGAAATACTGCGGTTATTTACCCTCCATTTATTTGTTACCGAGTCATTCGTTACATATTCTCCCACCTTGAAGTTCATCTGACGTCTTCCTCATGCCCCTGTCATTCTGCAAGCTCGCCAATGCTCACTGGTGTGTTAAACACGGTCTTAGTAAGCAGTTTTTGGATCGCCTCATACCAGTGCACACATCTATCAGGCGAAATCAAAGTCTTATATCGCCTTTTTTAGAGGAAATTGTCATTTTCTCGTTTTGCTGCGATCTTACGTACATGAAATCAATTCACCTGTACTACAGATTTTACGGCCATAGCAGTGAAAAGTTAATGTAAAAGCAAGAAGTGTGTGTGTGTGTGTGTGTGTGTGTGTGTGTGTGTGTGTGTGGGGGTAAACCCTACGTTATCTGGACCAAATGTCTCTGCAAAGATGGCAATGTTGAAACCCTATCTTTGTGGGGACATTTTTTTGGTCCCCTTCTTTACTCTCGGCTCCACAATTAACACTTGCTAAAAGGCAAATGTGAGTAAATATTGGCTTTATAAAATAAATTAATCAATTGTCACCACTTATTAGGATATGCAATATAGGGTTAGGGTTATGTAAGCTAAATAATAGGAGCAAAAATATCATTTTTGATCGAAATAAATGCAAAATATACAGTAAGACTAAATATGCCTTTGGCTTGCTCAGTTGGGGATATTCAAATTAATTAACCAATCATACCATTGATCAGCTCTACCAAACTTGGATGTCTTTTTTTTTTTTCAGTAATAAACAAACATTGTTAAGTTGTTTTGATTGATACTGTGAAGCAGCTTTGATACAATCTGTATTGTGAAAAGCGCTATATAAATATATTTGACTTGACTTGACTTGACTATTTCTAAATAAATAACCCCTTTGTTGTTTTATTGTTTATATATTAAGATCTGTTTTTTATTCAACTACAGTTCGTAGTGATCTTATCAGTCAAGCTTAAAAATGGACAAGACGAGTCGGCTATACTGTATGTAACTATATTAAAAGTCTGAGATGCATGAAGTTTTTTAAAATTCCTCCTTCCATTGAAAATCAAAGGTGTGCACGTTTTGGAGCGATATGAGTTCATTTCATTTCTGTGTGAACTATCCCTTTAAATGTCTGTGTAAAATAGTGCCCGTGTAAGAGGCTGATGAGGCGTCTCTCCTGTCAGCATGCCAGTCCTCTGCTGATTGCTTGGAGATTTTTTTTTGTGCATTCAGAGGATTCGGCAGATTCTCAAGCATCCTACATCTTCATTAACTTTATGCAACATAACATGTCAGAAAAAATCCTTCTGTAATAGTCAGATTTCCCTAAATCACACAATCCTAGATTAAAAGGGCAGGGGAGAGAGGGGGTAAAGAAAGTGCGGGAGACTGTGTTGTGGTGTGTAAGCCAGTGAAAGTGTCTGAGCCTCATGTGCTGCTCTGACACCTGCTGGCGAACGAGAGAACTGCAGGCGGGAGGTCAAAAACACCAGAGGTCAACCTAATCGCTCCTCTCCCTTATGGAGGAGAACCGGGACCCCTTAAAGATAGGCTAGGCAATGGTTTACATACACACTGGTTGTTATCCTGGTTGAAACTCTCTTCTCAGCCTTATATCAATCGGCATATCTATTGATGTCAATCTGTCCTGATATCAATAGAAGGGGTCTAAATATTAAAAAATGTAAATGTATCTTCTGTTAGGTGCAGTGTTTGGGATTGTGGCAAAGATTACTCTGCAACAGTTCACCTGAATGTGGTCGATAAATGCGTAATAAGAAAGTGTGTGGGGTTTCGTGTTCCTCGGCACACTAATGCCTTCAGACTCAATCATCTTCAGCTGGAAGCGCCAGTTCAATTAAATTTGGTGATTAAATAATTAAAGTTGGCATAGACTTTAACTTTGAGCTCTTTACTCTGAATGGGGTTTGCAGTTCAAGCCTTGATGAATGCTAAACAATATATTTTATATGAATACATTATTTTAAACTTATTGTGCTTAAAATACTTGCTGTAGTATATTAATATTATTAGTATTCATAACATGCATTTCTTTGATAGCACACTTTAAGACTATGAATGACCTTAATTTAATTACAGATATTCTACTAAGCCTGGTACATTTTGAACCTGTTTTATGAAGAAGGCTTCATTTTAATTTTAGCTTTTTAATTTTAGATGTTTAAAGTGCAGTTCAAGCCTTGATGAAAGTTGACAAAATATGCATAAAATGATTTCGGTCTTTCCATAAATGCAACTACATTTTATTATTCATTATATTATATTAATTGTATTCATTATTTTAAATATTTTAAAATACTTCCCATATAATAATATTATTATAATGTATAATATACTACTACTAATTTATTTATTACATGCTTTTCTTTAATAGGGCACTTTAAAACAGGAGCCATTTTTGAATATCAAAAGCCTGAATGGCCACAATTTAAAGGGATACTTCACCTCTGGAAAGATGAATGTGTGTTTAAAATGGGTCATTTATGTAGAAGAAATGTGAAATTATTTTTGAATTTGGAGCTTTCTAGACTGAGAAAAGCCAGAAAATGTATTTTTGGCTCATGTGGATGAAAGACAACAACTCCCAGAATGCACTTGCTTCGCTGCCCTAGGAGGCCACGCCTACCGGTAACAGAGCGCAGTAGTTAAACAACCAGTCTAGGCTACTAGTGAGTCTCCGGGATTTCGAGATCGCCCAAAATGTCCGGGATTCGTTTTTTGCGTTCCACAGTCGTCATTCATCATGTTTACTGTGGCGAGCAGGACGAGTGAGGGCCGCGGGAGAACGGCGCGAGGCCGGTGGCGTGATTACCGATGAGCGACACCTGTGAGACGCACCGGTCTCGTATCTCTCACGGAGGAGCGGGAATTTTCTTAGCAATGTTAAAACGCACATCAACCGATCACTTGTTTAGCGTTCATGTAAACACTACATTCAGATTCACCAATCAGAATGAACTCAGTTAGATTGAAACAAAAGCTGTGCATGTAAACAATGAATGGCGACTGCAGAAAGCAAAAGCTGAATCCCGGACATTTTGTACGATCTCGACGGCCGGACATGTCTGGGAAAAAGAGGATGAATGGTAACCCCTACTACTCAGCTTTCTCCTACTAAGTTACTCAGCTTTCTCCACAGAACAAGAGCCTGCTAGCTTAGCTTCCAAAAAAAGATGTCTGACACTATGTGTGCGTTCTGTGAGTGAGATCCCACCCTCTATGGGCGGGTTGAGAACATGCGGGACAGCTCCTTCTACTGACTGTAGAAAAAAATCCTCCGATGACGCAAAATGATGATTTTTGCGTCATCGGAGGATTTTTTCCAGACAAAAAATACATAAATCTCTTGTCTCAGGGGGATATGATGGTGGAAAGCGCGGTAATTTGAAAATACTACAGGTTTTCTACTAATACAAAGCTTAATGCTAAATCCTGAAGTATCCCTTTAATTACAGATATGCAACAAAACCAGGTAAATTATGAATATGTTTTATGAAGAAGGCTCGATTTTACTTTGGTGACAGAGGGGAGTGTTTCAAAACAAACGCATTGAGCACGAGAGAGAGGAAGAGGAGTAAATCCCTTATTCAGCTGCTCTGCTCACCAGTCACACCAAGGATCCCAATCAATCCTGGAAATTGGTTTGTTCCCTGACAAGGTTACGAAATGACAGGGTGGTAGAGAGAGAGAGATGTTGGTCTTTGCTTACTGACAGGCTCTATCTCCAGCCGGGATGAAGAGAGTCTGGGAATTTGGGTGAGTTTGGGATTACGCTGAACAGAACACATGCGGTCGATAAATGTGTAATAAGAAAGTGTGTGTAGGGGGTTTCGCTTTCCTCATTTACGGTTCCTCTGGACACTAATGCTTTCACAGTTCTGTCACAGTGAAATGCGAGGCCCGTTTTCCTCCCGTCCCGGCTGAACTCAATATATATGCTATATACTGTATACAGTCTGTCATTCTGGTTAACTCACCATCTGTGTATCTCTGTTACAGGAACATTTCACGCCTGAGTGTAAGTTTAAGGAGTGTGTATATGAGAACTATTATGTGACATACTCCTCGATCTTGTACCGCCAAACGCAGTCGGGTCGGGCCTGGTACATTGGCATTAACCGGGACGGACAGGTCATGAAAGGAAATCGGGTCAAAAAGACCAAAGGAGCGGCTCACTTCCTGCCCAAGCTCATAGAGGGTACGTCTCTGTTTATAATATTAGATTATTTGTCATTTGTTGATACCATTTAAAAGTTTTGGGTCTGTACGATTTTTTTTTTTTTTATATTCTCAAGAGAGCTGCATTTATTTGATGAAAACTACAGTAAAAGCATTGTGAAAATAGTGTGAAATATTATTACAATCTAAAATTTTCTATTTTAATATATTTTAAAATGTAATTTATTGCTGTGATCAAAGCTGTATTTTCAGCATCATTACTCCAGTCTTCAGTGTCACATGATCCTTCAGAAATCACTCTAATATGATGATTTGCAAATTAAATGCAGTGCTTTTTACGTTTTACTTGCCATGCCAAAATTTTGCCTACCACAAAAAAAGTAATAAATATATAAAATAAATAAAACAGGCCTAGTTATTGTGACACCAAAAAGCCTGACTCATGTAAATTTCAAATATTGTTAACGACAAGTCAATTGTCAGTAATAAAATAAGAACACATAATCAAATTACGAGCAATAGCACAAATACAATAGAACAGACATATAAATCAAATAAACACTGTTTTTCAGGTAAGTCTAACAGTAATGTTCAGGTAGAGAAAATGAATAATCAAATGTAAAATAGCACTGCATAGTCTGTATATATTCAATATAGATGAATCCTTAGTAAAGTTACAAGAGTCATTCAGTCCGATTGTTTGATAAACATTTAAACAAAGACAGCAGCAGATTTATTAGGCCGCTGTCACTTTAAGA
Organism: Tiaroga cobitis; assembly: GCA_030578255.1. NCBI lineage: Eukaryota > Metazoa > Chordata > Actinopteri > Cypriniformes > Leuciscidae > Tiaroga > Tiaroga cobitis. Next base: position 5,228,294 of record CM060597.1, on the reverse strand, counting down.
GCTGCATGGATCCAATATACTGATAGACATGTGTTTTCTTTCTCAACTGTTTATGTTCACTTAAGATATTACAGACTATTTTTACAAGGATGCTCGCCGAGACCAGCACTTTTGCAAACTTATATGTGAATATGTCCGTTCAAGTGCAAGCAGACGTGAAAGAGAGCTCAATTCACGCTGTCTGAGAATGGCTTTGGGTGTGTGTGCGCACACAAAACTTCTCACACTATTGAATTGAGTTCTCTTTTGCGTCTTCATGCGCTTGAATATTTAAATTGGCAAGGCTTAAAAACGTATGCAAATGATCAAATTTTAATGTGCACGGTTGCTCCTTTGCACTTAAAGAAGGTTAAGTGAAATAGTCAGATGGTATAACGACCAAAACAAAGAAAACAAAGCTAGAGCTATTTCGTATTTCGTGGAAGGAAAGTGTTATTGCATACAAGCCTTAAAAACGGCTAGATCTCTCAGTAAGTGAGAGTGAGAGTTGCGTCAACTGCCAGCAACATTTACGCTGGCCCCTTATCGTTAAACTCTGAACTAATTATGTCACTAAGGTCTTTTTTTAATGGAAAGTAGTCAATTATGTTGTTGTACTGAGTGCAGCTCAAACAAACAAAATCCGAAATCGCATACTCTCTTGAGTAGGTGCTTATTTTGAGTAGGCCTAAGTAATTACTGGTAATTCACAACCGCTAAAAAGTACGCTCTATATAGTATGAATGTAATCTGGACGTACTAGATTTGCCATTTTGTCATTATCATGTGATCTACCAGCGTTAGTTGTGTCACTTCACAAACCCTCTCCCGTGGCCTCATGGGACAGTAAAGTGCCCATCAAATGCACACTTCAGAATCTCACCGGAAGAAGTTGGTCATCCGGGGACGTTTTGCCTATTCATTTATGAGTACTGTGAATTCGGACATACTGCTCTTGATACATACTGTTTATCGCCTACTATATAGGAGGGAAGTATGCGATTACGGGTGCAGCCCCTTACTTCAGCAATAAACTTTTTTTTTAAAAACACAAATTTGATGTTTATCTAAAGTCATTTTTGCTTATTGGTACACTAAAAAATGCAGGGTTGTTTTAACCCTAATTTGGGTCAAATATGGACAAACCCAGTCGTTGGGTTACATTTTTAAATGACATTTTTAACCCAACAGTTGGGTTTGTTCATATTTGACCCAAATTTGGGTTAAAACATTCCAGCATTTTTTAGAGTGTATGGTTGAATTTAGTTCCTAAAGGGACATGGTGATGGGAAAAAAAGGGAAAAACTATATTTCAATGCTTTTGCATTCTCTCGCAAAAGTTTTGCGTTCCCCGACAAACTAGGATTTTGCTCGTAAACCCTTTGCGTTCCCTCACAAAAGGTTTGCGTTCCCTGAAGAAAGTTTTGCAAGCGAACGCAAAGTTTCTCAGGAGAACACAAAAGTTTGCATTGAAATATATGTTTTCCCTCCCATCCTATCTCATATATTTTTTCCATCACCATGTCCCTTTAGGGGCTCCGTATGAATTGGATCATCGAAGGTCAGCAGCAAAGACATTGCAAAGTGAGATAAAATACATAAAGTACATATTTGTTGATATTTTGTTGAAAATGTAAAAGTAATGGGTTACTTCACTTGTTACTTAAAAAAAGTAATCTGATTACTTAACTCACGTTACCTGTGGTTAAATGCTGACAGACTTACTTTTCATTTCAGGGTGAACTGTCCCTTTAAAGGATTAGTTCACTTTTAAAAAAACGTTGGCTGATAATTTACTCACCCCCATGTCATCCAAGATGTCCATGTCTTTCTTACTTCAGTCGAAAAGAAATTAAGGTTTTTGATGAAAACATTCCAGGATTTTTCTCCATATAATGGACTTCAATGGGGTCCAAACGGTTCAAGGTCCAAATGACAGTTTCAGTGCCGCTTCAAAGAGCTTTAAACGATACCAGACGATGAATAAGGGTCTTATCTTGCGAAACAATCGGTCATTTAAAAAATAAATAAAAAAGTTTAAGTTTTATAAGCACAAATGCTCGCCTTGCTCTGTTCTGTGAGACCTTTTCAACGTAATTGCGTATTACGTGACGTCACGTTAGCATTTGTGCTTATAAAACTTAAACTTTTTTATTTATTTTTTAAATGGCCGATCGTTTCGCAAGATAAGACCCTTATTCATCGTCTGGTATCGTTTAAAGCTCTTTGAAGCGGCACTGAAACTGTCATTTGGACCTTGGACCGTTTGGACCTCATTGAAGTCCATTATATGGAGAAAAATCCTGGAATGTTTTCATCAAAAACCTTAATTTCTTTTCGACTGAAGAAAGAAAGACGTGGACAGGATGACATGGGGGTGAGTAAATTATCAGCAAAAGTTTTTTTTTTAAATGAACTGTCCCTTTAAGAGTCTCTTTTTTTCTCCTGTCTCTCCAGTTGCCATGTACAGGGAGCCGTCGCTACATGAGGTTGCTCAGCAAAGCCCGCCTAGGAAAACAGCCAAAACCTCAGACTCGCCCGTCCATAAAAACGGCAAGAAAGAAAAAGTGCTTCCCGTCCCCACAGCATCCTAGCGGCAGGAGAAGAAACGCTTCGTTTGCACGGACACGCCACGATCGGCCAACACTGGCACGGGAGGTTTGGTACAAACAATGTTTTGTAGTCCCTCCACCGATCCTCAGAACTTTGACATTTCCAACAATGCATCAGGGCCCAAAAGACCCTTGCCGATAGGTCTAATGCCCACCGCGCTTCCTTTTTGGTCTCTCCCGCTTCCCCGACCAAGGGAATACTGAGCAATAATAACCGTAATGGTCTGGGGTCAGAGTGTGGCAGTGCCGCTTTTGTAACAACAGCAACACCTGAAAGAAAGGATCTTCGTCTTCCTCTCCTTTTTTAGTATTTCAAGAAGAAACACTTCCTCTTTGTGAAGCGATTCGTGCTTTACATGTAAACCCTTTTTTCCCTTTGTTCAGGCATTTATAGATCCCCCAAATCTGTTTTTCTTCTTCTTTTTTTTTTTACAGAGATTCCCCCGCCATCTCTTAAGCCTTGTTTGTAATATCCTCTCCCTTCTCTACCTCTTCTGCACTTTGATTAGCTTGAGACACAGATGCCATTTTCCACTTCACAACACAGGAAAAGCCCCGCACACTCTCCAGGGGAACATTAAGGATGCCGCCACACACACACACACACACACACACACACACATACACACACACAAACCAAATAACTAAATAAATAAAAGTTCCCCTCCTCTTAGGATGATGATGCTCACTGGCTCCTGCACTGATGAGTCTGTGGAGGATGGACGTGTGTGTGTGTGTGTGCGTGAACAGTAATGCAATATCTTTTGTAAGATGACTCATATCAGAGGGAATAGGGTGGCATTATTGTTTATTTTGTTATGATAAATCGTTGTTTTCCTCATTGCAATATGCCCAGAGAGCAATATTGGTACAGCTGCGCTCGTTCTCCTCCCTTCTTAGCACGCGTATTGCTTTCGGGCAGGGTTTTTCAAAGTAGATGTGCTGACTACTGAGACTGCAAGTTTCCCAAAGTTCATGTCCCTACATTCAGTTTTATTCTATTACATTTGCCTGAGAGCAAAGGCACTTCACCCAGCCAAACGAAACAACACAAGTGCTGAAAAGTCCAATTCTGCTTTATTTTCTTCTGATAACACCGTTGGACCCGGAGGAGCTCATAGGGAATCATCCTTGCACAAACAGAGCTGTAACGTCTGACCTCCAGTTGTTAATAATATCAGTATGTAAATGAAAATGTGTGTTGAGTGCTATTAGGGAACCTGGTGACACATTGCACTTCTTCCTTTGCAATAATAATCCTGATTGTGTTTTCATGCATATCACCTACATTATAGAAATATGATTCAATAATGCACGACCGTTCAAAAGTTTAGGGTTGGTACGCTTTTTTTTTTAATGTTTTTGAAAAAAGTCAAAATTTATTTGATTAAATATGGAAAAACAGTAATATTGTGAAAAGTTATTACAATTCAAAATAACTGTTTTCCATTGTAATATATTTTAAAATGTAATGAATTCCTGCGATCAAAGCTGTATTTTCAGCATCATTACTCCAGTCTTCAGTGTCACATGATCCTTCAGAAATCATATTATCAAATCAAACAAAAGTGCTGCCTCATATTTTTGAGGAAAATAAGATTTTCAGGATTTTATGATGAAGAGAAAGTTTGAAAGAATAGTTTATTTGAAATATATATATATATTTTTTTTTTGTCGTAGTTTAAACTTTTAAACGGTTGTGTATATAATGTAGCTATAATATAATTTTGGATGTAGAAAATGTTCCCTATTTAAATACATAATTATTAGGGCCCATTACAGAAAGAACTTGTGTATTTGAGCTGGCTTTTTTTTGTAGTCTAATGTTTTGTGGTGGTTAGTTATATTAGAGCACATTTCCTTGCTGGTTATATCATCACTGTGGTATCAAGTGCAGAGCTTAAACAAAGTGCAAAAATCAAAATTTTCTTCTTGCTGAGCTGAATAATTTCTCATAACTTGCACCTGGTGTTGAGGATATTATGTCTGCGATAATTATAGGTTCAGTCCCCTGCAGCAATGCATTATTGGGAGAAACAAAGTTATTAAGACCAAAGTGGAAAAAACTATTGACATCTGGTGCAAAATTATTCAACATTTAGATCATGATGTCAATCTTTCCCAGATTACAGTTCACAGCACCCGCAGGTAACGCACAATCCCCGTTCTAGAAGTGTGTGTTTGCGTTTAACGTCTCAAGCTGATTGTTTTTCAAATATTCTGCATCTTATTGCTTCTAGGTACACGTCAATAAGACTATACGGCATCTTGATTTTTCGTCATAAACTCAACATTGCTCACCGCAGACTCTAGCTTTTCTTAAAGGGAAACTTTACCGCTGGCAAAATGTGCTTTCGATAACATCCGGCTGCCTAGGTGTGTACAGATAAATCTGTGCTAGCTGACTAGAGAAAATAGATGCTAAATAGGTAGGAAAACTTACCCATAATGCACTGGGCATGTTGCCATCCAAGGCCAGGCCCACCAAGCTTACCAGAGCCAAATACCGCTTTGCTTTAGTAGGAAATACTTCTTAGCAAACTTTTGCTGCATTCAAGTCATCTTGGGAAGTTGGTATTTACGAGTTGGGAAGTCGTGTTTACGGCAGGTGCGTTCAAGTCACTTTCGTCGGACCAAGATGGCGGTGTACCTTCTCTTAAAGGGTTAGTTCACCCCAAAATGAAAACGCTGTCAGTAATTACTCTCGCTCATGTTGTTCAACCCCGTAAGACTTTCGTTCATCTTCGGAACACAAATGAAGAAATTTTTTATTAAATCTGAGAGCTGGATCACTCCTCCATAGGCTTCTAAGGGATCGAAACTGGCCGGCCCAAAAGTTATGAAAAACATCGTTAAAATAGTCCGAGTGACTACAGTGGCTCAACCTTAAGTTTATCAAGCGACGAGAATACTTTCTGTGCGCAAAAAAAAAAAAAAAAAAAAAAAAAAAGACTTTATTCAACTATTCATTTCCGATGTTCATCTCCGACTATTTTAACGATGTTTTAATAACTTTTGGGCCGGCCGGTTTACTTCAGAAGCCAGGAGGAGTGATCCAGCTCTCAGATTTATTAAAAAATATCTTAATTTGTGTTCCGAAGATGAACGAAAGTCTTACGGGGTTGGAACAACATGAGGGCGAGAAACTACTGACAGAATTTTCATTTTTGGGTGAACTAACCCTTGAATGAACTACACAAAAATACAGCAAGGTTTTTAACTCCACTTCTAGAAAATGAAGACCAAAGAATGTTTATCAGGTGTGTCTTGCTTTTTTTATGTTTTTAATTCATGTAGGAAGCCACTGTAAACTCCATCATATGGTTGTATTACAACGCGATCATATTTTGTGCAGGCAGGTAGATTATTTTCTTGTAAAAATAAAAAAAGCCTGACAATGTCACCGCTTGCTAAATACCTATAAATAATGTTGTATTCCGCCATGTTTCTCACTGACACGCCAGAACTCACAGATCGTGGCTCAAATAAGATCCTGAGCTTCCCACTGGTATTTATGACGTTGTGTTGCCGTTCATGCGCATTCTGTGATCTTTCCAACATGACTTGAAAGCACCAAAATAGGTGTCGACATGTGTTGATCGTGGGAGCAAGAGTTCAAAGAGTCAACGTTTATCGGGAGCGAGTTACTTTCGATTTCCAGTGAAGGATCCAGACCGTTGTAGGCAGTGGCTAAAGGCTGCAAAGAATCGTAAATACGGAGAAAGCGACAGAAAATCTGAAAAAACCTCCATGTTTGTAGTCAACATTTCAAATTATGACTACGAACTGTGTTCTAGGCCAATTTTTCAGTCCAGGTAACATGGAGAACAAGTAAACATTGTTCTTTTACATATCCTACCGACATTGTAACGATAAAAAGCGGGTTGAAAATTGGCAAAGTTAACCTTTAAGTCTTGCATTGTCCACAGCTCATTCAGCTGCCATTCAGTGATATCTGAAGGGCTATTTACGTAAGGTTTCGCAGGTCCATGTGTTGTTGTAATCACAATCGAAGGAAAAGTTGTCCAAAGCACATCATTATAACAGCTGGATGCAACACTGAAACAGGCCAGACAGCAAAGGTTGAATAATTTAATTCAGTTTAATCACAATTACACCATGAAATTGATAGTTACTTTCAAATGTCTCACTTCTCCAATCCCCACTCTTCTTTCAAACTTTGAGATGTCACGGTGGGGCTTGCGCTGACTTGTAACCTGACTGAATGCAAAAGGCTCTTGTGTTTGTAAGGGCTTTCTAATCCAATACTTGAGTACAAAAGAAGATGAAATGCCATAACCGCCACTTAAATGACCATTATAACATCTGCTTTGGGTCACTTTGAGCTGATTGTGAATACAACATGTTATGTTAGAGAAAAGAAAAGGAAAGAAAAAGAACATTAGTACTTTTTTTCGTTTTGATATATTTGGCGTGCGCATAAGGGCCAGATCGGGTGATTTAACAATTATTTTAATGAAACCACTCTCTGTGCACAGCTAAGTGCTTCTTTCTCAATTTCCCTGCTATTTTTCAGTCATAAACACAGAGGCCAGAAGATGAAAGCTAAGGGCTAATGCTTTTCAGAACAGCCAAGCCATTAAAACACTGTACGTGTGTACATATAGATAGAGATGACCTTGTAAACTTCAATTTTATACATTTACTAAACTGACATTTTTGCACATCATATTTCTGTCTTTTTATGTTTCTTCTTTCTTTGAATGTGGTCATGTTGTCAGTGTGTGTGTGTGTGTGTGTGTTGCCCATCAATGTTGTGCATATGTTTGCATTTAAGGTATTTAATTTAAGTTAAATCTATCTGTTCATTGTAATTTGCATGAGTTCCAGTCTTTCTAGAAAGATACAGCACTGGGACACAGGGTTATTAAGTCATTATGATGTTGGGTTATTGGTTGGGTTAGTCTGTGTAATTGTAACCAGCTCTTAACAGACTGATCTTGCTGTGTTAACTCTACACTGATATATTAGCTAGCAACTTTCAGTGTTTATGTTACACATATTACACATTAAATTAATTACCAAGCAATAATATTAACAATCTGCAATTACAAAGCTTTCTGCAAATTATTATATTAAGTACGCATCATTCATCAGTATTACTTAGTGCTTAATTAAATAATTTATTGTGACATGAACACTGTGATCCCCCCTTACACACAAACACACACACACAATTAAAACATTGTCTTCCTTTTCACTGATTGCCTTTTTCTGTGCTGCAGGATGGGCTTGATCCATATGATCCATGTTCACTCCCTTTTATTGACTCATTGTCGATAAATGCTTTAAAAACAGATGTTATTTTTATCTCCAGGCTATTTCAGATAGATTCATCAAATCAGACCTATTGGTTTTTGTTCAGACGGACTGCAAAAAAACGGATTTTTTTCTCTTTTCTTTTTTGCAAAATAGCAAAGACATAAACAAATCAAGTGGTTTGAAATCAATCCGATTTTTAATCTTTTTGAGTCATCTCTGACTGAACAGTCGGATCGGCATTTTTGCTGTTGTTGTTAAAGGCACAATATGTAGGTTTTTTCGCCACAAGAGGGCGCAGTTTCCAACAATAACAAAGGCGTAGGTTTATGATGCAGTGATGAGCTGAATGATGGGACTTGCTGTCAAGCTGATGGATCTAATAATGTTTATGGATGAGTGCAAACATTCATGTTTTTTAACATTACAGTGGTATAAAGCAGGTCGCGATGGCTAAAGAGACAGATGACACACACGAGTCCCGCGGATGTAAAGGAATAAGGACATTTAATTCTACCGAACTACCCGCAAGTGCTGGATTACTCACACAGGTCAGTTTATTAGACGAATAAACTTGTGAAGTAACGCAGCGCTTCTAACGTTACACTATCACACTAAACGGAATTTAAATGTGTGTTGAAAGTTATAATGTTATACTACGTGTTAGTTTGTTTGCTATACGAAACTAGCAGTAAGCTAGATCAACATTAGAATAACATACTGACCATATTCTAACATTTCATCATGTTGAACTAACGTTATATAACATTGATTTGTTTTATGTACATGTGCTCACCTGTCTAATTAAGCTGTCAAGTCGTGACTCGTGAAGCTCTGTCGAGTCCAAGTTAGTCGCGGACGTGGAGCTCTCGGCATGTCAAAAACGCCACGCTGATATTGATCCTCATTTTAGTTCTCCTTGTTTGTCCCAAAGTCTGCTTGCCATGGTCTATGTTTGAAAGAAACAAGAACTGCGTGCCGCTAAACGTTGCGCACTACGCAGTTGTCCACATCTGTCGCCATGGTTACATCATGGCTATGGCAGTATGAACGGAAACCGAGGATAGCGCGGATATTGCGTCATTGACAGGCGGGACGGCCACTTATTTAAAATTGGAATTTCTCTGAAATAAAAAATCTTTGGAGACTTTTGGGATATTGTAAGTACACAACTACAGGAAATATATCACACTGTGCAAGTGATTTTTGGATATTTTATTACAAAATTCTTACATATTGTACCTTTAATCGGGATTCAGTGTGTAACGTCATACAAAGTGCTCAAAATGATCTGGAGCTCTGTATTTAGACTCCTTTTCTCTAATTTGTTCTAACTGTCTGACATTCTCTATCTAGTTACACACAAGTTATGCAATCAGATGACTTTGTCAAGTAACTAGTAAGGTAATGCATTACTTTTAAATTTACATCAAAATATCTGAGTTACTTTTTTTCCATGTATTGACTGACAGCTCTTCTGTCTCCACGTTGAGAGAAATCAGGAGTAAGTGTAGAGGCGACGTGTGTGAACACGATGGTTACTGTGTAGACTAATGCGAACACGCATATATATCTCACTCGCACAAAACCGGTTCAGTATTCCTGAAAATGAATAAAAACAGTGAAATGCAAACTCAGAATATTACGAAAACCTGCCATGATTAAATGTTAAATAAAACAAATGTACTTTATGAATTTAATCTCACTTTATTAATGTCTTTGCTGCTGATATTCGATGATCCAAGTCAGCCATACTAATAACCAAACATTACTTTAGATAAACTTTCTTCTCCTGTGTCCTATTCTTCTGCGATTCCAGAGCAGCAGAAAGACGTGAATTTATTTACTTTTGGTGTGAAAAGGCCTTTACGTTTAGCAAAAAAAAAAAAAACCAAGCAAACCCAGGTGAGAAAAAGTAATGTAATTAGTTACTTTTTAAGGGAGTGATGGAAAATTGTAACATTACTTTTAAAAGTAACTTTTCCCAACTATTATACACCCGAATATTGAACAAGTCAGCATATTTGACACTATGCATGAATACATAAAACACCGCTAAATTTCCATCCTCCTTTCTCAATGACAGCGTCTCGGTTGTTGTGAAGTCTCTTGGCATCATGCTGACACTTCACATCATCACTATAACCACCAATATCAATACACCGGATATTCATTACCTGAACAGACGGACCGGATTGCATCATTTACAAAGTCATCAGATTTGTGTGCAGTGTGAACAAAGCCACTATCATTTGTGTGTGTGTGTGTGTGTGTGTGCTGATAATATGCACCGTGTTTTATTTGTGTTTGTGTCCATTTTTAGATAGAATCTACAAAACATCCAAGTTTGCATTGTTTGCTATAGTTGCGTGTTTTATTTTCCTCAGATAATGTTTTAATGGGCATATAGTTTTGGTTGGATTTTGTTTCACATAGTGTTTGCAAGAAGAATCCTTTGGGTTTTAAAATGCAGTACATTTACTTTTTTTTTTTTTGTTATTTTATTTATTTAGCTTTTTTTTCTCCAGATTGATGTGGTTTGCAGTGGTTTGTGTCATATATACACATGATATAGTCTGGGCTCTTAATAGACAATCAGACATTAGTTTATCATCATTACCAACAGCAGTTAAAGAGTTAGTTGATTTTCTTCTTGCGTTGGGTGGATTCTGAAGATATATTTTCAAAATAAGTGGCGTGATAAGATTATTTTACATAAGCGAATTGTTGAGCTGCAGAGACCCTGTATTTACTGATCGTCAGTGTCTGTAATTGCTTTGCGTGTGTGTTCATGTGTGCGTGACTTTGAGGAGTAGCCCCAACCCAGCATCTGCAATGCAGCAGAAAAGACAAAAACTCAACCCTCCTCCCATGTTTCGACCAAAGTCTCGTCCCCCAGGATACATCTCTTAGCCCTCACAACAGCGCTGTGCAAATGTACCGCGCTTCCCCTCAGCTGAATGTCATTGCCTCTGTGTGTGTGTGTGTGTGTGTGTGTGTGTGACCACGAGAGAGAGAGCGAGAGAGAGAGAGAGAAACTCTGCTGCATTTTAAACTCTGCACATCTGCATTGCATACACAGCAGTGGGGTGTTAGTCTCTCGGCAGATGTGTGTTGCGAGAGTGACCTTTAGAAATCTGAGTTCTTCAGCTCCATCCCAGCTTTAGTGTAATCACAGAGTTCTCCCACGGTCCCTTGGAGGTAACCTTTAGTTTAGGGCTTAACTGCTGTTTATGTGGCTGGAAAGAGACGATGTTTGGACGTGTCTCCCCTGGCTCAACTTTACGTGAAATACAGTCACAACTATTTTTGTTTAGTCGTTTTTTGTTTTGTTAAAAAAATACTATTACCTATTTTTGAATGGAATATTAAGTATTTGAATATAATTAATTATACTTTTTTTTATTATCAGTTATTCTTTTGAACGGCCAATGTTTAAATGGAAATGTTCAATCTCTCTTTAGATGTTTTCAAAATATGAAATATGAACCAATGTAACAGTTTTTACCGTCTAATCCATAAAGCTCGACAGAATCGCTCGAACCTCGGCTCCCGCATCTCATAGGATGAAAGGCAGTTCAACTTTTATTTTTTTAAAATAGGTATTATAACTTATTATTTTGAATTGAATATGTAATATTTCAAGCAAATCATTATAAATATTTTATTATAGTTTTATAATATTACATATATATATATTATCAGTTATTTTTTTAAGTCCCAGTCGCTCCTTGTTCCATCTGTTTGTGGTCCTGAACATGTGACACTTTGAAACATATGAATCATGAACCAATATGCCAGTGTTTTTATTGTCTGTTTGTTCCTTCAGTTTCCGTGTCCCTGAAAACTAAAGGTCGTGTTCAGTTTTATTTGTGTTTACTTGGTATAAATCAGTGAAACCGTGTGGATTCAGTGTTGCCATTCAACCTTGTGATGCAAACAGTCCCATTTAAGCTCACTTTTGGGAAGATCAAAAAGACAATTGGTGACCAATGGCGATGGGCCCGAACTCTCGGTCTGTGTGTTGAATGTCGATCCCTGATCTAAAGGTCAACAGAGGTCATGATCTTACACCCTCAATGGACACTGTTTGGGATCTTCTGCAACAAGACTGACTGCTGGTTTGTTGCCGTCACCGTTGAAGTGTGTGCATATTAAAACGCCCACCTCATATCAGTTCAATTCGGAGATGTGCTTATGGACAATGAGAGTCTGCTTTATATCGAAGGAATCCCATACATTTTGTATGTTCTGCATGGATTATCCAAGTTATTGTAAGGAAGTCTTCCAAAAAGAAAGGAAAATAAACCATATTCGTTTTCTCTCGTCTTCCAAACCAAGACAAAGCAAAGGTCTTCCAGTCAAAGCCACGATGACACTATTTTTAATTTTTATAGCTACAGAAAAACCAATAACCACCCGGACAGACTCGCTCGAACTCCGGCTTCGTGCAACTGGACCACTTGACGGAAACGGCACATCTATATGGTATTTTGCAATATTGGAAGGAACAAACCAATACAGTCATGCATGTACCAATATTTACTGGACACATTAACAATTAAAATGAGAGAAAAAAAAAGATGATTCCTGTTTTAGTATTTAACTCACTGTTACTCTTAATACTCTATTCATGCATAAACTCTCAGCCCCGTATTTGCAATAGAATCTATATCTATTTCTATAAGTCTATGGGAGACGTATTATTAAACATTATTGAATAAAACTAATATATTTGTATGATTGTAAAACCAAAGTGTCATTTGTTTTATTCTCTGCTTGTGACTGTGTAAACGCTCTGTGACAACAGCCATTCAGATGTAGGCCTACGTATAATTCAATGCCCTCATTTAAAGTAAGGCGTATTAATTGCCGCTCAGGTAAGTGCCCGCGTTCGTCATCTCGATAGAATTATACAGGCGAGTCAGCTTTAGTTATGGGTTGTTAAGTTGACTTCTATAATGATTAAATTGGCCGAGGACCAAACAGTAAATATGGTGGGACGGCGCCATTACGGCTCGACGGGAAGTGAGGATGAACGGGAGACGGGTGGCATGTGTTTCCAAGTGTTCCCACGCAAAAAGCAGGCTTCGCTAAAGAGCCGTTTCCATCTTTTATCCTGCTAAACTGCGGAGGAAAAACTTCCGCAATCCCCTGACCTCTGATTTCAAAAGGCCCATCAAAGTGTCAACACTCGAGAGCAGTGGAATAAATCTCATCCTTTAATCTAATTGGTGGGATAAAGCTGCATAATTCTTTTTAACAGCTCTGATGAATTACATAAAAGTACAGCACATTAATGCTACACCTCGTCTCGAGCCAAAAGCACCCCAGAACTGAATAAATATTCTGGCGTGGATTCAAACACATCAGTTTGCCTTATTTAAAGAGCACATTTGGGGGAAGACTTGTGACTACCTCAATGTAGGGTATATGAGTGCTCTGCCTCGAAATAAGTAGAAAAGTTCATGATTTTTAATGTCACATACATGGAGTTAAACCATGCATGTGCTCTTTCAGTCTGTGAATATGGATTTGAATTAGAAAAATAGTACCTTTTGTGCATTCAGGCCTACCTTTTGTCATCTTTACATTGCAAAGACAGCGCGGCTTATCAACATTTTAAGTGGCTAATTTTTTACACAGATGCTACATCGACGACGAGGCATTGATAAAAATGCATTACATTTACAGAAATCTTAATTGCAGAAGTAGCTAACGCCGTGCAGAAAACAGAAATGTGAAATGATGATTAAAAAAAAAAAAAAAAGTTACAAAAACAAGTTCTCTGAAATACTATAGCTGACGTTTGGTGTGGGCGCGTGAGCTGCTCATAGCATGAGCCTTCTTGAGCGCGCGCATACACGGCCGCGCGCCTGTAACCCGAGCACAGTGTGACAGCGGTCTGACTTGTCGCAAAAATACGAATGGACCCTCACGTTGACTTTCTATGAAGATATCCTTGTGGTTTCATTTGGTGGATCGCCATGAAGGCCCAGGACTGGTTTATTGTCTCCTGCTGCCTCTGTGGCCTGAGCGCAAAGGCAGGTAAGTTGAGTTCAAGTTTCCAAACTGAGTGTGTGCGTTGTGTTTTCACACGTGTAAATGCCCAGTAAACTTAAACAGTAACATCATAGTAAATCGAAGTTCTGAGGTCCTAAAACAGCAGAGGGGTTTGAAAAAAATCATTAAAATTATTCTTTTTTTCCCTTCTTTTTTTCCCCACATTTTAAATCTGTTTGGTACCGTTTTCCACATAATTTAGTAATTTCAAACATTACATATTTTTAACTAAAATCTCACAATCGCAGTCTACGTTTCCAATTATGAGATAAAGCCTGTAATTTGACCTGTTCTCATTAATTGTAGGCTACAGTTTAATCCGAATGATCTTAATGGTTATTTAACACATCATTTGATGTACTACTTATGTCATAGGCCTATATGATTTCTGATTTACAGAAAGAGTACAGTATACCATACTATATAAATAAATAGACGTCTTACTATTGTATGTCAGATTAATATAACAGCCCAGTGTGAAAAGATCAACTGCAGTATCACATATCAGTCATTTGTCAGGAATGCAATATGTATGCAGTCTATAGCGAACCATAATAGCATTATACTGTACAATTGTTACGCCTTTATCAAGTCTGCTTTCAGAATTGGCACAAAACCTCATGGTGGTCTCTTATGTTGATAACACATCGCATAGAAATCGCATAAGTGCATTTCTTATACGATGTCTGTAGCCTACTACAATAGTTCTGTAGTATTTTTCATTCAGAAACACCCTAAGGGTGATATGAAACGTGTATCTCGCATTGTTTACTATTGGGTTGACTGGTCATTAAGATCCATAAATGGATGTTTTTGTGCTTAAACCAAATCTTCACAATGGCATGTCACAATAATTGTGTGTTTTGAAATAGAATGATTGTGTGAAAGAAAACATCAGAAAGCATGAGAGTCAGTTAGGAGAATTTACCACTTGTGAAAAGTACCAAAGTGATTAAAATAAATAAAAGGGACATTTGTTCAAGATTACCAGTTTTATGAATACTCCTGGGAAAACTGGAAATTAACCTCGAGTCAGAGACCATCACCAGGAGCTCTTTAAATTAAAAGTTGATTTAAAGGTGTTTCGGAGAGGTTAATTGTGGTAATTATTGTAGGGAAGCTTTCAATGGGACTGCTGGGCAGCAGATGGCATATTCTCTGCAAGGCCTCATTTATTTCACAATATAAATGCTCACACAAGAAAAAAAAAAAAAAAAAGATTTCTCATTTGCAGTTTCAGTACAGCGTTGGGGTTTCTTTTCTCAATAAAAGCCACTTGAAGTTATAACTCGCAGAAAAAGTCCGTCAAAATCATGTGAACGTGTGTGCATATGCTCCGAGCAGCAGCCGTTGGTAATGAAGGTGACGCGTGTCGTTTGTTACTGTCAGTTCGTATTCGGGAGGGCTCGAGCTGGCGACACTTGATGAATGTGGCGCCCCTAGAAGGCCCACTTATAAATGCGCCCAACCTTCGAAAGCTGAGGGGAAAAAACAGCAGACATGATGCATAAAAACCTCAGATGGCCGGGGCGGTGGAGTAAACAGTCACCCTCAAAACTGAAAACCCTCAACTCTGAAAACCCAAGAGTCTCTTATCTGTTCGCCTTTATGTTCAGAGCTCAAATCCATCCATCCATCCACTCATCCATCATTACACTCACTTTGCTTTACTCAAAGATTAGTAAACTGCCTTATGCACAAGAAAGACATATTCTTGTCAACCTGCAAGACTTTTAATACTTAAGATTCTTAAGATTAAAGACTTGTACAACACCGTTTTCAACTAAAAACGTAAAACTTATGCGTTTTGGCCGTTCAATTACACGACAACCGCATTTTGGGAGGCTGAAAACGCAAACTTTTGAAAACGGTCTCTGTGTAAACGATAAAAACGTGAATCTGTGAAAACGATGACGTCATGCACATGCGTATAGAGAGCCTAAGTCCCTCCCCTTCCGGTCGACCACCATGGGACCTTATTTCGGAAAAATATTGTATGGTAGTCAATGGCGAGAGACAACAAATATTTTGATCTCGTTTGAATTGTGCCCCGAATTACACATATGATGTTTGTCAAGAAGATACATTTTAAAGTCAAGAAAGTCGCAGTTTGATGTAAAACTGTTGAGGTCTAAGACTGTGAAAATACTTAGACTACAAACCCAAAAGGCGCACATTTTCTCTCAATGAATGAAGCTAACTTTACTGAAGCTAACTTTCCTGAAGCTAACTTTACTGAAAATAACTTTACTGACGCTAACTTTACTGAAGCTAACTTTACTGACGCTAACTTTACTGAAGCTAACTTTACTGAAAATAACTTTACTGACGCTAACTTTACTGAAGCTAACTTTACTGAAAATAACTTTACTGACGCTAACTTTACTGAAGCTAACTTTCCTGAAGCTAACTTTACTGAAAATAACTTTACTGACGCTAACTTTACTGAAGCTAACTTTACTGAAAATAACTTTACTGACGCTAACTTTACTGAACCTAACATCTGTCATTGTTTTTATAGTCTTACGTTATAATCGTAACGTTACGCCGTCATGCCTGAGTGTTTTGTACCAGACTGCACACACACGAGCAGCGGATCTTGCCCGTTGTTTCGCTTCCCGGGAGATGTAGTTCATCGAGCGATTTTCAGATAAAACTAAATGTTACTCTTCTGTTTTACGACAAAATGCGACTTTCTTGACTTTCATAATTATCTTTTCAATTGACAAACATCATATGTGTAATTCAGGGCACAGTTCAGACGGAATAAAAAGATAAGTTGTCTCTCGCCATTGACTACCATACATATTTTTTCCGAAATAAATAAGGTCCCATGAGCCGGAAGCGGAGGGGAGGGACTTAGGCTCTCCATTGCATGTTTAATCTACAGTGCTTCATCGCCATCTAACGGCCTGGCAGCAGAATACAGCGTTTTTGGTCGTTTTTCGCGGATCCGTGAGAATGGAGATCGTTTTTACAATGGTGTCGTCTGTACGCGGAAAACAAAGGAAAACTTCTTCGTTTTAAGCATATAGTTGTCGTGTAAACGCCGTACCCTCAGGCTAGGTTCAGATTGCTGGTAATTGTTGCCCAAATCCGATTTATTTGCTCATATGTGACTACGATCATGAGTGTGAACCGAAAAAAACACATTGAATCTGATCTTTTCCATTCTGATTTGGGCCACTTCCATATGTGGTACTAAATCTGATACAGGTCAGATGTTTTACAATGTCACCGCAGTGTGAACAGTCAAATTCAAGCGACTTTTACGTCATTATAGATCGACATTCGTATCAATTATCATCTTCAAAGATTTTACATATCAAGACATTATCGCTCTATATACAAGCAACACATGATGGCTCGTAATCATAAATGTTTAAAAACTCTGCTCTCTTATTTCGTTTCCTTGTCTTTGATTTGCCTGTGCATAAGTTGACTTGCTTCCACGGCAGATCACACTAAAAAAAAGATCTCTTCGCTCTGGAATCGGATATTGGCCACATTTAAAACAACAATGTGAACAGCTGTACAGAAAATTCTGGATCTGAGCAATAAACAGGAATTGATCGCCATGGCTCGCAGTGTGAAAGGGCAGAAGAGAGTTGTACTGCTCTATTTACCTGAAAGACATCATCTCTCCTAGGTGCATCAGAAACAGAAGGTAAGCTGATGAAGAAACTGTTTTCTTCATACAACGTTAAAGTTCGGCCTGCAAGGAGCCCAGAGGAAAAGGTCGTCGTGAGGATAGGCATGACCCTTTCAGCATTCGTCAGCCTGGTATGAGATACAAACTCACATATATATGGAACTTAATGGGCACCATTGTTGTGTTACATTATCGTTATTTTTATTATTAACCCTGCTGGGAAATAAACAGCTAAAAGCAGCCTAAGCTGGTCTTCCAGTCTGGTCATTAGCAGGCAGGTTTTAGAGGGTTCTTTGGCAACTTCAGATGGTCAGGCTGGTCTTAGACTGGGAGTCCAGGGGCCGGTTTCAAGATAGACTTTGACTATGGCTTAGATATAGTAGATAGTCAGACTTCAGATAGACATCTAAATCAGACCGTTGCACAAAGCACTTAAGACTCACTGCAATGCATTCTGGGTAAAATAAGACACTTTTCAAAACAAAAAACATGGCGGATCGAGTAAGCGCATTCAACCGCTCAGTGCAGTTTACCCCAGCGGAAAATATGTGTTTGATGGAGGAGTATAACAGTTACAAGGACATTTTACGTAGGAAATTTAGCGCAGAATGTAGTAACTAGAAGAAATGTTTAATTTGGAAAGAGCCATTTTCCCTTTTCTTTCGGCTGTTTGTAGTGTAACTGATTGTTACTGCTGGTTGCCACGGTAACGATATATGCTGCATTCACAATGTTTGTAGTGTAACTGATTGTTACTGCTGGTTGCCAAGGTAACAGAGTCTTAGACCTAAGCTAGCCTCAGGGAAAGGTGTCTAATTTTTTTGGTCTAAATTAAGTCAGTCTTTATTTTTGTGAAACAGTCTAACTTGCATTAGACTAGTTTTTGAGCAAATTTTAGACTTGTTTAACACTATAGACCGGTCTCAAATAGCTTTGTGAAACCGGCCCCAACTGACCAAACATTTGGACACCAGTTTGACCAGATTAAACCAGCTGCATCTAACTTAAACCAGCTAAGACTAGCCAACCAGATTAGGCTGGTTTTAACTGAGCCGTGGAAATAAAGAGGGTCTCATCTCTCATCTTAATTGTTCGTATGACTTTTTAAAGGCTGCTTTGAAATAATGAGTGTTGTAAAAAGCGCTATAGAAATTAATTTGTCTTGACTTTAATCTTATGTTATATTGATTATGGTATTTTTTTTTTTAAATGTGAATTACTTGGTACTTATTGCAGTGCTTTATTATTGTGAAACACTTTCATCTGAATTTCTTGAATGAAAGGTGCTATACAAATAATGATTATTATTAGTAGTAGTATTGTCTGACTGAAAATCTCATCATTTTATCCAGGGGTTCCGCGGGTCTTAAAACGTCTTAATTCGACATTACACAAATTAAGACCTTAAAAGGGTCCTAAATCAGAGCAGAACAGATAGTGTCAATTATCTAAACATCTTTAAATCAAGATACATTTTTGTGACGAACATGTATAAATTAGAAATATCAAATAACAAATATCCATCAATGAGTTATGAAAACGTTCTTCTTTGTAAAACGGATTGATGCAACTCATTGTGTTTCTCCGTAGACGTTTACATTTAGAGGACATATTGATGTATCGTGTTCCCTTTAATTTATTCCTTACATTTTCTTTACTTGGTCTTAAAAAGGTCTTTAAAAAGACTTAAATGTACCTTCATAAAACCTTCAGAAACCCTGTTTATCATAAGTTGGTTACTTTTTAAAGAGCGAGTCAAAAACATTTCCACATGTATTTCTTAAAGGCACGTCAGCAAAAAACAGACCCACTGAGTGTGGAAAAAATATGACTGGTTACGATCCTCATAAAAATGAAATCATATAATATGAGCTATTAATTAGAGTTAGGATAAATTGTCCAAAGGAAAACCTCTCCCATTCTTTGTAGGCTCATATTAAAAGCTAGTTTGAAGCAGGTCTGATGGTTGCTTCAGCTGTTCAGTGTGTGGGTTTGGTATGTGAATCAGGTCATGGGATCCTGCACTTCCTAACACAGGGATTTAACAACCCGGATTTGGATAACAGTGCACAGTCTGCACACACAGATTTGCATTTGCACTTTCTTATCAATGTTTTGTTTTCATTACTCAGAACAGAAAGGAACATTAGCTTCTCTACAGGCTTCACGAACAGTGATTTCACGTGGATTTTGTTCAAACTACCAAATGTGTGTCCAAAACTTAGATATTATTCATGTATCGCTCTTAATCAGCCTGGAAGCATCCACACATTTAAGGCATCGCATGCATATTATTCATATGAAGTGTACTGTATATATACAGTGTCTATATGAGTGTTATGGTGTGTGTGTGTGTGTGTGTGTGTTGACCCTTCCCCCCCACTGTCTGTGCTCGGTACTGACAGCTGACATTCCTACGCTAGTTTTAAATAGCATTCAGGACTGTGTACTGATCTAACATTGAGTCTCAGGTCTTTCCCTTGTCTGATAATCATTTCCCATCACCCCCTTCTCCCATTGGAGCCAGTGTTCCCATTATTTGTGTTGGCTTTAAAACACATCCTAGTAGGAGAGAATTCAGGGATTCTTCATTATAGATATCATGCCCAATGTTTTTCTTCTAAACTCCCCCATTTGTGTATCAAGCGTCTAGGAAACAAACCAGTTGCCCTTTTTTACAATACAGATTGTTTCAAAACAGCTTTACAGTGATAACAGGAAAATAATGCAACTAAGTTTGTTTCAGATCTAGAAGAAAATACTGTCATAGTCCAGCTTAAGTTAGTTCAGTGATTCATTCTGTGTTGATTCATTCGGTTAATTTCTGTTGTAAAAAATATATTTATTTAGTTCATTTATATATATATATATATATATATATATATATATACAGCCGCTCTGAAGAAATAGAGATGTCATCGTCCAGCTCAGTTCAGTTCTCATATAATGGTGTCAATTAGGGCTGCACGATATTGAAGAAAAATGCGATATGCGATAGCTCGTTAACTAATGCGATATGCGATAATGCTTAAAGAGTGTAAAATAAACTTAAGTGATCTATTATGTAACCTAAATACGTGTTTCACATTCTTTTTGAGACAAAAAAACATCCCTCCAACTTCTGGAAGTGAACAGCAGTGTTTTACTGTCGCATAGGAAGTGTTATTAACCTCAGTGTAAAGCACGGGGTTATCCTACATTAGGGTTATTTAAAGGGGCTATGTGTAGGTTTTTACATTAAAGGTCCCGTTCTTCGCGGTTCCATTTTTCAAACTTTAGTTAGTGTGTAATGTTGCTGTTAGAGCATAAATAATACCTGTAAAATTATAAAGCTCAAAGTTCAATGCCTAGCGAGATATTTTATTTATTTATTTTATTTACTTTCAAAGCCTACAGCGAACGGCCGGTTTGGACTACGTCCCTCTACTTACTTTTTTAATGACGTCATTAGAACAGTTTTTTGACTAATCTCCGCCCACAGGAATACACAAAAAAGGGGGCGTGGCCTTGTTGCGCTCCCACGGAGAAGAGGAATAGTTTTGTTTGTAGAGTGTGTTTGTCGTCATGCCGTCGAGACGCTGTTATTTTCATGCCGGAGTCAATTCACCTTAGTTTGGCCTTCCCAGGGACGCTGTGCTTAGAGATCAATGGTTACAATTTATGTTTAACTCGGTTCCCGAAAAATATAATCCACAATTAAAACTATGTGGAGCACATTTTACCACATGTACACCTATAAAACATATATTACTAATCAAAACTCGTGCACACGTGTAACTAAGGTAGGAATAAAAAATGGACTTTTAAAAAAAAATTCAACATCACCATCGTTAATTCGACAGACGGACAAAACCATATACCACAAGCTTTTATAACGGTTTGTAACATTTAACATTGCAATTTAACCAATTAAAAGTATGACAACTACTAAATAAACAGCTTACCACTGTGAAACATCCTGCAAAAGTCGTGTTTGAACAGGTTCTAAGCGATTCTCTTCATCCATGTTCTCCGGGTCAGATTCAGCCTCAAATTGATAAGGTAATATGTTTGACATTTTTACAATAACAATCAGCGCATGCATCTCCAATTTATGGTAAGAGGCGTGACCTTTCCGGGCAACGTGCGATAAGCTGCTGTCGAATCACAACACAGGAACCGCTGGCACAATCAGAACACGTTACGTATTTCTGAAGGAGGGACTTCACAGAACAAGGAAGTCATCAGGCAGTTTTTTGGACAGTGAAAACAGCGGTATACAGATAAGTAAATTGTGTGAAAAATACTGAGTTTTTTTACACGCGAAACATGAACACGTTATTTTGCACACTGTAAACACAATCAAAGCTTCAAAAAAACATGAAGAACGGGAACTTTAAAAAAATCTTTAAGATTGAGTCTTCATTTGTACATTTATGAGCCAACCATAATGTAATGTAATAGAAAGAATGACACCTTGACTGTCCACCACGGTTGCCTCTATCAGCCTGTAGGCTCAAATGTGTGTGGAGGAGTCGGGTCCGAATTGGCGTGAAAATTCACAAAATGTGACGCCATGCGCGTTCTCGTCTACTTGGGCTTACGGTGCTGATCCACTTGTCCGTGCGACACTTCAGTCGCACCGCACTCGACTTTATCCCTATGGGTGACATCACGCGACTTTAACGCGCCCGCAAAGCATCCCGGGAAGGCAGCACTTCATTTGGAAAAATGCTGCGCGTCAAAAAGCTGGCCGATGCCCATCTTTATGCAAATGAATCCGTCAAACGCGACGCGTCTATCCAATAGAAGTAGTCTCTCGAGGGGCCTTTGTTCTAGACTGGCCGCTGGGTCAAAACCACGCCCATAGCGGTAAACTTGAGGAACGCCCATAAACTTACAAAGTGGAGAGGCGTGCGACACCACGCTTCAGTCGTGTCGCAAAAGTGGATCAGTACCGTTACATCCGTACGGCAGCCATTACTAAGCAGCGGCAATCGCTAGCCGTAGTGTTTCAAATGGACTCTGCGGACGGAAAGAAGCGACCAGCCTCCAGCACAATCCAGATACCCACGGAAACTCCGCGTAAGTAAAAAAAAGGCTTATCTAGTGCAGCCACCGAGCGTGTGAGCGTGTGCACCGAGAACGAGCATGAGACTGGCTGCGGTTTCTCTAACGGCCACTGGTGTCAGTAACGGTAAGACATTTCAGAACTTCCGCAATGCTCCTTTAACAACAGAAACTGAATAATCAAATGCAAAAACACTGCTTAGTTTTCACTGTATGAATTAAATGTATGCAGGTTCTTATTTAAGCTAGAAAAGTTATTCAGCCAAGAGTAGCGAGTGATTCTCTCTTTTGCTCATGACCCCAGTTATTGCAAGCCATTGTGATATGCATATCGCGATATTTCGATAATTTTGATATATTGTGCAGTCCTAGTGTCAATGCAGGCAGATCAATATTATTGTTGAATATTACAACTAAGTGTATAGTGCTAGATGATGGTTACAGTGTTTTTTACATCCACAAGAGCTCCTGCTATGGAGGTAAGCCTAGAGAAATGTCCTTTTCAAGCAAAACATGACATGGATGCCTTTACAATTTAAAAAAATATATATATGATTTACCTTGCCCAATATAGCATAGTGTTGAAAAATTGCTTTAAATTGGCATTCTTGAGTTCATTTTACAGAACCGCCAGTTCGGGAAGCAGCGTTCCAGGATTGCTGATATTTCTTTGATACTGTTGTCATTGGTAGAGTAAAAATAAAGTAAATAACTGGCCGTATTGTGTCTAAAATGTGATTTGCTCAATATTAACAACTTGTTTATTGTGCTGTTGTATAAAAGCAACATCACACTCATACCTACGGCCAGATCACAGCCAAGCACACTAGATACTGTAAATTGTAATTGTAAAACCCAAAGAAACTCTCATTTTGAAACTCTAAACACATGTGCATTCACTAATTGAATTAATTAATTATTTTTATTTGTTCCGTTTCTTTTTTTTTGTGTTCTAGAACATGAAAGATGAGGAGATGAACACTGTTGTTATTATGAACTTGGTAAGTCAGCACGATTTCTTCCGACTCCTGCGTGTCATTTTGAGAAATAACGTCTTGAGCGCAATTCAAATTCATAAAGCTTTATTTGCATCGGAGAAAAGTTATCTATATCATCTATCATGACTGATTTAGAGGACTGAAATTACCACGTTACCTCACAAGACAAACTCTGATAATAATAACTTGGATCAATATAGCATAACTTTGAATGCGAAATGAAAGATTATGCAAATGCCGTTGATAATATATGTATTGACAAATGTGCAGAGATATTGCATTTGGTATAGTTAATGACACAAGCCAGATCATTTGATTAAATTATAAACTGGTTGTACTTATAATTTCAACGATGACCCTCATCTATCTGTACATGAACACACACACACACACACACACCTTTTGTGCTCTGCAGGAGTGGAACGATTATCGCCTCGCCTGGAACCCGAAAGATTATGGGGGATTTGATGTGTTGCGTATCCCGTCTGCAAAAGTGTGGCTTCCTGATATTGTTCTCATCAACAAGTGAGTTGTGTGTGTGTGTGTGTGTATGTGTGTGATGCTTCTTCACATATTATCTCAGAAAGCCTAGTGTCAGGCACATTATCTTAGAGAGTCTTTGTTGTGTTGATCAAAGCGCTTGTGAAGCTTGTCGAGAGATGCATGCACACACATTACTTTCTCTCTCTATCTGTTCCTTTCTCACACACTCTCGCTGTAATGCCCAGGTAGACCCTCATCACTGCTGGTGTAAATATCATGCCTCCTTCATTCATCTCTGCTTTATAGCCAATTAAACAACACCGCTGTCCGCTAGAAGCCTCTCTGGTCCTGCATTCATTCCCACACACACACACACACACACTGTTCAATGAGGGAGATCTTGGAGTCCCACAGCACCATTACCGTAATAGATGGGATGTTTTAAATGCCTGTTTTGTGTCCTATGAGGATTATACACCATTGCCGTATGGTTTAAGGGCTCAAATGGTCAATCCATCTTAATTGTGGGTATTACTCTTGCTTATTGTGATACAGTCATACAATATATCATAAAAAACATAATTGGACAGTGACATGTCAGTAACTCTAAGCTGACAATGACAATTGCCTGTCGACCTCCAAAAAGGACAAAAGAAAATAGTACATACACTTACACCCAATAAACAACAATAAACAACACACAATATGAACAAGAGCCAGTGCCATTTCCCAGCACCTGGGACAAGGTGTGTGTGTGTGTGTGTGTAAACCTTCCCTTTAAGTTCCCGGGTCGACTCTGAAATGTGTTTTAAGACTAGAGAAACCTCCGATGTGTGCGTCACATTACAGACTACCTAAGAAGCACAGCTCTCGAGACATAATGCAGAGACCGCATCACTAGCCGCGCTTCCATTACAGATTTGTGAAAAACTTTTGCGATATTTTCTAAATGTCGATAAAAAAAACTATTGAGAAATGACGCCGTTTCCATTAACCGATGTTATGCGACTGAAACGTAATTTTTTGCGATATTTTCTAAATGTCGATAAAAAAAACTATTGAGAAATGACGCCGTTTCCATTAACCGATGTTATGCGACTGAAACGTAATTTTTCCCTCTCGCGATCAGTCATTTCGAAAATCATGGCAACGGGTGTTAGTAGATTTAACTATATCTCAGCCATCGCACACTAGACAGTATTTTTAATGGAAGGAGACGCAGGCGTGTTATCCAAGCATTAATGACAAGGAAAGACCCTTATTTGTGAGCGGCCACGTATGAGGAGTTTCTGGGTGTTTCTCCCTCATATCTGCTTCGAGGTCTTGATCAATTGTGGCATTTCTTTGTTCTTTAGAATCCAGTATTCCCGTAATACTTTAGTCTTTTCTGAGTTTAATGAAGAACTGTCTCTATCCAAACACACCGTCTACGTCAGGTGACCTGTAAATGCACAAAAACTGTTTCCCTTGCAGTTTTGCAAAATACTCCTTTTTCTAAATTGACGTGTATCCATTGTGCGTATTTTTAATTAGCTATTTAAATTTAAATGGAAACGCGGCTACTGAGTGTCTTCAACTACAGCCAGATAGTCAGTGTTAGTCGGTGTTCAACATCTGATGGGCTCTCAGCATGTTCAGAAGAAGTGATGACGGGACATTGATAGAAAATAAGTTGATTTGGCTACTTGCATACCCTGAAAGTTACCTCAGGTTTTGGAACTGAAAGTTGAGGTTATCCGCTTGCTCGGAGTAATCTTAACCAGGTAAGTCGCATAACCTACTTTCTGGAATACCCCAAACCCAAAGAAACTCTCATTTTGAATTTGATATTGTTAATGTGGACTACTTTCGGGGAGAAAAAAAACGTTATAGTGGTGCCATTCAAAGACTTGTAGGAATAGCTTCTTTCCTAAAGCAAAAACAGTCCTAAATGAAGCTAAACTTTTTTTTTTAAACACTCAGCACTTTATTACATTACATTATTTATTAGCCACTTAGCAGGAGAGTGGGTAAATTGTGTGTTTTTTATTTTTATCTTTTTAATGCTATGGTTAGGGTGTGCTTGCAGGAAAGATGAGTGAGGATTTGGGATGAATGATGAGTGAGATGTAGGCTACTCGATGTGTGTGTGTGGGTATGTGTGTGTGTCTATATGTTTTAAATGTGTGATGAGTTTTATATATTGTATATGTGTTATAATGATGCACCTTACTAGAGTGGCTCTATAATTTCATTGTACTAAATGCAATGCAATAAAGGCATTGATTCATTCAAATTGCCTCAATGTGGAGGTTTAGGTTTTTAGTAGCTATGCAAGTTTATCTGCGCTTAAACTTGTGTTTGTGTGTGCAGTAATGACGGCGTGTTCGATGTAGCTCTACAGGTCCACGTGCAGGCCTACAGTAATGGCCGTGTGACGTGGACTCCCCCTGCTCTTTTCAGGAGTATTTGCGGAGTGAAGGTAAATCCTGCAACACAACAGACACGCTGTACTGCATAATGGACCAATAAAACAATCAAGTGGTCCATTAATTGTTTAAATCAGTGCTGTGAAACATTAACAGCATGGCATAACAATTCAAGGTGTGTATACATTATAGGTGATGGTTTTCTTTTTAGCGCTCATTTTTCTGTTCTTGATGAATGTTCATCACATTTCGGTAAATACTGTAGTAATAAAAGTAAGTTATGGATGAGCCCTCTAAATACTGTAATGATGTGTCGAAACAAAAGACGTTTAATGACGCATTAAATCACAAGTGTTTATACTCGGCACAACTGCACTATGAATATATTAACAATATATTACAATGCTGCTTGTTTAAAAGAGTCTTTTTTACCTTATATAAGTGGCAATCTCTCTCACTTTTGTACTTGTTTTGTGAACTTTTCCCCCTCCGCATTTGTATTGCTGCTTTTGTTTGGCCTCGCTCTAGTTTGGCTGCGTTTGATGTTCCGTCTGGTCTTTGCATGTGTGAAATCAGAAAGAGAGATGATTAAAGGAAGATGCTCGTCAGACAGACGCACACACACAATAACATGCACACATCTCATTCTCCATCTGCAGGTGACATACTTCCCTTTTGACTGGCAAAATTGCACCATGGTTTTCCGTTCTTATACGTATGATTCCTCAGAAGTGGATCTGCAGCCTGGCCTTGATAAGAAGGGAAATGAAATCCGAGAGATAGTCTTGGACACAGGCTTCAGCGGTAATGCACAATGCACAACAACCTTTTAAACATTCAGACAAAGCTTTTTCAAGCCAATGTGAAAGATTGTCTTGAACCCATCTAGTTTTATACGTTATCTCAGCCAAGTGAAATGTCATTTTTACTTTTTTTTTTAAATACTTTTAAAGAGGACCTATTAAGCCTTTTTACAAAAGTCTTAAATTTGTTTTTGGGCTATGCTTGAATGTTCAGAAAACACATTATTTTTCCAATAGAGAGCCTAAGCCCCTCCCCTCCGCTTCCGGCTCATGGGACCTTATTTATTTCGGAAAAAAATATGTATGGTAGTCAATGGCGAGAGACAACTTATCTTTTTATTCCGTCTGAACTGTGCCCTGAATTACACATATGATGTTTGTCAATTGAAAAGATAATTATGAAAGTCAAGAAAGTCGCATTTTGTCATGAAACAGAAGAGTAACATTTAGTTTTATGTGAAAATCGCTCGATGAACTACATCTCCCGGGAAGCGAAACAACGAGCGAGATCCGCTGCTCGTGTGTGTGCAGTCTGGTACAAAACACTCAGGCATGACGGCGTAACGTTACGATTATAACGCAAGACTATAAAAACAATGACAGACGTTATAGCTTCAGTAAAGTTAGCTTCAGTAAAGTTAGCTTCATTTATTGAGAGAAAATGTGCGCCTTTGGGGTTTGTAGTCTTTGTAATTACGTATTTTCACTAGGGGTGCACGATATATCGAATCAATATCGTTATCGCGATATCACGTTGCTCGATATCAATATCGGAAAATCTCGCGATATTTATGCAATATTTTGTTTATGATGCGTCCGGTCCGACATGCACCGTTTCATTTCCCCCGACTCATTTCCTGATTCTCCTTCTCCATAAACAACATGAAATCAAGAAGAGGGTTAACTTTTCATGCAACAGATTTCCCACAGTGGTCAGAAAGAACAGAGGAGACACTTTGTTTTTCTCAATATGACTGTAGAGTCGCTACTCGCTCCAAAGCTAATCGCCGTCACTCTCTCACTTCTCCCTTGCTCTACTACCACACAGTCCCCACACACACACACTTGCCGGCTCGACGCACACACCAGCGCACAAGTATCAGGCCACCTGCCAACTTCATGCGTTTTCACTGATCGGATAGCTATCTGATTTATCTAAGCGATATTCCTTTTACACCTGGTCACATAAATGTGTTTTTGCAAAATCTTCAACTCCCGCGCTATAGCCTATGCAGATTTAATGGAGTGCACGTCACCGAAAGCAACAGTTATGATCTGCATTTTACGATCATCAGCTAAAATGTCAAAATCAAATAACGCGGTAAGAGAGAACGGCAACAGCCCTGTTAAGATCATTTCGTTTATTTACTTTAAATGAAGATAATTGTGTGTAAAGCGTCTGCGACTTACTTTCACTTTGATTTGCGATAGTTTGCGCGTTGGCTTGATGAAGAGATGCTCAGCTGCTCATCTGCGGTGATGCGTGTTGCAGTTGCGCGCGTCGTCATATCTGGCCATAACATGACATGTAGCCTGTAACACGTTGTCATTTTTAGCGTTTTTGGGAGGAGTACTTTTTACATATGTGGTTTCAACAACCAGATGCATTTACACTTGTCCAGTTTCGTCTGGCCCAGACCTCGTCCTGAATTGGTTTCAGCGATCGGATTCAAATCCGTCTCGAACGCGTTTCGGAGGGCATTTACAGCTGGTCTTTTCACGATCAGATAGCTACCCGATCACAGAAAATGCATAAAGTGGCTAGGTAGGTGTGTTCTGTAGACTTGCTCTTTATTTATTGTTTTTACACTGTAGTGTAGGCCTACATACAACCAGTAAAACATGTCCTGTTCTGTAGACATGGTTATTTATTTATTCATGTTGTACCAGTTAGGGCTGCACGATGTGTCGTTTTAACATCGATATCGCGATGTGCGCATCCACGATAGTCACATCGCAGGATGTTGCGATGTAAGCCTTAGGATCGTAGTTGATCCGTGATTCATGATCAGTACGGGCCAGCAGCTCCCCGGCCCGTAACGCTTGCGATTCGCGGATTAATTGCAAAGTTTAACCATAATATAGTGAAAGTTTATCATTTGCATGTGTTTTTAAGTCCAGTTTAAACATCAAGCGTAAAAAGACTGGAACTTGCGCGTTGTTTTCTGTGAGCCGGGCAGACACAAAGATCTGTGGTCTTTCTCTTGTTTCTGAGCTTGAACGAACATGAGAATTCAAAATAAAGTCAGAATGCCCTTCCTGCATTAAACATTTTTTGGCGGCCGCCAGAGCGTATTTATGTCCCGCCAAAGCCTTATTTGACCGGTGAGTGGACTGACTGACTGCGCTTGTTAAACTGAAAGAACGAGCAGAGAGAGAGAGCCGCGGTCGCGCGCGCGCACTCTCACCGTTTTCAAACTCTCTCTCTCTCTCTCTCTCTCTCTCCCTCCCTCCCTCCCTCACGCATATTAATGAATTGAGTTGACTGAATATCTTTGAGAATACACAATGGTAAAAGGTCTGAAGAACGAAGTTTCACGTGAAGCATTCGGATATATTTTTTTCCTGAACTAACTTACTGGTTGTGAATTGTGCTAAAAAAAATATTCTCTGAAAAGCGTTCCACACATTCAGATAAACCACACTTTCAATAAACAAAACAAAAAAAAGTCTATCCAGTGATGAATTTTTTTCTGTGTTTAGACCAATCTTGTGTGATATGTTCTGCCGGGATAATCACACAACGTCTGCCGTGGTCCGTTAATTTCACCTCCAATTCGCGAACTAATGACTCCTTTGAGTTTGAACCGATTCACTTTAATGAATGGTTAAAACAACTGATCTGTCCAACACTGAACTCACGAGACATAACAAATCGACATAACATATAATAGTTGCTATGCAGATTTACTCCATTACAAAATCACCCCAGTCATTCAGATGATTCATTCTTTCCAAAGAGAGCTAATAAAGTCATCTGGTGAAATTGTTTTCATATCGCGATCGCAGAAAAATAAAATATCGCAATGTGATTTTTTTCCCAATATCGTGCAGCCCTAGTACCAGTCCAATATGATGTACCAGTCCAATATGATGTACCAGTCCAATATGACTGTCAGTTCAAATAAACCTTATGTTTTAAGAACTTGTTTTATTTATTCATCTTTTTTGATGCGATTTCCCATAACTTTTTTTAGTTTTAAAAATATCGAAATTAATATCGATATCGCAATATTCATTATCGATATCGCAATATCACCTTTTTGTCAATATCGTGCACCCCTAATTTTCACAGTCTTATACTTCAACAGTTTTACATCAAACTGCGACTTTCTTGACTTTAAAATGTATCTTCTTGACAAACATCATATGTGTAATTCAGGGCACAATTCAAACGAGATCAAAATATTTGTTGTCTCTCGCCATTGACTACCATACAATATTTTTCCGAAAGAAGGTCCCATGGTGGTCGACCGGAAGGGGAGGGACTTAGGCTCTCTATATTCAGTAACACTCTGTTTAGTTCCTGTCTCTATGAAGCCCCTCCTTCTGAAAAGCGCAGTGTGCTCTGATTGGTCAGCTGTACCGGTGTGTTGTGATTGGTCAACCGCTTCTAGCATGTTTGGAAATGTCCCGCCTCTTACCATAACCACGAGTTTCAGCCCAAAAAATATGGACGTAGTGTCCGTGATGTCATCCGTAGGTTTCTGAAGAGGTTTTTTTAGGCCCAAATTGGGCGGAGCCGGCCGTCGCCATCTCGGATAAACGAAAATGGGCAAAGAGGCGGATTAGCTGGGGTGACGTGACGGCTAACAGACAGCAGACAAACGGCTAGTAGTGATAGTTCACCCAAAAATGAAAATTAGCCATGGTTTACTCACCCTGAAGCCATCCTATGTGTATCCTTCAGACGAATACGATCAGAGTTATATTAAATATTCTCCTGACTCTTCCAAGCTTGATAATGGGAGTGAATGGCTGTCTGTGTTTGGAAGTCCTTCAAAGCGCATCTATTAATGATTAAAGAGCTCCATGGGATAATAAAGGTCTTCTGAAGTGAAGCGATGCGTTCGTGTAAGAAAAATATCCATATTTAAAACTTTATCGACTAAAATAACTAGCTTCCGCTTGTGCGTCAAGTTCAAGTGTTATGCCCGTTTCACACATACTCCGTTTGCGATGCGTATTTTTTTCTGTACCCATGTTAACAGGTTAGAGCTTTCACACTGCACGCGGATGCGGTCCGGCGATCCGTTCCAGTTGCGGTGCGTATACAGCAGTGCAGAGATCGTTTATTAGTTTATTATAGTCTATTTCTGCTGTGCTGCACGCGCTGAATTAAAGTGACAGCGCATAGTTCGCGGTCAAAATGAACACAAATTGACATGAGAATGTAGTAATCTCACCATAAATGCTTTTAATTAAATACTACTATTTTTCACAGTCATCTTTTTTACTTTAAGACCGGGGTAAAGCAAGGAAAACTACAATTTACTTCAACAAGGCGACATAATGAACGTCACTCGTCTCATTCGTTGAGGTGGAAAAACAAGTTCTTTGTGACATGCAAGATTTATTGTATAAAGATTTAAATTATGCAAAAGAAAAGGTACGAGTAATGTTTGTGATTTTAATATAAGTATGTGGTTAAATGTTACCACTTGCTTGAGCAACTTAATATATATTTTATGCATTTTTCATTTTTGACCGGGAAACATCAAAAGTGTTATAGGGTTTTGAACACCACACAAGGGCTAATATAATTTAAACGGATGCATTATAAAAAAAATTCAACCCCCTCACAGTTGTCATGAAGGGCAAAATTAGCTATATAGACCAAAACCACTTTTTGTACCAGGCTGTAAACATATTTTTTTCTGCTGTAAAGTTGGGCATGTTAAACAGCAACATTACACACTAAAGAAAGTTGAACATGTAAAGTAGTATAATAAGTCCTCTTTAATGGGGTGTTTTAATACTTGAAAAATGTTATATTTAAAAAAAAATCACCAAATGACGGGTTTGATTGCACTCAAAATGGCAATGTTGTACAATGTCATTGTATTGTTTGAACACTACACCTACACACAGAAACAAACGCCATTTTGTTTTTCTCATCATCATATCTTCTGTCATCCCAGAGAGTGGAGAATGGCACATTCGTCATAAGGTTTCTCAGAAGAATATTCGAGAGGACCTGTACGAGGACATCACCTTCTACCTGATCATCGAGAGGAAGCCCATGTATTACGTGTTTAACATCGTCCTGCCGTGTATCCTCATCACCATCATTGCCATCTTTAACTTCTACTTGCCACCTGATGCGGGTAAAGAGTATTTGCTTGTTTTCTTTTCTTTTTATTATTTCAAAACTGATGGCAGGATTGGTTAAAAAAAGTGTCAAATCCACTTTAAATTCAGAACATAAAATAGGTCAAATAGAATTGCACAAATTAATGCACATCAATACATTTACATTTATGCATTTAGCAGAAGCATTTATCCAAAGAGAGGAGCAAAAGAAATTCGTCAATGAGACAACAATAATCATAATATACAACAGGGCTGGGACGAGACATCTATCTCCCGATTCGATACGATCACGATACTTGGGTGCCGATACGATCGATATGCATTGCGATTTATCTATTTATTTTTGCCATTCGATATTGCCATTTGTTTAACACTAGACCAGGGGGGAAAGCTAAATCATACACTTATACAGACTGTACATGATGTATAAGATGTCATATTTACAAAAACAATTCATCACATCTTTCTGACTTTGATTTCAGAAGCATCATACTACATTCTCTTGAATAAATGATTCAATAACAAATCCATTTTTTAACAGTCACTTGTCAATGTGAAACAATGTAATCGATAAATGCGTTATTTTAAGCGGCAAGTTTCTATCAAAAGCTGATTTACTCTATTTTGCTCGATACCGTAGAGTCGTAGACATCACCAGTGTTTATATTTGAACCTTAAACTTTTATCCAAGTACTCCTATGATAATTTGAACTATTGTATCACAGAAATAATGATACTAAATAATACTAAAAGGTTGAAAAGACTGCTGTTTCGTGACTACTCTCTCTGTAGACAGACAAATTGGAAGAAGATTGCGTGGGTGTTTGAATCGAGATCACCGTCTTTTAAAGCTCGATTGTCTTATCTCTCAGCATATGAGTCGCGCGAGGGCTTTTCAGTGCATTCAGTCTCACTTCGCTTTCACGCGTCCTCTTGAAACGAATGTTACGTCACTCAACACTCATAGATGACGACACATTTCATCCTCTGTTGGAACAAAAGTGGCTAAATTCGGTCAACCTCGTCTATAACCAAGGACAAAAATAAAGCTATTTAATTTGAAGTAGTATCGATTCTGGAAATCGAATCTATTTAAAAATCGCTATAGATAGGTGAATCGATTTTTTTTCTCCCAGCCCTAATATACAATGCCAGGTTTATTTGACAACTAGATTAGAAAGCAAGCTAGAGAAGAGAAGAATGTTTTGTGTGTGTGTGTGTGGATAAGTGTTTGTAAAAGAGGTGTGTCTTCTTGAAAGATGTGATGGTCTCGTCGGTTTAGGTGGAGGTCGGCTGCTCATTTCTACGTAGAGGAACAGAGTGAAGGTTTCGAAGTGTGACTTTTTGCCTTATAAGGAAATATAACATTTTGGAGAGTATTGAGGTAGGGAGGTGCTGAAAGCCAGTGTTAAAGCCTTAAATATGATTCTGGCTGCAACTGGGAGCCAGTGGAGTGAGATCAGGAGGGGTGTGAAAACACAACACCATTTTCAACAAAAAACAGGAAACTTTTGATGCGTTTTTGGCCCTTCATTTTCACTACAAAAATGAAGTACGGCCTACTTGGGGGCCTGAAAACGCAAACCTTTGAAAACGAGTTTCAACGTGCACTTTTCGCGAATTTGTGAAAACGGTGACGGCATGCGCATGCGTATTACGTGTTCAGTCCATAGGCGCTTAGTGTTTCTTTACAAAGTGACATCGACAACTACTGGCCTGGCGTGAACAGCTTTTATACAGCTTTTATACAGAATACAGCTTTTTGGCGTTTTCATGAATCGTTTTGACAACGTTATCGGCGATACACGAAAAACACAAAAGAAAAACATTAACCTTTAATTAGGGCTGTCAGTTAAACGCGTTATTAACGGCGTTAACGCAAACCCATTTTAACGCGATACATTTTTTTATCACGAGATTAACGGTCTTTTTGGCCTAGCAAACGTTGTAGTTTTTTTTCACATGCTTTTGCAACAGGACGTGGCATGCGCGGCGCTGCGCTATGAAACCCATTCATATACCCATTCATGCCCTGTCCATGATTGCGCCGCGCGAGCACGTTTTGTTGCTTCGTCGACCAAAGCGCAAGCGCAGCGGCCAAAATTCAAAATAGTTCAACTTTTGCCGCTGTGACGATTACCAGCGCGTCCAATAGAAACGTTTTGGCATCCAAAAAGTTTTGAAAACTGGCGTAGCGCCGCGCATTCCGCGTCCTGTGTGAAAGCACCGGATCTAGCTAGACCAGAAACACACTTGTTGCGAGCCGGCCAAATAGTTGGTTAACATTATGTTTTGAATGGATGACGAGCGCGAGACGCCGAAATGGATGCCAATAAGATTCTGAATTGAAAGTTTACTGGGGTCCTTCGGCCCGAATGGACCCGAACCATTTAAATAATTTTTTTTTTTAAATCAATGCTTCATCGGAATGGTCTGAAATTTGGTGACTTTGTTGGTGCTTGGTATATGAACACCCCAAAAAATTGGGGACAGAATTTGAATAATCTAAGTGGTTGTAAAAAAAATAGTCACACTCAGGACCTTCGGGTCCAAATGGACCCGCATAGGAAATGAATGGCAAATTGGCAAAAATGTTAAAATACTGAGTTTTTTGTGCGTACAACCTACAAATCAGCCACGATCCAGAAAAAAAGCACACAACAGTGAAGGGGTGAATCTATAAAACATCAAGAGTGCAAAACAGACACATCCACACACACACACACACACAAACACACTTTTATGCATAAACAAAATAATAAATTCAGATTACATATGTGTTTTGCATTTTTAAAATGCTCAGTTTTTCCACCAGATGGCATCCATCTCATTTCAAAAATTGCTTTCATGAGGCCTAGGCTTGACTCTAAAATGAAATACAGCTTTGTTAAAAAAATTAAAAACATTTTTTTTTTTAATAATTTTCTATTATATTCAATAGGGGGGAAATGGGTCATAATTATTGCATAAATATTAATTATAAATCATAAAATTATCTCAAAACACCAAAAAAGAAAAGAAAAAATATTATAAAAAACAAGTAAAAAAAAAAATGATGATTTTCTTTTAATAAATATGAATCCCACCCTTCCGGCCCATTTGGACCCGAAGGTCCTGAGTGTGACTCTGAAATGAAGGACCCCAGAGGGTTAAAAAAGTTGCCAAATGGTCCCATTGACAAGACCAAAGTGATCTGTGTGTTTTGGCGTTGTGAACTGAGCTATCATCATCGCAGCGCGTCCAGTCTGAAACACCACTTGATGGCCAAGCACACACACACACACACACACACACACAGCTGATGCGAATTCTCCGCCCCCTCGTCAATATCAGGACTTCGTCAGTATTTCTTTCACCCTTTTATTGATGGACAGTGTTACATTGTGTGAGAGATTATTTGCTCCGAGTTTTAGTGTGAAATTGAACACAGTAGATGTCAATTTTGTTTTCAATTAAAAACATTTGCACAAAGCAAGCCGATCCACTTTTCCATGTTGATAAGAGCATTAAAATTAGAAAAAATAATGGGACAAAAAGAAATCAAGAGACATTTAGAATAGATAAAAATGTGCGATTAATCGCGATTAAATATTTTAATCATTTGACAGCACTACTTTTAATACATCGTTGTTGTGTAAGTAAACGTACCCTTCAAATATGTTCCACTGATTTCCACACTTCTACAGGTCACTCGTCTCCACGTGATGAGTGATTTCGTTGAGCTTTTTGCATGCGTTTGCGGTCTGACGCATTCGCATGCGTATGCGAAAAGCTTCAAGTTTGGTCACTCATCAAGTGGAGACGAGTGACCTGTAGAAGATCAGTATGTCTCGGCGTGACCCCTTGGCTGAATATTTAGAATAATACTTTTGCAGTAAAGTCGAGTAGATTGTATATTTTTTACATTTTGAGTGTATTACTATTTGTTATATGTTGAATTCATGTTTATAAAAGCGACGCTTCAGAGCCGTTGTCACGACCGTTGCGGTGTCCTAAGAAATTTCCCATGCTCAAAGTCTAGTGTGACCGCGTCTTTAGGCTGGTTGAACACTAGACGTCCACTAGTCCAGTCTTGAGATGACAAGAAGTTGAATCACCTACTATGCTGTTGTAAAGAGAAAACCTCCACGACCGGGCTGTTGTTAAAATGTGGGTGGAAAAACGTCCAACACAACCACCAATATAAATAACTTTTTATTAGATTGAGGTTTTATTGACCTTAAACGAATGAATGTCCTATTATTGCCCATTATAAATGGATCTTGTACCTGCATGGATAAGCTCCTCCTACAACAAGATCAATCTTTCAGTTCTCCCAGTTAAGAGTGTAACAAATAATGAAGGGATCATTAGTACAAGCGCTGCTTATACAGTCTGGTCTATTAATTCCATTATATAGTACAATTAACCTTATCACTAAAAAAGCACATTAAGACTCTGTATAAGTATGTCTTGTGTACGCACGAGTAGCTCAAGAGGAGCTCTCTTTTCTTTTCAGGGGAGAAGATGGGTCTTTCAATCAACGTACTGCTGACTTTAACTGTCTTCCTGCTTCTGCTGGCCAACAAGGTTCCCGAAACATCTCTGGGTGTTCCCATTATCGTCAACTACCTGATGTTCACCATGATCCTGGTCACCTGCTCCGTCATCCTCAGTGTCGTGGTGCTCAACCTTCACCATCGTTCCCCCAACACACACCAGATGCCTCTCTGGGTGCGCAAGGTCAGTACAGGAGACCTCCAGTCGAAGTGTCAGAGAAGGTCTCAGGCTCTGTTCACTCCTGGTATTAAGATGCGTTTCGGTCGATCGGATCACAAGTGGACGTCGATAAATACGGGGTCTAAAACGCTTTGAGCTCGTCCACTTTCCCCCACTTCCAGAGGTAGATGAAAACGGATTGCTTTCGTAGTGTAAACGCTCATGTGGGCGAATGTGTAACTAATGCGTAACATTATGGGAAGCGGCTAGACAGACGGGATTTAAACTTTGTCGAATTGAGACCCAAGTTTGGTTTGAAGACGAAAAACGTACCAAACACAATGTTCTCTCACCATTCCTGATTTCTAACACACACTCACAGCGTTCGGCTGGTGTTGCTGCTGTCAGAGCAGAAACTAAAGCTGATGCTCTGTGTGTGTTTTTCCCTCATCTCCGGACGTGTTCATATGTAAATTACACAAGCTTATTTCGTCCAAAATATCTGAAAAGGTATTTGAACTCAGCTTTCGACAAACTAGAATTTTGATCAATGAAGTTATAGTTAAAGATACGCCATGCAACTTTTGTCCATATAGTTGTTAAAAACCAACTGCATGCATTTTGCTGAAGAACGTTGTTTAGGTTGTGCTTCGTCTCTGTGTGAGTGTGCGGGTGAATATGATTAAACTGCTCATAAAACATTCACTATAGGTTTAAGAGATATAACCCGTTTAGATGGAAAGGATCTAAAGCTGACTAGCTGAAGACGTCACTGTATCTTTACACATTAATACACACGCTACTTCCTTGAAAATCAATTCCAGCACAGCGATCTTGTTTTATCACGAGCTCTGCCTCGTCCTCTTTTCTCCAGAAGACTCTCCTCTGTTCGGCGTTTGTTTAAACGGGTGATTCTCCGGAGGTTTGAGATTTAACTGCTCAATGTCAACCTTTCTCACTCGTAAAACTAACCTCTGCCACTCTCACACCAGACACGCGTCAAAGTAGCCGGAGAAACTCCTCTCTATATTCACGGATGTGACGAGACGCACGCGAGCGAGTGACGCATGTACGCAATTTCCCGCACAAACCATCCCGACAGAATAAAATATAAAATAAATAATCTAAAATATAAACACTTATAATAGGCTTACCATTGTAAGACAAAAACACATTTTAGGAGAAGGATTGATGACTCATTATTTACATTTTGTTAATTTTGAACTAAGAAAAAGTTCCATTGTGTATCTTTAAAGTCTTTCTTGGACTAGAAATGTTTTTTAATTTTTTTGGTTGGGAATAATGGGCCTGCTTTTGTAATGAGATGCACATGCTTTTGTGAATTTTTTGCGGAGTCAGCTGCTTTCAACAAATTGATGGCTACATTGTTAACACGACAGATGCAGAAAATGTTTCCATTTACCATTTTCTTATATTCCCGGACACTCCAAAACAACCCTGTCTGCCAATTACAAACTTATGAAAAAAGGATAAAAATGTTAAATAGATAAAGGCTAAAAATAGGAAATTCAGTTTAGCAAACAGACTGTGCAGCGAAATTAAAAAGCAGCCTGTTATGTTAGACTGTTAACCTCCATTGACGGCTGTAAGCTCGGCATTATTTAAACTGATTAGAGTCGCAGCTTCTCCATCACACCACAGCGACCCTTTTACACCCGTTTCAAGCACAACCCTACATTTATTTCCAAAGATTATATATTGCAGCATTGCTTTATTCAGATTCAGTTCAGTTTTGCAGGACATTCACTCGTAACAGCAAGGCCATGTGAAAACAGACGCGGGATGCAAGGCTGAAAGATGATGTGCTGGGCGAGTGCAATCTGTCTCTTTCTTTCAGATCCTTTGTGAAGTCATGCAGAGGAAGCGAGGACTCAGCCATGTCCACACAACTCAACACTCAGTTTAAAGAAGCACTGTAGCGCTTTTAATTAAAGGGATAGTTCACCCAAAAATGAAAATTAGCCATGATTTACTCACCCTGAAGCCATCTTAGGTGTATATGACATTCTTCCTTCAGACGAATACGATCGGGAGTTTTATTAAAGAATGTCCTGGCTCATCCAAGCGTTATAATGGGTGTCAATGGGTATATATTTTTTTGGAAGTCCATCAAAGCGCATCAATCCGTGATAAAAGTGCTCGAAACGGCTCCGGGGGTTAATAAAGGTCTTCTGAAGTGAAGCGATGCGTTCGTGTAAGAAAAAAATCCATATTTAAAACTTTATCGACTGAAATAACTAGCTTCCGGCAGACGGCCGTACGCCAAGTCTTTTTTCCACTTACATTACTTGCAGACTTTAATGTTCAAAAACTTCAAAAGTTTTCATTGCTGCTAGTGCCTGACATGTATAATAAATATATATTTTTTATTATATATATAATAAAAATCCAGTGGACTTACACTGAAGGAGGGGCCTTTAAGTTTGCATTAGCAATCTCCCTCCACTCACATTTTCTTCACAACACGTAAATGTGTTTCTGCTATTTTTGAAAGTATTCGGGGCATGTTTTTACTGCAGCTGTGTGTCTTATAAGAGTCTAAGGCCTCGTTTACACTGTCAGTGAAATGTGACCCAATTCCGATTTTTTGCTCATGTGTGACACAGATCGGATGTGTTCTATGACCGTGCAAACAGGAAAAAATGCATGCATTCGGATATTTAGAGATCGATTTCAGGCCTCATTCATATGTGGAAATAAATCAGATTATAAATCAGATGTGCCAATGCAACTGTCATGTAAACAGGCAGATCGTATTTTCTGAGGCATTATGCTAGTCTCCGCGGTTTAAAGACGAGAGAAAACCCGACGCGCATCTGCAAAGGGACGGATGGCCCGACGAAGCGACGTGTCGTCGTAGGAGAGAGGAATGTGGACACACGTTGACGCATGCGTGCATATGATATGCACTTTATGGCGTGTAATACGCACGCACTCCACACCCCTAATCCCACCCAAGGGGTTTACAGTGCGTATCATGCACGCAAAAATTATTTTTGGTGTATAAATGGCACGAGAAATAAAATTAGTGGTATATTACGCACTTTCATGAGATCGTGTTGTATGTTCCCACCAGTCCTGAGATCTCGCACACAATAACTGAAGCATATGCGCAGGCTGCAATGACGGCCCTTTTCGTCCTCCTCCGCCTCAAAATCATGGTGATGTTTGGCGAACTTCGCATATATCACAAAGCTAGCATCAAGCATATTTCGCGCTCGTCCATCTGTGCAAGAACCCCCTTTAAGCATGCGCGATGTTTCAGATAGTAGGCTATGTCAAGTGTAAACGCATGAATCGGATATGGGTCACAATTGAAAGAACGTATAAACGGACGGTCAAAAAAAAAATCGGATCTAGGCAAAACATCGGAGTTGGGCATCAAGACCTGCAGTGTAAACGAGGCCTAACTGTGCCTTTCTTCTAGATCTTCATCCACATGTTGCCTCCATACCTGGGGATGCTGCGACCTAAAGTGGAAACCCCTCTGTTTCTCGAGAAACCTTCCAAAAACGAGAACATCCAAGCCATCAGCAGAGTGGCAGATGAGTACTTCATCCGCAAGCCCAATAACACCAACTTCCTCTTCCCCAAACCCCACAGGTAAGGCTCAGGGGTCAAACGGGTCAGTGAGAATGGACGGGAGAAGATAGCTGGGAATGAATAGGCTGCTTTCTTGAGATAAGTGTCACCACTTGAGCACAGGTGGAGAATATATTATGTATGCAGTAATGAACCTATATAAGGATTCATTATGATTATTTTGGAGGCACCTTTAACCCCTTAAGTGTCACCGTATTTCCTGATTGATTTTCTAAATAATGTCAGTTTGCTATCAATTAACTTTCAATGTGCAACAAGAATACTTTCATTACCCCTAAAGCGTGTTAAGACCTTTATTTTGAAATAGTGATGAAAATTAAAATCATGAAAGAATGGTAGAAACCTCAGTTCGTTTTCATGCCAAGAGTTCAAAAGATAACATGCATTCATTTATTTTTAGAAAAAAAGGTCTGAAAATGTAAATAAATAAATTATAGTTTCACCACTTGTGATGTGGCAGCGAGCTATAACGCACATGCGTGTTGTTTTTATGTGGTTACATTTACATTTTACATTTAGTCATTTAGCAGACGCTTTTATCCAAAGCGACTTACAATTGAGGACTAAACCAAGCGAGTCATCGTGAAGAGGCAAAAACAACGCAAGAAGTGTTCAAAATACAAAGTTCAGACATTGCTCGGAGTAGCATAAGCCAGGCAAGCGAGGATTTAAAGGGAAGGATTTTTTTTATTTATTTTTTTTTTTTTTTATGTTAAGTGCTCCCGGAAGAGATGAGTTTTCAGT
The DNA here is from genome assembly GCA_030578255.1 of Tiaroga cobitis. NCBI lineage: Eukaryota > Metazoa > Chordata > Actinopteri > Cypriniformes > Leuciscidae > Tiaroga > Tiaroga cobitis. The sequence goes on along the minus strand of CM060597.1, from coordinate 5,186,588 downwards.
TGCCTTTTGAATGCTGTCAGGGATTCTGCATTCCGGATGACGGTGGGGAGATCATTCCACCAGCATGGAACCATGAATGAGAATGTTCTGGAGAGTGATTTGGTGATAACCAGGGGTTAGAGGGAGTAGTGCGTGCTGGCCTGGAGGAGAGAGGGCAGATGTTGTCGAGAGAGGAGGTTAGGATGGAGGTTAGGATTCTTTCTGTTTGGTTGAATTCATATCAGAATTTACCAAACTTCCCTTACTACTTCTGAATAGGATGCCTACTTCATAAATTGTATGAAAATTGTGGAAATAATGGTTCATATCACTCAAAACACATATGGAAATGGAGGCGCCCTTATATGGGCAGTAATGGAGTCTGGTTGTGCCCTAGTGGAAGCGTTCGGTACTGCGCCCAAACGCACTCTCACTGAAAGCTCATTTTTTGAGATATCAACCTAAAATTTGAAACACAACTTGTTCAGAGTTTTGGCTTTCTTGCATTTTGAGAGTCCACCAGGTTATATTTTATATAAAATATGAATAATTACATTTTCATAAACTCAAACTTCTATAACTTTCTTTCTGTTTCACTTTCTTAATCTATTTAACTTCTACAAAAATATGCCAAATGTCTTCTTTAAAACAAGACCAATCACATTTATATCCCAAAGCATTCTTGAATTACAACCATTTAAGTTCACTTAAAGGAACACTCCACCGTTTTTTTAAATTGGGGTTATTCACTGTCTCCCCATACATTTAGATAGGTGGGCAAATGCATTTTTGTCTCAGTGCATGCATTGTCTTAGTCTGGCAGCGCCACCGCTAGCTTAGCTTAGCATAATGAATGGAATCCTATGTTGCCAGGTAGCATGTGCCCCGCTGTGATGGTACCACGAGCCGTCGCTCATTGACCGATCGTAGGCTTCTGGTAGGGATGTACACTTGTAGTAGTGAGTGGAAGTAGGAGGGGGCTGAACCTGTGGTCAATCTGTAAGCAAGCGTCAAAGCCTTGAACTTGATGCGAGCAGAGAGTGGTAGCCAGTGCAGAGAGATGAACAGAGGAGTGACGTGGGCCCTTTTGGGCTCGTTGAAGACGAGACGAGCTGCAGCATTCTGGATCATTTGTAGAGGTTTAGTTGCACATGATGGAAGTCCAGCCAGAAGAGCATTGCAGTAATCAAGCCTAGAAATGACCAGGGCCTGGACGAGAAGTTGTGTTGCATGCTCAGTTAGGAAAGGTCTGATCTTCCTGATGTTGTGCATAGCAAACCTGCATGATCGAGTTGTCTTTGTAATGTGGTCAGTGAAGGTCAGCTGATCATCAAAGATTACTCCAAGATTTCTGACCGACCTTGATGGGGTGATTGAGGATGAATCTAGCTGGATAGTGAGGTCGTGCTGTAGAGACTGATTGGCAGGGAGGACGAGAAGCTCAGTCTTTGCCAGGTTGAGCTGCAGGTGATGTTCCTTCATCCACGCCGAGATGTCCGCCAGACAGCTTGAGATCCGTACAGCTACTGTGGGATCATCTGGTTGAAATGAGAGGTAGAGTTGGGTGTCATCAGCATAGCAATGGTAAGAGAAACCATGTGCCTGTATGATGGGTCCCAGTGATGTGGTGTAAATGGAGAAGAGGAGTGGTCCAAGAACTGAACCCTGGGGAACCCCTGTGGTCAGCTGATGTGCTTTGGATACCTCACCTCTCCATGCGACCTTGAAGGACCTACCTGTGAGATAGGACTCAAACCAGTTGAGGGAGGTTCCAGTGATGCCCAGTGATGAGAGGGCGGACAAGAGGATCTGATGATTCACTGTGTCGAAAGCAGCAGACAGGTCCAGTAGAATGAGAACTGATGATTTGGAAGCAGCTTTTGCGATCCGCAGGGCTTCCGTGACTGACAGCAATGCAGTCTCAGTTGAATGTCCTTTCTTGAAGCCAGATTGGTTGACATCCAGCTGGTTGTTCAGAGACAGGAAAGATGATACTTGGTTAAAAGCAACACGTTCAAGTGTTTTCGCAATGAATGGTAGGAGAGAGACAGGTCTGTAGTTCTCTAGAAGTGATGTGTTTAATGTTGGTTTTTTAAGCAGAGGAGTTACCCGAGCCTGCTTAAATGCTGTAGGGAAAATGCCAGTGTGGAGGGATGAGTTGATGATGTGTGTGAGAGCTGGAAGAAGTGTGGGAGAGATGGCTTGTAGAAGGTGTGAGGGTATGGGGTCTAGAGGGCAGGTGGTAGGATGACTGGAGAGGAGAAGTTTAGATACTTCTTCCTCGGTTAGTGGAGTGAAGGAGGAGAGAAGGTTGTTGGCTGTGGGAGAGGTTAGTTTGGGTTCCTGTGTGTGTGAAGCTGAGAACTGACTGCTGATAGTTGTAGTTTTGTTAGTGAAGAAGTTAGCAAAATCATCAGCAGTTAGCGAGGAGGTGGGTGGTGGTGGAGGTGGACAGAGGAGAGAGTTGAATGTCTTGAACAGTGAATGTGTGTTAGTGGCGCTGTTGATCTTGTTGTGGAAATATGAAGATTTTGCGGTGTGAACATCAACAGAGAAGGCAGAGAGCAGAGATTGATACCTACTGAGGTCAGATGTGTCTTGATTTGCGCCATTTCCTCTCCGCTGCCCTGAGTTCGGTCCGGTGTTCACGAAGAACCTCAGATAACCAGGGGTTAGAGGGAGTAGTGCGTGCTGGCCTGGAGGAGAGAGGGCAGATGTTGTCGAGAGAGGAGGTTAGGATGGAGGTTAGGATTCTTTCTGTTTGGTTGAATTCATATCAGAATTTACCAAACTTCCCTTACTACTTCTGAATAGGATGCCTACTTCATAAATTGTATGAAAATTGTGGAAATAATGGTTCATATCACTCAAAACACATATGGAAATGGAGGCGCCCTTATATGGGCAGTAATGGAGTCTGGTTGTGCCCTAGTGGAAGCGTTCGGTACTGCGCCCAAACGCACTCTCACTGAAAGCTCATTTTTTGAGATATCAACCTAAAATTTGAAACACAACTTGTTCAGAGTTTTGGCTTTCTTGCATTTTGAGAGTCCACCAGGTTATATTTTATATAAAATATGAATAATTACATTTTCATAAACTCAAACTTCTATAACTTTCTTTCTGTTTCACTTTCTTAATCTATTTAACTTCTACAAAAATATGCCAAATGTCTTCTTTAAAACAAGACCAATCACATTTATATCCCAAAGCATTCTTGAATTACAACCATTTAAGTTCACTTAAAGGAACACTCCACCGTTTTTTTAAATTGGGGTTATTCACTGTCTCCCCATACATTTAGATAGGTGGGCAAATGCATTTTTGTCTCAGTGCATGCATTGTCTTAGTCTGGCAGCGCCACCGCTAGCTTAGCTTAGCATAATGAATGGAATCCTATGTTGCCAGGTAGCATGTCGTGAGTAAAAGTGATAAAAATATTAAAAATAATTACTTCTTGTGGCCTGCTTATTCACAACGAGTACAAATAGCAATGATGATTAAGACTAGGTGATTTCCTAGGCAGAGATTGATTTGGGACTATATGGGGGGGAAGTACATGAGCTTTTTAGAGGCATTTTCGTGTGTGTGTGTGTGTGTGAGAGAGAGAGAGAGAGAGAGAGAGAGAGAGAGAGAGAGAGAGAGAGAGAGAGCATGGCTGAACGCCTTAGGGTTTGATTAATCCTTTACTCTCTCTCTCACACTTTAAATCATCTCAACCAGGGAATTGCTCTGTGTGTATCTGGGGTATATGTGTATGTGGGGGGTGTGAAAAAAGGGAAGAAATCATCACTAAAATAATACCGATCAGCACAAATGGGCTCTGACACATTAGACCTGGCCTGCAATCAGGCTCACGAGAGGAGGGAGGAGAAATCGAGACAGGACAGAGTGTGCGAGAGAGAGAAGGAAGATGAGAAAGAGAAATTCGATGAGGCAGTGGTATCTTGCTTTTTAATTGGGTTTATAGTGTGTTTTGGCACCATTGCCACCATGGTTTAGTCAAATTAGTCTTTCCTGATTAGTCATCTGTGTCTGTCGATGAGGAGGGAGGATGAAAGAAGAACAAATCTCAAAGACTGGCAGAGGATGTCTTTGACCTTTTCTTTCATTCATTTAATACACTGCTAGTCTTGTGCAGCCACTAGCCAGACTTTGATTATTGCCATCCAAATTAATCAGGTCAAGATATGCAAGGCGTATGCTGACACCACGGGACCACAGTTTGCTTTTTAACGTGAGATGGTCTGTATGACTTTTTAATGTTTTTTGCTCACCAAGGCTGAATTTCTTTGATAAAAATACAGTAAAATCATTGTTAAATATTATTACAACTTAAAATAACTGTTTTCTATTTGAATATATTTTAAACTGCAATTTATTCCTGTGATCAAAGCTGTATTTTCAGCGTCATTACTCCAGTCTTCAGTGTCACATGATCCTTCAGAAATCACTCTAATATGATGATTTGCTGCTCGAGAAACATTTCGTATCATTATGAATGTTGAAAACAGTTGTGCTGCTTTCATATTTAATAGAACAGAATGAATTGAAATGGAAATATTTGACATTATTATCTTTACTGTCACTTTTGATCAATTGAATGCATCCTTAAAGATCTAAAAGATGTAATTTCTTTCAAAAAATAACATCGTACTGACCCCAAACTTTTAAATGGTGGTGTAAATCTGAACTCAATCATTCCACAATATAGACCCCTTTTGCGCCGACATCACAGTCACGTCACGGCGCTAGCTGGAGGCAAAACAAACGGACAACTGGAGGCGGCCAATACAAACCAGCTCAGATTCGGCTACATAATAAGAAGCTTAAATTATTATTATTATTATTAAATGTCATCTTGTTGTGTTAGTGGGTGCAAGAATCAATGAAAAATGAATATGCTGTATCTGGAATTTTTATTTCTAGAAAATATTCACATCATTAACGTCAATAATGTCACTCTTTACATTGTCGTCTTCTTGGCGCTGGCAGAACTGCGGATCGTACACACGAGTCTTTACATGACCATTCAGCACATAGTTAAAGACTTATATGCCACCAGTTTCTCTTTACGCTCGGTTTCTCTATCGGATAGGTGTAGAAGTCAGGCCACTCAACCGGGGGAAGCGTTAACGTTAATCCTGTCAGATCGTCCGTCCATTGACAGCGCGTACAGTACGGGTCAGCCAATCTGGTTCCGTCCGTTAAAATTAACTTTTGCAAATAACAATCGCGGTCCTGGACAGTGACTGACCTTGCACATTAAGATAAAATCAGATTTTCTCCAGTCATTGTAAAAAACAAGCTAACAAAACTTGGAAACTAGCGTAGGGAAGCGGCCAGAGGGATCGTTCTGCCTCCACCTAAGCTCCGCCCACAGAAACACGTCACCATGTTTACCAACTGAAAAGGGGTCTATTAGACTGACATCAAAGTTTATTTTAGACTTTCTGTTTTTTTCCCCCTAAATGAAATATACTAATTATTTCACTGAAAGATTCAGTGCCATGAACCTTGCAAGCTTTAAAAACTCCAGTGATTTAGTTCTTCCTTGCTCATTTCAGCGTTCTGGTGATGCTCTTCCTCCCTGAATAACTGATGAAGTATTGTGCTCACTGACTCCAGAAAGTTGTGCATAACGCCAGTAAATCAGATTGGGGCTTGCCATTCTGGATATGCATCTGATTGTTGCTAATGCTTTTGATTTAGATTTTTTTTTTTTTTAAACAATCTTAACAATATGCTATATTTTTTTATTTATGTTTTATCATCTGCTGTGAGCTTTCCTGTAGCTCAAACAGTAGAGCGTTGGCACTTGCAACGCCAAGGTCATGGGTTCGATTCCCAGGGAAAGCTAGCCTGACTTCGTCATACTCGTATTCTAGTCAGAATGGGAGTCTGATATCTGCTCCATAGGGCTTTGATTATGAGGCGTGTCTTAACCGAACCAGGAAAAAACCCTCTGCACTCAATTGGATAGACCTACAGCCAATCAGAGCAGCGCAGTAAGTGACGTATGTTGTGCTACGCATAGCTGTCAGCAGAACTCAACTGCACGCACGCTGGAAGAAGTAGTAAAATAATGAGTGTTGCTTTTTTTACTTGGTCCTCCATGAGTGCGACCAAAGGAGAAACCACAACTACCACAGGGCTTTCATTGCGTCCCATCTTCTTAGCGACCATCTGATAAATTAAACTTTTGCCGAGTCCCGTGGGAAGGACGGCAAACACATCTTTCCGATCGACAAAAGCCTTGATTGCAGTTCTCTGTTCGTCTTTTAAAATGAATGCGCTGTTGATTTCTTTTACAACTGACGTGATAGACGTGATACATCTTCATCTCTGAGGGAAACCAGTTCAACCCAAGCGCTCTTTGATAACGTGATGATTGCGTAACTGCAGATCATCTGTCCATCATCGTATAAACCCCGCCCTGGCAATTTGACTGGCCTTGACGATTTCTGAACCGATCATAATTACCTCTCAATGGATCGAGTCCAGACCGAACGTCCCGACCAAAAAATATTGTGGGCGGGGTTCGGACTGGCATCCAGGCTAAGGGAAAGCAAGAACTGAGAAGAATGTAAAAAATGTGTACCTTGTAAGTCGCTGTGGATAAAAGCGTGATCATGTTAATGCTGTTCCAGGCTCTAAATGAGGGTACATGCTAGATGTTAAAGCTTTCCTCTGCTCTCTTCTCCCGATCCCGCCCGGCATTAACGCATGTCTCAGTCTAATGGGGTTCCTCTCGGGTCACTGAAGCTCACCGGGGAACCACAGACTACCGGCAATGAGCTCCTGTCTGTCCCAGCACCTGAATGCACAAACACAGATGAGAGCATGTGAGGAGTGAAGAGTCACACTGACCCCTCGTGGTGGGATGGGGAGGTGTAGTATCTGGGAAATTGATGAGGAGCAGTGGGAGAGAAAGAAAGAGAAGGGGATTCATAATGAAACAGATGTTCGTGAACAGATTCTCAAAAGAGGAATGCAACACATCAGCGGTGATAAGCATTTCATCAGCACATTGGGAGGATTTCATGGGTGGGTGGTTACTCCATCAGCATAAAACAGATTCGGGGGGAGGGGGGAGAAAGATTATGACTCTGAGTGACTAACTGAATGATTGAGAGAGTGTTTTAAATGAAAGAATAAGTATGACAGTAAGTGAATGAGTGATTAGATTAATGAGTTAAAGGGATAGTTCACCAAAAAAAAGAAAATTCTGTCATTAATTACTTGTCGTTCCAAACCCGTAAGACTTTCGTTCATCGTCGGAGCACAAATGAAGATCTTTTTGATGAAATCTGAGAGCTTTCTGTCCCTCCATTGACAGCTACGCAAACTTTGATGCTTCAAAAAGTTCACAAAGAGATCGTAAAAACGAATCCATATGAATTGAGCGGTTTAGTCCAAATTTTCTGAAGAGATTTGATCACTTTATATGATGTTTTATAAACAAAGTTCGGGAGGAGCACGTTCAAATAATTGATCCAATTATCACATCATTCCAACCAGCTGTCGACAATCAGTAATCAACATGTCTATCCAATCAGCTTGAGTTGGAGACCTATACATATATATACTCATTTGACTCACCAATGTTCCTTGACAGTTTTTCAGCATCCCTCCACCAGCCCGTCTCCTCACACTCGCCTGGTTACTTCTTAGCCAGCAATACGGGGGGAGTACTCTGGGTTTGGGCCGCATACCGAGCCCGGAGCCCTTTCCTCGGACAGCACGCCAAATACTTATTTATTCTATCTGACTTATTTGTAAGTGTGAACTCGTGAAATGAAGTTTGTATATGTAGTCAGTCGGTCCTCATTGGAACGGGTCACCTTGACACGGGGGTTTTGAGAAACTGCCTCTTTTTCTGCTGTGGGATTATGTGGACACACACACACACACACACACACAGCAGGAACGGTGCACAGCCCAATGAATTCTAAGGCTTTAAATGCTTACACCCTTTCCTCAAGGACAAAGTCATCTGATCCAGCATGGATTTAGATTCGCTGCCTGAGGTTTCACTCTGTGTTCATAACTTCCTGATACAATCTGAGAAATGTACTGAGGTCAAGTCTTCAACTTCACGAAAAAGATATTTAAAGGAATAGTATACGAATAGTATATAAAAAAATCAATTTGCTCACTCTTATGTCATTCCAAGCCTGTGTTACTTAAGCAAACCGTTTCAGTTCCCACTGACTTCTATTATATGGATAACAAAAGATAGTCTATTGGGCTATCCCTTTCAGTTTAAGCATGCTTTACCACAAACAATAACGTTATATTTTATATTACATGCATTTGGCAGATGCTTTTATCCAAAAGCTACTTGCATTGCATTCAAAGTATATATTTGAACAGTTCATGCATTTACTGGGACTGAAACCCATGACCTTGTTTACTAGTGGCATATGAATATGGTTCATATGTAACAGAACATTTCTGGTATGTTTGTACAAACATTTGAAGGTAACTATCACTACCCTGAAGTAGAAGTATGTATTTACACTGAGTATGTTCAACGGGACCTTGTGCTTGGAATGAATTGGTTCAGCATTCGCATCAGTGTGTGTGTGTGTGTTTATATAGAGCATGTTTCGGGGCAGTTCACACATAAAATAATGCCAAGCCTGCCCTGACCTGAATAAATCAGTGTTGTGTTACAATATTGCGTCACTCCCTAAAAAAGAAGTAATTACATTACTTAGTTACTTTTTATGGAAAGTGTTGTGTTGCAATACTTTCTTGATTGTTTTGTAATAACACAAAAAGTTATATTTTTGCCCTTTTCACAGCAAAACTGAATAAATTAATAAATTCACATCCTAATGTTCGGATCATTTTACTGACTCTCTTGTTCGATCTCGTTCATCAAAATGAACGAATCTTTTTTCGAGTCGTTTCGTTCATTAAGTGGTATTAAATGTTATACATTTAACAGCCAAATTCCCTGAACACATCCACCTATGCAATATTGGTCATATTCTGAATTTAGAAATCATTATTATGCAGTCAAAAATCATTTCCAGGGAACATAAATAATTACTTTACCATCCAAGTCTTTCGTTCATTTGTCACGTGACAGACGTTCACGAAAGACCCATCACCGCAACACTCTTACTTCAGCAGTGAAATAAATAAACACACATTGCATGTTCAGCTAAAGTCATTTTAGCTTATTAGTATGGCTGAACTGGATCATCGAAGGTCAGCAGCAAAGACAGTGGTTAATAAAGTGAGATTAAATGCATAAAGTGCGTTTGTTTTATTTAACATTTAATTATTGCATGTTTGTGTAATCTGAGTTTGCATTCAATGTGTTTATACATTTTAAGGAATACTGAAGCTGTTTTGAGCAAGTGAGATGAGTAAATGCTCACATTCAGTCTAGAACTACAATCGCCATCTCATGTTCACACACAGCGCCTCTACACTTACAGCGTACTCACCGTTTATCTCAACATGGAGACGGGAAAGCTGTCAGTCAATACATTTGCGTTATTTATTTGAAAAAGTAACTTTGATGTAAATTTAAAAGTAATGCTGTGCTTTTAGCCTGGGTTTCCTCGTGCTGTCTTTGCGCAGCGCGATTGTATTCACGCTGCTAGGCATTCTGGATACCATGGACCAAATTTCGCCTCAGCGAGGGAACCAATCACAGAACGGGGAGGGAGCAGCAAGACGATGACGGCGTCTATGCGACACACCGAAGCAGTTTGTTTATACCTATGGATCAAACATGGCAGCAGACGCGAAGTTACCTTTCGATGCAGCCTTGGATATTGGTCTAAGTAGTTTAGAACGCAAATAAATCTCGGACCCATCGTTGCCTTCCTCGTCTAATGTCTGTCGCTCTACAGACGTCATCTGGTATAATTGAAACGATTGGCTTTGAGCTACGTACAGGCGCATTTGATAGACACTCGTAGCACCCAATAAACGGCTCTGGGCATTCGTAAACCACGCCTCAAATACGAGAAAATGAACATGTGGTTCCCAGACCACGTCTCAATGTCAATGAGATGTGGTCTGACGTTAGCCAGGCTACATTACTTTACTAGTTCCTTGAAAAAAAGTAATCTTTTGGGAAACTTGTGTTGCTTGTGATGCTAATCCCCAACACTGGTTGCAGCAACATGGCATCATGACTTTTGCGTAAACATACACGCCACTTTCAAGTCAAGTGGCGTGTTATCTATACGCATTTTGAGCTATCCGCGTGTATGCGTGTATGTCTACGCCGTTAAATGTCCGAGCGAAACGAAACAAAATGTAGATCTACATCTGGGGAGCGATATTTTTTTTCCTAGGATGGCAGGGGAAGACTCATAAATGGTATTAACCCCAGTGACGGGTAGGTTTAGGGACGGGGTTGGGGTAGGTCATATATTTATATATACAGTAATGTAACGTTAAGTCAACGGCGTTCATAAACACGCTGAAAAGCGATTATGCGTGTTGATAGCACGCCAAATATGGAAATACAAATTGGTGTGTCATACGCCATTTCATGAGATCAGTCTGGATGCAGTGTACAGTGATATTGCTCCTGTGTTGCAGGTTCCAGCCCGACGGTCAATGCACTGACCTGAGGAAGTTCATCGACGGCCCGAGTCATTTCCTCAGTCTTCCTCCAGAGCTCAAGGCGGCCGTGGACGCCATCACTTACATCGCGGAGCAACTGCAGGCCGAGAAAGACTACGAGGCTGTAAGTCATTTACAATCATAACCAGCAGGCTTGTGAAAAATTCTGAATTGGCCTCCATTCAATTCATGAATAGGCTACGTGCACAAGCGTAGTTTCGAACTTCCGCTATTGTCAGAAGTCGGCATATCAGTTTCCGGTTTACGACTGTTCATCCGCATCCGCTGTAAACAAACAAGATGAGTGCTGCTGTTGTACGAAAAAAAGAGTTCTTAAACAGATCTAAGTTTCTAAGAACTGTAGGTGGATCTATCATCTAACGCCCGTTTCACACATACCCCGTTTGCAGTGCAGGAGCAACGCGTGCTATAGTGCTATCACATGCGTCTGCAGTGAATAACTGATCCGCGGCTGTATCACAAACACATACTTAGACATTTTGGGCGACACGCAAAAAATTAGTATCTTGTGCAGCCACTGCGCACGAAGGTTGGTGTTTTTCGGGAAGCGGTGGAAGCTCAAATGGCTGTTAGCGACTTGAAGCAGAGCAAGTGGCACACAGCAGTGCTCCTAACGCACCATGTTAACAGGTTAGGGCTTTCTCTTTTCACACCGTTCCAGATGCGGCACGTAGCTATAACAGCAGTGCAGCGATCGTTTCCGCAACGAGTCTATTTTTGTTCTGCTGCATTAAAGTGACACTGCATGTTTCGTGGTCAAAATGCACAAAGATTGACCTAAAAAACTAGTAATTTCACCATAAATGCATTTAATACTACTACTACTATTTTTCAGTCATCTGAAGACTGTGAAGACCGGGATAAATCAAAGAAAAGTATGTGTTTGTGATACAGCCGCGGATCAGTTATTCACTGCAGACGCATGTGATAGCACTATAGCACGCGTTGCTCCTGCACTGCAAACGGGGTATGTGTGAAACGGGCGTTAGATGATAGATCCACCTACAGTTCTTAGAAACTTAGATCTGTTTAAGAACTCTTTTTTTCGCACAACAGCAGCACTCATCTTGTTTGTTTACAGCGGATGCGGATGAACAGTCGTAAACCGGAAACTGATATGCCGACTTCTGACAATAGCGGAAGTTCGAAACTACGCTTGTGCACGTAGCCTATTGGAATTTGAATTGAATTGACTCCGCCACACAGGAAGTTGAATTGGAATTGGAATGACAGGAAGTGGAATTAAATTCATGGCAATTGAAAGAAATTCCACACAGTCACACAACAGAAAGAATGTGTTGAATCTCGAATACGTTCAGTGTTAGCAAGGTTACTTTGGAAATGTAATTGCTTACTGTTATAAGTTACCCATTATACATGTGGTTTGGATTACTTTATCAATGTAAAGCAATTTCCTTTAATTTGATTAGTAACTAATTGAATTACACATTTTACCTCAGTAATACAACTAAATAAAATTACATTCATTTTGTAATTTAATAACATTATTTCGTTACACGTAACTAGTCACTCCTCAACCCTGCATACATTTGTTCTAAAATATATATATATAAACACAAAAACAAATATCCACCTCAAATTGTTTTTTCCCCCCTTAGATTTACTAAAATAATTCTGGGAAATGAAGTCATGTTCTATTATGTTCCACAAAATATCAATTACAATAAATCAAACTTAATTATTTGTTCTGTGACTAGAGCTTTAAACATTCATTGCTGGGGGAAAACATTTCCTGTTAATCTAAATCTGTACAAGTAGTTCAAACTAATATCATTTATAGAATATGTAATGCAATATCTGACATATACATAATTTAAGCGAAGTGTTTAACAATGAAGCTTTACGGTATAAGAATTTCTTTAAATTTTTATTGAATTGCAATTCTGCTTCCTTTAATTCAAATTCGAATTGTAATAGAGAGCCTAAGCCCCTCCCCTCCGCTTCCGGCTCATGGGACCTTATTTATTTCGGAAAAAATATGTATGGTAGTCAATGGCGAGAGACAACTTATCTTTTTATTCCATCTGAACTGTGCCCTGAATTACACATATGATGTTTGTCAATTGAAAAGATAATTATGAAAGTCAAGAAAGTCGCAGTTTGTCATGAAACAGAAGAGTTACGTTTAGTTTTATGTGAAAATCGCTCGATGAACTACATCTCCCGGGAAGCGAAACAACGAGCGAGATCCGCTGCTCGTGTGTGTGCAGTCTGGTACAAAAGTCAAGTCAAGTCAAATATATTTATATAGCGCTTTTCACAATACAGATTGTATCAAAGCTGCTTCACAGTATCAATCAAAACAACTTAATGTTTGTTTATTACTGGGAAAAAAAAGACATCCAAGTTTGGTAGAGCTGATCAATGGTATGATTGGTTAATTAATTTGAATATCCCCAACTGAGCAAGCCAAAGGCAACAGTGGCAAGGAACCGAAAAACTCCATCCAGTGACCTAAAGGTGTCCTAACACACCATCAGATGACCCAATGGAGAAAAAAAAAAACCTTGGCAGAACCCAGGCTCAGTCGGGGGCCAGTTCTCCTCTGGCGTTTATGAAACTAGAGGCCGAATTACAGTAACTGTAAGATAAAAAATGTTTATGAATGCCTGGCTAAATAGATGCGTCTTCAGTCTAGTTTTAAACTGGGAGAGCGAGTCTAAGCAACGAACAATATCAGGAAGGCTATTCCAGAGCTTCGGAGCTAAATGTGAAAAGGCTCTGCCTCCTTTGGTGGATCTGGATTTCCTTGGAATGACCAGAAGCCTCGAATTTAGTGATCTTAAAGAGCGCGATGGATTGTAAGGTGATGAAGATAACTTTACTGACAAAACACTCAGGCATGACGGCGTAACGTTACGATTATAACGTAAGACTATAGAAACAATGACAGACGTTAGCTTCAGTAAAGTTAGCTATAGTAAAGTTAGCTTCAGTAAAGTTAGCGTCAGTAAAGTTAGCTTCAGTAAAGTTAGCTTCAGTAAAGTTAGCTTCAGTAAAGTTAGCGTCAGTAAAGTTAGCGTCAGTAAAGTTAGCTTCAGTAAAGTTAGCGTCAGTAAAGTTAGCTTCAGTAAAGTTAGCTTCAGTAAAGTTAGCGTCAGTAAAGTTAGCGTCAGTAAAGTTAGCTTCAGTAAAGTTAGCTTCAGTAAAGTTAGCGTCAGTAAAGTTAGCGTCAGTAAAGTTAGCTTCAGTAAAGTTAGCTTCAGTAAAGTTAGCTTCAGTAAAGTTAGCGTCAGTAAAGTTAGCTTCAGTAAAGTTATCGGCCGTAAAGTTAGCGTCAGTAAAGTTATCGGCCGTAAAGTTAGCTTCAGTAAAGTTAGCGTCAGTAAAGTTAGCTTCAGTAAAGTTATCGGCCGTAAAGTTAGCGTCAGTAAAGTTATCGGCCGTAAAGTTAGCTTCAGTAAAGTTAGCTTCAGTAAAGTTAGCTTCAGTAAAGTTAGCTTCAGTAAAGTTAGCGTCAGTAAAGTTAGCGTCAGTAAAGTTAGCGTCAGTAAAGTTAGCGTCAGTAAAGTTAGCGTCAGTAAAGTTAGCGTCAGTAAAGTTAGCGTCAGTAAAGTTAGCGTCAGTAAAGTTAGCGTCAGGCGTCAGTAAAGTTAGCGTCAGTAAAGTTAGCGTCAGTAAAGTTAGCGTCAGTAAAGTTAGCGTCAGTAAAGTTAGCGTCAGTAAAGTTAGCGTCAGTAAAGTTAGCGTCAGGCGTCAGTAAAGTTAGCGTCAGTAAAGTTAGCGTCAGTAAAGTTAGCGTCAGTAAAGTTAGCGTCAGTAAAGTTAGCTTCAGTAAAGTTAGCTTCAGTAAAGTTATCTTCAGTAAAGTTATCTTCAGTAAAGTTAGCTTCAGTAAAGTTAGCTTCAGTAAAGTTAGCTTCATTCATTGAGAGAAAATGTGCTCCTTTGGGGTTTGTAGTCTTTGTAATTTTGTATTTTCACAGTCTTATACCTCAACAGTTTTACATCAAACTGCGACTTTCTTGACTTTAAAATGTATCTTTTAAATTGACAAACATCATATGTGTAATTCGGGGCACAATTCAAATGAGATCAAAATATTTGTTGTCTCTCGCCATCGACTACCATACAATATTTTTCCGAAATTATGTCCCATGGTGGTCGACCGGAAGGGGAGGGACTTAGGCTCTCTATACTAGATCCTGTTTTTGACATCAATTCAAATTCAGGAGTCATTCTCAATGCAATTCTGAATTGTGCACAAGCCTGATAACCTGGTTACTCTTCCTGCTTCTCGAAATCTTTACGTTCCCTTCCTTCTCACTGTTTTCCATCTCATTTGTCTCCCCTTCTCTACCTTCTCTCTTCTTTCCCTTCTTCTGTCTGTCTCTCAGTTAAAGGAGGACTGGCAGTATGTTGCCATGGTGGTTGATCGACTCTTTCTCTGGATCTTTGTGGTTTTTACCACCGTCGGGACGCTGGGCATCTTCACTTATGCCAGCTTCAATGCCACTCCCACTGACCCCTTCCCCTAAATCTGACAGCTCAGAAACATTGGCATGTGATGTGTTAGACACTGTTCAGTGCATATGTATGGTCTTTTACTGTTACAAAAAGAGCACAGCGATTCATTCACATTATATTTCCAAAAGTCTGTATAGAGGAGCGCTTCCAGGACTCAAAATGTTTGCGATGGTATAATTATATTAAGCAAAAATTCAGGAAACTCCAAGGCACTCTCTCTTTATAAAGGCTTTTTAATCTTTCTAAAGAAAGTGCCTTGGAGTTTCCTAAATTTTTGCTACATAATATTTCCATTAAGACAATGGATGGATGCATCAAAACAGCTTTATTATTGCTGAGTTCAGTTGGATTTTATACAATTAGGTCTGTGAATAGAATAAAATAATCTATAGATTACTGGAAATAATTATTTTAAAGGAAATGAATCAAACGTGACTGTAAAGACATAATGTTACAAAGGATTTCTGTCAGATAAATGCTATTTTGAACTTTCTATTCATCAAAGAATCCTGATAAAAACGATCTCGGGTTTCACAGATATGAAGCAGCACGACTGATGATAATCCTAAATGTTTCTTGAGCAGCAAATCATCATATTAGAGTGATTTCTGAAGGATCATGTGACACTGAAGACTGGAGTAATGATGCTGAAAATACAGCTTTGATCACAGGAATAAATTATCTTTTTAAATATATTCAAATAGAAAACATTAAGTGTGATAATATTTCTTAATATTACCGTTTCTCAAACTTTACTGTTTTTTTATCAAATAAATACTACTTTTTACAGAAAAAAAGCTGTCACTGCGGCGGCACCCTATCAAATGGTACTAATATGCACAATTTAGATACTAATATGTATACTTTATAGGAACTAGTATGTATGTTTAAGCGAATATTATGCACCCTTTAGAGGTAAATCTGGTACAGAGGGTTGCCTTTAGAAAAGGTGCCGCCCCAGTGACGGCTTTTGGACCTTTTTTTTCTGAGAATGTAGTCTACATGCATTTATGCCTGGTGTGCAAGAAATGTTTTGACACCCAGTGTGTTATGTGCTCTTAAGTGTGTGACGGCTGTTCTAGTCATGAAGTTTTTATGTGATGAATAAAGAGCAAAGATGTTCAGGAAATCTGCTTTTTTTTTCCAGAGAATACAAAAACTGTTTCTTGCACCGTGTGTATGTGTGTGTGTGTGTGTGTGTGTGTGTGTGTGTGTGTGTGTGGGGCTCAGGTAAACCCTATGTTATGGAGACAAAATGTGTCCACAAAGATGGCAATATCTGAAAACCTTGTCCTGTGGGGACATTTTTTGGTCCCCATGATGAAAATAACTCTTATAACGCTTATAGCTCACTTTAATATATAACTATGCCTAGCTCAACATACGTCACTTACTGCGCTGCTCTGATTGGTTGTAGGTCTATCCAATTGAGTGCAGAGGGTTTTTTTTCCTGGTTCGGTTCAGACACGCCTCATAATCAAAGCCCTATGGAGCAGATATCAGACTCACATTCTGACTAGAATACGAGTATGACGAAGTCAGGCTAGGTAGGGTTAGTGTAAGAGGATAGAATATACAGTTTGTACTGTTTAAAAGCCCTATGGAGCAGATATCAGACTCCCATTCTGACTAGAATACGAGTATGACGAAGTCAGGCTAGGTAGGGTTAGTGTAAGAGGATAGAATATACAGTTTGTACTGTTTAAAAATCATTATGTCTATGGAAAGTCCCTATAGTTTTGGAAAGTTGGGCTGTACTTCTATATATCATTTGCCTGATATAAAATCAATTGAAGTCTATGCAGTGTCCTCACTCTATCTATCTATCTATCTATCTATCTATCTTGATTGCAAAATAATATATCAATAACATGTTTTTGAATGAGAGTCAGAGAGACGGAGTAAATCAAATACATAGAGGGATCACAGTTGAGAGACCATTATATCAGATAACTT
Source organism: Tiaroga cobitis (assembly GCA_030578255.1). Taxonomy (NCBI): domain Eukaryota; kingdom Metazoa; phylum Chordata; class Actinopteri; order Cypriniformes; family Leuciscidae; genus Tiaroga; species Tiaroga cobitis. Next base: position 5,169,545 of record CM060597.1, on the reverse strand, counting down.
CACTGGATACTGTAATGGCCTCATACCTACAGTATATAGACCCTACAGAGAGAAGAGTTCAGGAGATCAGGGCTGATTTAGGATTTCAATATTAGGGCGTATATATATATATATATATATATATATATATATATATATATATATATATATATATATATATATATATATATATATATATATATATATATATATTAGTTTGAATACTATAGGTAGGCATGAACAATACAGTAGGTTCTACACTACCAATCAAGTCAACCCCTGAATATTGAATACATTTCTATTCATTTTAAATAACCAGCTAATATTCATTAAGAAATATAGACAAACTTTTTATTACTGTGCTTGTCTAGATTAGCAATATGTTGGTAAAATATGTTTTTATATTTATTTATTTTTCAACAAATGTAATGTTTGAAACTTTTTTTTCTGCATTTGTGGGGTAAAATTAACTTTAAAGAAGATCTGCATTTGTCAATTTCATTCATGGAGATAACATGGAAAATGTTTTCTGTCGCCCGGTGGAAAACAAACACGTTTAACATGAAAATGACATGAAATTACCACAAAAACCAGTAGATGGCGGCAGAGGACCACTCATTTGCCATTCCCACTCCCTTTCATAGCTCTTTTCACACGTGTTGCTTTTGGATTTATTATAAAATGAATATTATAATACATTTTATTGCACTGAAGTATAAAGTATAGCAAGAGTGGGACAAGTCACAAAGTCTCATTTCATTTAGATGAGAGGAATTTCATAAAATAAATGAATAGCCTAAATATATAAGCCCAGATTTACAGTGGATTGGAAACAGTCTTTAATTGCTCCCACACATCATATTATGTAAACTACATGTATGACAATGAACTACACAGATGCGGATATCATAACTATCTATCAATAGATGCAGACACGCTGTTCTCTGCTTTTGACGCTGGCACTGGATTGAAGAACACACTGAATAACGCAGACTAAAATACGGGGATGAGCCGAAGCCTGCCGCCGGTTTATGAGTTTTAAAGGGGACTGAGGCAATCACAAATTAGTGTACATGTATAGTTAATCAGAATTTTAGGAGGGCTGGGTGGAAATTTAGGGGTGCTAAAGCCCTCCCAAAATGAGCCTAGTGACACCCCTGGAGGAGATGCAGGGACATGTTTGGGTTTTTTCATAAATTGGTCAGAAAATGTGGTCTTCCCTCATTCTGTACTCAGACAGGCATGAAACAGATGTGAACTGTGCCTTAAAGTCCCCGTGAACCGCAAGTTGCAAACGACTTTTCTCCAGTGTTGTGACGTATTTCCGAGAGAAACTGAATACTAAATGAGGAAAAATAGTGGGCGTGGCTTTTTTCCCAACTAGCAGCTGATTGGATCTAGAAAAGTAGGTGTTTTCATTCAGCCTGTCTACTGTCAGTTGGAGGGGCGTGGTTACAGATGTTAAGCAGACACCCAAACCGTCAAACCTAGGTCTATAGGGAAGGTCCTCCAATGCAGAGGGAGGGGACATTTCAGATTTTGATTAAAGATAGACAAAGCCAAACATTTTTTTTTGTGTGTGGATTGACTTGCATGGATGAATTGTTCACCACAAACCAATCAATTTAGGCAAACAAAGTAAGTATGGTCAATTTTGAATTCATGGGGACTTTAACAGGGTGGCCGCGGGTCCTTAAAAAGTAAGTCTTAAATAAAGTTTTCCTAATAAAAGGCCTTAAAATGTATTAAAATGTCTTAAATTCAGATTCGATGGGTCTTAAATATTTCTGGTCGCGTTACCGCTAAACTTTCTCCAGTCTGACGGATCCAATGTCCGTCAAATATCCAGTGAAGCATCGGATCGCGAGAATGATTCTGATTTTATTACATAAACAGCGATTGATAATGATAATGTGTTTCTGGTGGCGCTGTTGAGACTCGCCTGTGTCTGTGAGAGATTTTATAGTGAGAAATCAAAACAAACGAGCATAACAGCACACATAAAAAACTCACTGAAGAAACATGAGGTAAAAATTATTTTTTTTAATTTAAGGCATTTGATATAGTTAAGTTACATAACATGACGGGAGCTATTTTGCTTCATATTCTCACGATTGCAAATGTAACATTGATTTTAGTTCAATAAACAAGTAGTTAATATTAAATTACTTCAATTACTTAGGTTAAACATTAAATGTTACATATACGTTTGTAATATAATGTGTATTTCCATCACAAGTTAGGTCTTAAATTTCATTTAAAGTGGGATTAAAAAGTCTTAAATTTAACTTGTATAACTTTAACTTATATCTGTAGACACCCTCCTTAAACAAAATAGATCTGAGAAAAGATTCAGATTTACTTGTATAAGGCTGAAAAGATTTACAAAAAGTTCCTCGACCCACGTTAAGTCGTATTATGTATAAATTACACCGTGAACGCGCTGAATAAACTCAGATGTTTTCACTGCCCACACTAACTCTGTGCAGCTTTGTGTTTAAGGGTGTTTTGAATGAAATATGCTCAGAGGAGATTGTTTGTGCGGCTTGTGTTGCACTTGTCTGAGTGTAATTGACAGCCTGTCCGTGCGTCCTGTCAGTATCTCGGCTAACAGTTGTCTAAAGCATGTCGACTGCGGTCTATCAATAAACAGCCGTTGCTGCAATGATTGTTATTACTAAAATTACACGGCTCAGTACGGTTACTTCTAACAAGAGCCTTTGCATGCTATTGGGGACTTTTTTAAGCAGTTGTCATTGTGCTCATTTCTGAGCTAGAATGTGAGATGCTGAGAGTGATATTTTGTGTGTGTGTGTGTGTGTCTGCCCTCGAAAATTGAACCCCATTCACTTCCATTGTAAGTGCGTTACTGCATTTTTTACACATATTTGCGCATTTCAATTAATAGTAAAATTCCATCAAATTGAATTCAAATTATGAATTAAGAATGGATCTTAATAAAACATTTATATAACTCTTAAACTACTTGTTTAACTTTCTTTTTTTAAAATGTATGAATATGAATCACGAACTAAATGGTTCATTCCCTTCTTCCATTAAGATTTATACAACTTTTTCGTTAAGTTCGTTTTTTTATACTCGTTTACAATTCTTAATTCAAAATATGAATAATATGTAAGGATTAATCAATTCAATTTGATGAAATTTTTACTATTTCCATCTTAAAAAAGGCCTTATAAAATGTTTGTGTGTGTAACCCAGTTTTTTTGATGCCGGAGCGATTTGTGTTCACAATGCACGTTTTTCGTAGCCCGGCGTCGTCATACTTAAACTCTAGTCAGCATGTGAGTCTGAAACGGCTCCATTGGGCTGTGATTATGGGGTGTTTCAACCGAACCAGGAAAGAAAATGCCTCTGCACTCAATTGGATCGACAAATGCCTGGTTCTCTGTTCCTCTTTTAAAATGAATGCGCTGTCTACATCTTCTATAACAGATGCGATGGCTGAATCTACACATCTCAGTTCTCCAGCCATTCTTTGTTGTAGATGAATTCAACCCAAGCGCTCTTTGGTGACGTGGATGATTACGTTACAGTTGATCATCTGTCCATCATCGTATAAAGCCCACCCTGACAGTTTGATTGGTCCGAACAGCTTTGGTTCAGGCATACTTGCTCAAATGTTGTGGGCGGGGCTAAACTCGGCTGGCATCCAGGCTACGTTTTTCGCTCAACACACTCTGATTACCTTCCAAGATGGTCATGATAAAATGACCCTCAAAAGGCAAACGGCTTATACTTTCTTACATGTTCAACTTTCTTTAGTGTGTAATGTTGCTGTTTGAGAATGAAAAAGGCCTGCAAAGTTACGGCAGTTCTTCTCTATATCAGTGTCAGTGTTTCTGAACTCCCTGAAACGCCTCCATTGTAGTCTTGAGTTTTCTTCCAGGAACACGTCACAATATTCCTCATTTAAATAATTCCCGTCCAAGGCATTCGCAGAATAAAGGGACGAGGCCCGGTTGAGTTAAGCCCTATTCGCATGGGATAAGTCCACGTGAATCGGCCATGTCTGTAATTTGTAAAGTAAAAATCCCCTCCCAAATGACCTGCCATATTTCGCCGAACACACAGATCCTGTGATAATATTAGTCCCGTGCGAATCAGCGTTTAGTTAGTAGTGTGTTGAAACTGGCGGTTATGGTAAGGGGCGTGGCATTTCCCAAACACACTCGAATCGCTTGACCAATCACAACACGCTGGTCCAGCCGACCAATCAGAGCACACTGCGCTTTTCAGAAGGAGGGGCTTCATAGAGACGGGAACTAAACAGAGCGTTACTGACAGACTGGGAAGAGAGGAGCCGCAACAATGGAGAATATGTGAAAAAATACAATGTTTTTAAACATTTCAGTATAAAAACCTCTTCTATTAGAGCCCAAAAACGAAATCAAGACTTTGTAAAAGGGCATAAAATGGCATCTTGTAAACTTTAATTAACTTGTAAAAATGGCAAAAGGTACTTACTCAGTCCCTCCAGAAAAACATGATTATGCGATCGCATGATTCAGTGCATAATCAGCCAAAGTCTGCATATTTATGCGGGGGCATTTTTTTTTCAAATACGCCGCACTTTCGCCGCATAAATTGCCGATTTCCGTGCAAAATAAGCGGGGCTTGCATGATTTCATAATCCTCGCATTTTCGTTGCAAAAAAGTCACATGCATCTTAGCAGAAAGTTGAAAAATGTTGCATTTGCTTCACGCAAGAGCCGCCGTTTCCCCCTGTTGCCATGGGAACGTTATGAAGTGACGTAATTACGCGACGTGAACATCATCGAAAAGCTGTAAAACAGGAGCACACTTTATTTTTTGATTTTTGATTTGATTTTTTACAGAAGTTGTAGCATATTGCTTTTGTAAAGCTACAGAACCTGTTTGACTCATCAATGTTTTGTAAGTTTGAGCCATGTGTTTATTAAGGTCTGAAATAAAACAACATGAGAAATTAAATATTCCCAGCTTTCTTTCTGTGATGTAGTATGCTTGCTTATCATAGGAAGTAATAAGAAATGACTCTTAACATTAAGGTAGTGGCCTAGTGACAACAGGGTGTTGGGGGAATCCCTTTTTTTTTTTCATCAAACCGCAATTTTTGCAAGTTCCCGCAATTTCATCGTGTAAAATTGCATAAATATCCCGCATATTCCATCGCATTTTTAAAGAAAACGGGCCAGCATAATCAACGATTTGTGCCCGCAACAATCACATAAAAACCTCCTGCTTACTGTATTAGAGTTAGTGTATAAGTGTATAATTACATATTGAGCTATATTAAAGCTACACTGTGTGATTTTTACCCCCATCTAGCGGTGAAAAGGTGTATGACCATCCAGTGAATATTAGTTTCTGTTCCTCTCAATTTCGATTTTCGTTTTAACTCCTACGGTGGCCAATGTAGTCCAAGATTAACATGGCTTCCAGTACGACCTCCTCGACACGGTGCCATCGAGTGTTAAAACGCGAAAGGTGAAGCTTGATGTCCCTCTTTGGCTAAAGTACTTTCAAGATGGAGGGGCAACATGGCGACCGACATTAGAACCCCTTACCCGTATGTATTTTCAATGGCATATTATACTCTCACGAGAATACTTTATTACTTGAACGAAGTAAATATACATTAATGAGCACATATATTTTTGAAAGAACTAAGTGTTTTTAGCCAAGAATAAACTAAAAAAGTTACACAGTGTAGCTTTAAGAGCAAGTGTGAAAGGGAAGTCCCCTAACAAGTATGCGAGCAGTGTACAGTACATGTGTGTGTATGAGAGTATGTTAAATGATGTCCTATCTCACCCTTCGGAAAGGAACAGTCGTGCCCACCTCTTCCCTTTGTTCTCCCACAAAAATATCCCCTCTGCCACACACACACACACACACACACATCAACAGGTGCCACAGATTCCAAACACATTCTTCTCTCCCTCCCATAATTCTTTGGCCTCCCAACCAATCACGGACACTGCATTTCACAAGTCAGGTTGCAGGGAGGAGAAGAATGATCAGGTGACCGTGTCAGGGGTTTGTTGGAGAGGTTCGGTCCTGCAACCGATATGGAAATGAACAGAATCCCATCGGGCTGCCGGTTAGTGAGAGTACAGAGACTGTGAAGCGGGATATGTGAGTTTGAGCGAGTTTGTTGAGGTGTGTCTGTACGTTGGCGAAGGGACCGGACTCTGGAGATACAGCTTGTGCCTAAAATGAAGACTCTGCTTTGGGTCCTGTGGAGCTGCTGGCTTCTAACTCGCACAGGTAATACACATCGCGGAGGTGTGTGTGTGCTTTTGTTATGGGAAAAGGGCATTTGTGTTGAATTACACTATACCTATGGGGTCCATGAGATGTTTTTTTTTTTTTATGTTTTTTTTTAAAGGAGTCTCTTTTCCTCACCAGGACTGCATTTATTAAATACAGTAAAAACAGTAATATTTTGAAATATTATTACAACTTAAAATAACTTTTCTATTTTAAACTATTTTAAAATGTAATTTATTCCAGTGATCAAAGCTGTATTTTCAGCATCATTACTCCAGTTGTCAGTGTCACATGATCCTTCAGAAATCACTCTAATATGATGATTTGCTGCTCGAGAAACATTTAGGATTATTATCAATGTTGATAAAAAAAAAATTAGGATTCTTTGATGGATAAAAGGTCAAAAGAACAGCATTTATTTGAAATAGAAATTGCTTTCTATTTTGATCAATTGAACACATTCTTGCTGAATAAATTCCTTTCAAAAACATTTGCTGACCTTTTAAACATAGTATACAATTACAGTGTGTGTGTGTCTAACAGTATGCATTCTTAATATTTTGTTAAATAAAAATATGTATGATAATACATTTTGTATATTCACTACATATGTGTGAATTTTTTTATTTATTTAATATATTTGTTGTTGTTATATTTGTTAACGATAGATCGATTGATTGATTTAATATTATTAATAATGATCTCGTAATTTGGCAGCCGGTATATTAGGCTGCTGTCACTTTAAGACCTGACGCACACATCCATTATACTATTACACGTGCGTTTTCTTTCTCATTCATGTATATATATATATTAAAATGTATTATTAAATATAAAAAAACCAAACTGATCAATAATTTTTGCATTGCAGACAGTAGGTGGTCTAGTTTATCTGAATAAACGTCATTGAGGATAGTAACAGGTGTGTGTGTCACCATATGTGCTGTAATGAACTGTAACGGCTACAGCACATGTGACCTTGTAATAAGAACACAAAGAAGCAGCGCTGAGGCCAGCGGCGCTCTGCATGTTGAAGTGGGTCGGCCCACTCTTAGAAAACCCTGTTTATGACTGAAGAGAGTTCAGTGCTGGGGTTATTTTTATTAATAAACACTGAGAGGAAAGGAGTTAATTACATGCTAAAATAAAACAAGCGTGTGTGTGTGTCCAGGGGCGTCCGAGGCTGAACTGAGGCTACTGGAGGATTTGTTTCAGGATTACAACCTGAAGGTGCGACCGGCACGGACCTGGAATGAGCGAGTGATGGTCCGAGTGGGAATGACTTTAGTACAGCTCATCAGCTTGGTATGATACACACACACACACACACACACATCTGATCCTCTCTTTATTCATTATTTTTTTCCCATTTCTCTGTCTCTATGTCATCGCTCACACAGTTTGTGTTGGGTGATTTTGGAGACCGGCGGCCCGTCTAACCCACTGGTTCAGAAACATTTCCCTGACATTAGAGAAACATTAGGAGGACTGACAGCATGACACACTCGACACACACTAATGTCACTATCTCTCCTCTCTCGCAGAACGAGAAGAATGAAGAGATGACAACAAACGTGTTCATGAATATGGTGAGAGGCAGAGCGTTTCTCTCATGCCTTATTTTACGCCTAAATTGACTTGTCGCTTTTTATATCTGCAAGTCATTTCTGGATTTTCTTTTCTTTTTTTAAAACTGTCTCATGTGCTTTCTTCTGATGTGGCGCATATTAGTGTGTGTGTGTGTGTGTGTGTGTGTGTGAGAGAGAGAGAATGTTTACTTAGCTAAGAGGATAAGGTTTGAGGACAAATTTGTTCGCAAATGATCTGTCAAAATTTAAGGGACAAGAGAATATCCTCCTATATAAATGAGATATCCTCATTAAACTTAATATACACTACCGTTCAAAAGTTTGGAGTCTGTAAGATTTGAGAGAAACGAAACGAAATTAATATTCAGCAAGGATGCATTAAGTCAAAAGTTACAGTAACTTTTACATTGTTTTAGAATATATATATTTAAAAAAAATGCTGTTCGTTTGAACTTTCAGTGTTAATGGTTGAATCACGGTTTTCACAACCACAGTTTTCAACATTGATAATAATCATAAATGTTCCTCGAGCAGCAAATCATCATATTATACTGATTTATGTAGGATCATGTGACTCTGAAGACTGGAGTAATGATGCTGAAAATTCAGCTTTGATCGCAGGAATAAATGACATTTTAGTATATATTATCTCACAGAAAAACAACCATTTAAAATTGTAATAATATTTCACAATATTACCGTTTTTCCTGTTTTTTTTTGGCCAAATAAATGCAGCTTTAATGAGAATAAGAGACTTTTGAATGGTAGTGTGCATTTATACGCAGTTTGCATGCATGTATCTCTCTCTCTTTTCCAGGAATGGATCGACTACAGGTTATCCTGGAATCCCGAGGACTATGACAGTATTGACGTTGTGCGAATTCCTCCCATAAAAGTGTGGCGTCCAGACATCTACCTAATCAACAAGTGAGAACATCCACATTTAATGCCACACTGACAAACATTTGAAAGATTATTTTTCTTTTAAAAAGCATGATTCATAACAGGGCACCTGGCACAATTTCTTTCTTTGTTAAAGGGATGGTTCAGGATTTTGGACATCGGACCTCATTTCCAAGTTAGCCTGGGTGTTATTTATCAGTGGAGACGGTTTTCAGTTTCCAGTCGCTCCAGTTGCGTAGTTCGCCGGTGCTAGGCTAGCGCGAGTCAACGGTATCTGCTAGTTTTACCCACTCCACAGTACACCAAAAGCAAATAAATTATAACGCCAGACTGTCTGTTGAGAGAATAATGTTAGAAATCAAACTACCCTTTCATCGCATTGCAATAGTTATACTTTTTTGCCTGTATTTATTAGCGCAGTCTACAGCAGCGCCGGAGTGATATGTAGTTACATAGGCTAGTGAGAGAGAGAGAGAGAGAGAGAGGTAGTGAGAGAGAGAGAGAGAGAGAGAGAGAGAGAGGTAGTGAGAGAGAGAGAGAGAGAGAGAGAGAGAGAGAGGTAGTGAGAGAGAGAGGTAGTGTGAGAGAGAGAGAGAGAGAGAGAGAGAGAGAGAGGTAGTGAGGGAGAGAGGTAGTGTGAGAGAGAGAGAGAGAGAGAGAGGTAGTGAGAGAGAGAGAGGTAGTGAGAGAGAGAGGTAGTGAGAGAGAGAGAGAGAGAGAGAGAGGTAGTGAGAGAGAGAGGTAGTGTGAGAGAGAGAGGTAGTGAGAGAGAGAGAGAGGTAGTGAGAGAGAGAGGTAGTGTGAGAGAGAGAGGGGTAGTGAGAGAGAGAGAGAGAGAGAGAGAGAGAGAGGTAGTGAGAGAGAGAGAGGTAGTGAGAGACCTTTAAAATCTGATTTATTTTACATTAAATATTCCAAAACACAAAAAACAAACGTCTTAAAAAGAACCTGAAAGAAAAATACCAAGAAAATTAAAAATAAATAAAAATAAATAAAACTAATAATGAAAACTTTTACAGCTCAACCTATCTTTTATAACACTCCAAAGCTTATCTGATAGCCTTGCTCTTCATTGGGCTCACACATCACACCTTCTGTTCCCCACATAAAAAAAAAGGTCTCAATATCATTTACCAAATCATAATAAGCAAACTCCAGCATCAAACGACCCTTTATAAAACCTTTTAACATTTGCACTGGATCTCTTCCACTTAAATTAAGAGTGTGGTTTTTCCTGGTTAACCAGATTGCCATCTTTGCTTTACCAAAAATAAAGTTCAATAAAACGACTTTTTGTTTATTTGTAGCCCTGTATTTTGGCCCATATATAAATAAATTAATAGTAAACAAAAAACCTAACCTTTGGCAAACATTTTTTAACAACCAAAAAAGTTCACTTAGTCTTGAACATTCAACAAAAAGATGATTAACAGTTTCAGATTCCCCACAAAAACTACAGTCTACACTATGCAAAGGATTCAGATGTGCTTTGTACCTGTTTGTGGCTATTGCCCAATGTACAATCCGCCACTGAAAATCCCCTAGTCTTTTTTCAATGGGCTTCTTGTACAGGGACCTCCAACTACTTCTCGGGGAAGAGCCTGGCTCAGCTACTCCAATCCATTTTGACTCAATCACTTTGTCCAGAGCTCTTAAATTAAGAACTTTAACACAAATCATGTACAGGGCTTTCTTGGAAAAAAATTCAAAATTTCCGGATTCAGGTGTTCTAAAAGTCAGTAGACTCCCTTCAGTCTCTTCCCAATCTCCCACTTCTGCAGACACACGAATTTCAGGGAAAAATCCATCAAATTCCTCCAAATGTAACAACTGAAGACGCAAACAATTCTTTATTTCTGCCAGCAGTCTTTCAAGAACTCGAAGAGACCGAATGTCTGTTTTAAGATGCAATTCTTCTGCTGTAATCCACTGGTTGTTAGTCTTTAAATGTCCAATTTTGCAAATGCCAGCTTTTATCAGATTATTACGTAGAGTGACTGAATTCAGTAGTTCAATAGACAACAGTCCGTTAAAGAACAAAGGTTCTTCCATAGTCCAAACGTTAACTCTTTCCACAGAAAAAATATGCCACACTTGTAAAGCTGAGGCATAAAAAGACGTAAGTCCGTTAAGGTCCATGTTTTTCAAGTGCATTAAAAACAGATGTCTGTCGAGACCCAGACGACCAACCCTCTTCAAGAGGGCACATGCCACTTCCATCCAGTTCTGATCCTGATGGTAAAGAAACCTTTGGACAGTCTTTAGACGAAAAGATGCATACCTGGATTTTAATTCAATTAGGCCTTGTCCTCCTTCATGAACTGGTAGGTACAGAACAGCTTCTTTCACCCAGTGCTTTCCAGTCCAGAAAAAATCAACAAGAACTCTCTGGATCTCCACAAAAAAGTCCATTGGTGGATCCAGAACGTTCAGCCTGTGCCACAGGGTAGATGCCACTAGATTGTTAATAACCAGCACTCTTCCCCTATACGATAGTTGAGGCAGCAACCATTTCCATTTAGACAACTTAGCACATACTTTATCCTTTACATTCTCCCAATTCTTTTTTTTAAACTCTTCACTTCCTAAATAAATCCCTAAAAATTTAAATCCTATTTTTCCCCATTTTACATTTTCAGGAATAACTGGTAGGACCTCTGTTGAATGTTCAATACACCACAAAGCTTCCGTTTTACTCCAATTTAACTTGGCAGATGATGCCTTTTCATATATACAAAGACACTTCTTAATAGTGTTTACATCTTTTTGATTCTTAACAAACACAGTGATATCGTCTGCATATGCTGTCAGCTTAATTTCATTATAGATACTACCTACACATATACCAGACACATTTTTCCTAAATAAACACAACAAAGGTTCAACTGCTATTGCATACAACTGGCCAGACAACGGACAACCCTGTCTGATTCCCCTTTGCATTTGTATTGGTGGACTTAAACCTCCTCCAATTTTTACTAAACATGAAGCGTTTGTGTACAAAGTCCTAATCCAGGAAAGAAACCCATCACCACAACCAAAAACTCTTAATACTTTAAATAGATACTCATGATCTACACGATCAAAAGCCTTCTCTTGGTCTAACGATAGAAGACCTAAATTGATACCATTTAATTTACAATAATCTAGTAAATCTCTTACTAGATAAATGTTATCATAAATAGATCTATTTGTAATACAGTATGATTGATCTTTATGAATGATATCACCCAAAACACACTTCAATCTATTAACCAAAACTTTCGCCAGAATTTTATAGTCAGTAGTGAGAATGGAAACAGGTCTCCAGTTCTTTATGAGACTTATGTCTCCTTTTTTAGGAATAAGAACAAGGACAGCCCTCTGACAGCTCCTGGGAAGATTCTGCTCCTCATAGCATTTCTGTACAACTTCATAAAAGTCTTTACCTATAATTCCCCACATGACTTTATAGAATTCTCCCGGCAGTCCATCAATACCTGGAGCACGACCAGGCTTCAACTGTTGTACAGCTTCAGTCAATTCTTGAAAAGAAAAAACACTGTCCAAACTTGCACGTTGTTTTCCATTAAGCGTCGGAAGTTGTTCAAACAAGTCCGATGTACTCTGCAAATCACACTTTTCAGCTCTAAAAAGTTCTGAATAAAAGTCCACAGCAATTTTCCTCATGTTTTTTTGGTCAGATGTTTTAGACCCATCTGGGAAAGTCAGACAATGCATGATACTCTGATTTTTTGAGACTTTTTCAAGATTAAAAAAATATGTAGTTGGAGCATCCATATCATGAACTGACAAAAAACGTGACCTTATAAGTGCTCCCTTAGCTTGCACTTGCAGTAGAGAGTTAAGCGTATTCTTTCTCTCACATAAATTCTCAACCATCACAGTGTCTGATTTCAGCACCATATTAGATGTAATCTTTACTATTTCCTTTTCTAATTCATTGATTTTATCCTTAATCTGTGTTGTAGAGAACGAAGAAAACTGTTGACAAAAAATTCTAATTTGTGTTTTTCCCAATTCCCACCACTGAATTAGGTTTTCATATTCACCTTTCTGTGAAACCCAAGACCCCCAAAAGCATTTAAATCTTTCAATGAATTCTTTCTCTTGTAACAAACGTACATTCAGTTTCCAGTAAGGACTTTTGCACTGAGTCTGTGACAAAGACAAATTGCAAGTAACAAAATGATGGTCCGAAAAACAACATGGTACAATGTTCGCAGCCACAATCCTGTTATTAGTTTTTTTACAGACATAAAATCTATCTAATCTAGCTGCACTTATTCTCTCTTGTGAAATTTTTATCCAAGTGTATTGTTTAACTTTTAAATTCCTTTCTCTCCACACATCCAACAAATCATTTTGAAAAATAATTTTTTTTAGTAAAGCAGGCGATTCAAAATCTGGTTCAGTATTATTCCTATCCAAGGTAAAATCAACTGTACTATTCCAGTCTCCTCCTAATATTAGAAGATCATCTGCGTTCACATTTTTCAAATATTCACTCAGTTTTTTAAATAGAATTAATCTATCTGCACTTCTGTTTGGAGCATAAATATTAACAAATATGAAATTAAGTTCATCAATTTTTGTTTTTACAACAAGAAGGCGTCCTTTTTCTAATTCTACTTTTGACACTAAATCAACATTGAGGTAAGGTGAAAACAGTATGGCTACGCCAGCACTTAAATTTGTTCCATGGCTTAAAGAGTATCTGCCCTCCCAACACAATCCCCAATCCGTCTCATTGCTCTCATCACTATGAGTTTCTTGTAAAAAAGTTACATGCGATTCTTTAAGCTTAAGGAACTCAGTTAATACGCCTTGTTTTTCTCTATTCCTCGCACCATTAATGTTTAAAGTACTAACTCTTAAGGTTTGCATGTTAAAAAAGGGGAGGAGAAACAGTAATGAAAAAAGACAGAGAGAGAAATATATAAGAGCAGAACCCATAACCATGTGACCCTATTTATTCTTTTTCTTTCCTTTTAGACTTTTACGAACTACTGTAGACAGTTTTTTCAAACGAAATCTTTTTTGTTTTGATATAACATCACATCCTACACTTTTCTGAACACTCATAACTGACCTCAAGAATTTGACGGCATCAGGAAAAAACTTCAGAACATCAACCTTCTGTCCTTTTGTTTGATCCAGAAAGTCATTAAACTCTTCCGCAGTATACAAGTCTCCAGATGACTGACTCAACTCAAACTCAGAAGCATCTGAACAACTGTCACTATCACATCTTGATTCATCAACGCACACGTTATCATCAGTCTCAACAAACTGTAAACCGCTTCCACTTGCCTTTTCAACTTCCATATCAATGTCACATATAACACTCTGATCAGCTCCTTCTGAAACACCCAGCACTTTCGGAAAAGAAGAGTCACTCACCTCTGCTCTTGACATTGACTCTTTGTCTGACTCAGCCAGTCCTTCCGAAAGCTGTGTGTTCTCAGGGGAATGAGTACAGTTAGTTGAACTTTTGTCCTGAATCTCTTCGATTTGTTTATCAATTTGTACTTTTTGTTTTTTATTTTTCGGTTGTACATACGTTTCTTTTACCAGCGTGTGTCTTTTTTCAAAATTTTCACTAGTTTTTCCGCGATCCGACTGCATTCTCATTTCATTGTTTTCAGTCTCTGCACTATTCTCCTCGTTTTGTTTTCTATGAGGACAAAACAATTTCTTGTGGCCTAAGTCTCCACATTCAAAACATCGCATACTTTCCGTTGTAGCGAAGATCATGTAAGAACCGTCACCATGTTGTATACGAAAAGATACTTCCAAAAACTTTGTCGGTGCTTGTAAAAACATGAATACCTGTCTCCGAAAAGATGTTACGTGCTTCAGTGCCTCGTTCTTACATCCGAGCGGAACAGTTTTAATTGCACTCGCAAATTTTCCAAAGCGACTTAGTTCTTTTATTATCGCTTCATTTTTTATGAACGGGGGCGCGTTCGAGATTATGACTCGCGTCGCAGGAGAACGCAAAGGTGTCACCTGCACAAACGTGTCCGACATTTCAATTCCACTCTCTACAAGCACATTCACAAACTTCTCTTCTTGCAGAAACACAACGACGGCCTTGTTCATTCTAGACGCAGAAATTATTTTATCATGGCCAACAACACTTCCCATAGCCATAAGTACATCTTCCACCGTGCAAATTTGATCTGGAAAACATTTGCATCCATTTCCAATGGAGAAAACCGGCGTTCCCTCATTAGAGGTTAAAGCCATGTTTATCGCCCACAAATGGATGTAAATGCAAATGAATACAAGCTCTTACCACTTCACAATTAAATCCTGACTAAGGTGAGAAAAAAACCCCATAAAGTATAGAAAACAAAAGAAAAAAATAAAGTATTTAAAGATCAATCAAACACCTCTCACACTTCTCACCACGCCAAACACGCACATGCGTACGAGAGAGAGAGGGAGAGAGAGAGAGAGAGAGGTAGTGAGAGAGAGAGAGGGGTAGTGAGAGAGAGAGAGAGAGAGAGAGAGAGAGAGAGAGGTAGTGAGAGAGAGAGAGGTAGTGAGAGAGAGAGAGAGAAAGAGAGAGGTAGTGAGAGAGAGAGGTAGTGTGTGTGAGAGAGAGAGAGAGAGAGAGGTAGTGAGAGAGAGAGAGGTAGTGAGAGAGAGAGGTAGTGTGTGTGAGAGAGAGAGAGAGAGAGAGGTAGTGAGAGAGAGAGAGAGAGGTAGTGAGAGAGAGAGGTAGTGTGTGTGAGAGAGAGAGAGAGAGAGAGGTAGTGAGAGAGAGAGAGGTAGTGAGAGAGAGAGGTAGTGTGTGTGAGAGAGAGAGAGAGAGAGAGAGAGAGAGGTAGTGAGAGAGAGAGGTAGGTAGTCCCGACTGTAGTGCGCTTCGGTTCTGTGTTTACTTTTCGGCGCAGTACTACTGTAAAACTGCAAAGTAAAATTCCGCCGCTGCAGAGAAACTAGTTCCTGTAAATGTAATGCGATCATTGAGATGCAAGAGTAGTTTGATTTCTAACATTATTCTCTCAACAGACATTTACATCGATAGTCTGGCGTTATAATTTATTTGCTTTAGTTAAAACTAGCAGTTAGCATTGACTCGCGCTAGCCTAGCACCGGCGAACTATGCAACTGGAGCGACTGGATGAAATTTTTTGAAAACTGTCTCCACTGATAAATAACACCCAGGCTAACTTGGAAATGAGGTCCGATGTCCAAAATCCTGAACCGCCCCCTTAATATGAACGGAAAACAAATCTACCAAAAAAATACATCCATATTCAAGATACACTGTTTAGATATTTATACTTGACAAGAATACATTTTTGCAGTGCAATCTAACAATTGTGCTAAATCTTAAGAACCCAAAGTCAATGTAAATGACACTAAAGCATCTAAACTGCTCCGGGCACGTGGACTATGCGATGTTCTCCCTGTGTGTAACAGTAATGATGGCCAGTTTGACGTGGCTCTGTATGTGAACGTGCTGGTGAGGAGTGATGGGACCGTCTCCTGGTATCCGCCTGCCATCTACCGCAGCTCCTGCTCCATAGAGGTACACGGACGTCTCAGTGTTCACACATTAGAGGAATGTTCTGGGATCAGTTGAAGGATACTTCCTTTGTAAATCCATTGAATGAACGAATGTCATACATTTTTGACAGAATCAAAGAAACTATTGTTAGTTTAACTTGTACTGAACCTTGAACATTGACTGTTGGCATAATACTGATTTAAATTCCTAAAGCTAGCGTTTTAGAGGCTAGTAATAGCAAGCTAGCTTTAAAAGCTCAAGTCAAGTCACCTTCATTTATATAGCGCTTTTAACAATATAGATTGTTTCAAAGCAGCTTTACATTGATAATAGGAAATTAAAGTAACGGAGATTGTTTCGGCTTTACAGCAGCTCTAGAATAAAGTTATTTTCCAGCTAAAGTTAGTTTTAATTGATTCACTTCCGTCGCAACGATCATTAGTTATTAACTTAGGGGCCGCTAACACGACACCGTTCTAACAGAAAACCCTTAATGCGATCCGGCGCCCATCCGCACGAAACAGTGCCTGGTGGGTCGAGAACGCAAACCATGAAATAGGTTCCAAGGTACAGGCCTTGAAAAATTTATAATACAGAATTTTTTTTTATCGCTTTCACGTAGCAACGCGAACCTGAATTATCCCGACAACGTTCTATCTACAGATATAAAGGGAAGCAGGCCTTCACAGGGGAGAGTCTAGTTGACACTTCAGGACTGCGTTGTCGTCATGTCCAGGCGCAGGTCCTTCATCAGATCCGGATACGGCCTGGATCCGGCAGGCTACGGTAAACCTCGGGATAAACAGAGAGACTAATATTAGCGTAGACGCCATCCTTCTTATGATGTAATGAGTACATCAGGATTTGTGGGAAGTGTTCCCGGTTCCGGCTGACCTAATCTATGCAGCCTAACGTTGAATTATAGAAGATCCCAGCCTCTCTTCAGAGCGTCTCAAAAAGCCACGCCTCCTTCAAAACACATGAACGCCTGTTTACATTCGCTTTAGACACGACCGGTAACCACTATCACGGCCAGAGCAGAGTCTGCAAAGCGGCACGACATTAAGGCTGCGTTTACAACGCGAGTCTTTTTACACCGCAGAAAATGTTCATTTGATGATCACGAGAGGGAGATCGTAAATGTGAATTACATGCATTTGTCTGTATGTAATAGTGAAGCTTGTTAGTTTATTTACAAAATCAGTAATGTAGCTTTCTAAGGAAGCTTGTTTCCGCCACAGAATTAAAAAAAAATGTGTTTACATCTCGCGAGTTTATTTCTTGCAATTGCGAGTTTGAATCTCACAATTCTGACTTTATAACATGCCATTGCGACTTTATATCGCGTAATTCTTACATTTTTTTCTGAGAATTGTGAGATATAAACTTGCAATTGCGAGTTATAAAAAAAAAAAAAAAAATCTCAGAATTGCGAGTTTATATCTCGCAATTCTGACTTGACATCTACCAATTGCATGTTATAAAGTCTTATAAAGTCGCAATAAAGAATTGCGAGATATAAAGTCAGAATTGCGAGATATAAACATGCAGTTCTGAGAATTTTTTTCTTTTTTTTCTTCTTAGAATTGGACTTTATATCTCGCAATTCTGGCTTTATATCTCGCAATTCTGGCTTTACATCTCGCAATTCTGGCTTTACATCTCGCAATTCTGGCTTTATAATTCGCAATTCTGGCTTTATAACTCACAATTCTGGCTTTATATCTCACAATTCTGGCTTTATAACTGGCAATTCTGGCTTTATAACTCGCAATTCTGGCTTTATATCTCGCAATTCTGGCTTTATAACTCACAATTCTGGCTTTATATCTCACAATTCTGGCTTTATAACTGGCAATTCTGGCTTTATAACTCACAATTCTGGCTTTATATCTCACAATTCTGGCTTTATAACTGGCAATTCTGGCTTTATATCTCGCAATTCTGGCTTTATATCTCGCAATTCTGGCTTTATATCTCACAATTCTGACTTTACATCTCGCAATTCTGGCTTTATATCTCGCAATTCTGGCTTTATATATCGCAATTCTGGCTTTATATCTCGCAATTCTGGCTTCATATATCGCAATTCTGGCTTTATATCTCGCAATTCTGGCTTTATAACTCGCAATTCTGACTTTATAACTCGCAATTCTGGCTTTATATCTCACAATTCTGGCTTCATATATCGCAATTCTGGCTTTATAACTCGCAATTCTGACTTTATAACTCGCAATTCTGGCTTTATAACTCGCAATTCTGGCTTTATAACTCGCAATTCTGGCTTTATAACTCGCAATTCTGGCTTTATATCTCGCAATTCTGGCTTTTTATCTCGCAATTCTGGCTTTATAACTCGCAATTCTGGCTTTTTATCTCGCAATTCTGGCTTTATAACTCGCAATTCTGGCTTTATATCTCGCAATTCTGGCTTTATAACTCGCAATTCTGGCTTTATATCTCGCAATTCTGGCTTTATATCTCGCAATTCTGGCTTTATAATTTGCAATTCTGGCTTTAGAACTCGCAATTCTGGCTTTATAACTCGCAATTATGGCTTTATATCTCGCAATTATGGCTTTATATCTACCAATTGCATGTTATAAAGTCTTATAAAGTCGCAATAAAGAATTGCGAGATATAAACATGCAGTTCTGAGAAAAAAAATGTTTTCACTTCCAGTAGGATAATGCACCATGTCACAAAGCTCGAATCATTTCAAATTGGTTTCTTGAACATGACAATGAGTTCACTGTACTAAAATGGCCCACAGTCACCAGATCTCAACCCAATAGAGCATCTTTGGGATGTGGTGGAACGGGAGCTTCGTGCCCTGGATGTGCGTCCCACAAATCTCCATCAACTGCAAGATGCTATCCTATCAATATGGGCCAACATTTCTAAAGAATGCTTTCAGCACCTTGTTGAATCAATGCCATGTAGAATTAAGGCGAAAGGGTGTCAAACACAGTATTAGTCTGGTGTTCCTAATAATCCTTTAGGTGAGTGGATATCTCGCAATTCTGGCTTTATAACTCGCAATTGTGACTTTATATCACGCAATTCTGAATTGCGAGATGTAAACTCGCAGTTGTGAGAAAAAAAAGTCAGACTTGTGGCAGAACCTGTCGGCCTCTGGAAACCGGATATACGTGTTTGACACTTAAATTACCTCATGTCTCAAAACATTACAATAATATTGAACGTAAAGAACTTACAGAGCTCTAGTTGTAACGCCTGACTGCTACAGATTCATTTCGGCGTTGATAGTGTTGCCATTGAAAGGTATAAATCCGGCTAGGAAGTCTCCGGGTAGAACATGAACATTGCATTCGGACCGAATGCAATGATTGGACGAACATTTTTTGGACCTGAGACTTTCACAGAAGATATATGTACTTCACTTCTACTATTGAATGCTTTCAGGATGTGAAAAGAGTTTCAACCAGTATAACAAAACATTGCCTACTGTAGCTTTAACTGTTATTATTACTGTTTAAAGTTGTGCTCTCCGGCGCTATAGGTTGCATACTTTCCATTCGACTGGCAGAACTGCACAATGGTGTTTCGTTCCTACACGTATGATTCCTCAGAAGTGGACCTTCAGTACGGTCTAGATGAAGATGGCAACGAGCTCCATGAGATAGTTATTGATGAGAATGCCTTCACTGGTTAGTGAACTTCCTCTTAAACGTGACAACTTCCTGTCCAGCATCATAAAGGATGCAAGAATGTTCAGTAAATATGTACATTTATAATAATAGTTTACGGTTGCCAAGCAATGTAGCAACTTGGCACACTCTCTCCTTCCTTCTATCTCTTTTTCTCTCACTAGTCCTCTCTCTTCCCTAAGAGAACGGCGAGTGGCAGATTTGTCACAAGCCCAGCAGGAAGATCGTCCAGGAGGACCTGTATGAGGACATCACCTTCTACCTGATCATCGAGAGGAAGCCTCTGTTCTACATCATCAACATCATCGTGCCCTGCATCCTCACCAGTGTGCTGGCCATATTCGTCTTCTACTTGCCGCCTGGTGCAGGTGCCCATCTTTAATCAGGAAATCAATGCGATGACTGTCTTATGTTCAGCTTTGCTGTTTTATGAAACACCCTGACTATTTAAAAAGCACCACCATTCAAAAGTTGGAACGTTTTATTTAATGTTTTCTCTTGTGCTCACCAAAACTGCATTTATTTAATCAAAAATACTTCGGCAAAAAATGTTGCAATTCGAAATAGCTGTTTTTCTATCGTAATAGATCTTAAAATGTAATTTATTCCTGTGATCAAAGCTGTATTTTCAGCATCATTACTCCAGTCTTCAGTGTCACATGATCCTTCAGAAATCATTCTTGATTTGATGCTCAAGAAACATTCCTCATTATTATTATCAATGTTAAAAATAGTTGTGCTGCTTCCTACTTTTCTGAAAACTGTTGATATTCTTTGATTAATTAGAAATTAGATTAATTAGATTCATTTCTATTTGATTAATAGAAAGTTCAAATTAGTTGCTGTTATTTGAAGTATAATTATTTTGGAGCATTATAAACGTCTTTACTAATTATAAAAGTATTGATGTCTTTAAAAAAAAACGTACTTACCCCAAGCCTTTGAATGGTAGTTTTTTACAAGACTCAAAAAGTATTTAAGGTGTATACAAAATGTGGATGACAAAAATATATATATTTTGCAGTGTTATTTTAGTTTTATTTTAATCTTTTGAGTTTTCACGTTGATTTTGGTTTAATTTTTTTGTAATTTCATTTATTTTCAGGCAACATTTCTCCTTTTCGTTTAGTTTTTCATCTAATATTTATTTTATTTCACCTTTATTTCAACTAACAGAAATGTTTTTTATAATTTTAGTTAACAGAAAAAAACCTTTTGGTCTTTTGTCTGCCTCATTTTTAAATGTGCCTCCATGCATTAAATAGTCGGTACGTTTACCTATACAGATGTTTAATGGCCTAAAATATGTCCGTATATATTGATTATATAAGACGTGATTTCTGACCTCTCCCTCAGGTGAGAAGATGACCCTATCCATCTCAGTCCTCATTGCTCTTACTGTTTTCATGCTGTTGTTGGCTGACAAAGTCCCAGAAACATCGCTTGGCATTCCTATCATCGTTAAATACGTGATGTTCACCATGATCCTGGTGACGTTCTCAGTCATCCTAAGCGTGGTGGTCCTGAACCTCCACCACAGGACTCCCAGCACACACCACATGCCCGCGTGGGTGCGAAAGGTGACGCATCTTGATTTAAAGAGCAGCTTCTTAACATTTTTCCATCCAATTACTTAAAACTGAAAGCATATCCTGTCATCTAACATTCTGCAGGTGTTCATCAACTTGCTGCCTCGTTACTTGGGTGTGCTCAGGCCCCAAACTGAGGAGCCAGTGGAGGACGAGACAAAAGAAAACGTCCCACTGGGTTGTTTGGACCAAGGCCTCAGACCTGGAGGTGAATATTTCGTCCGAAAGATCAACCCAGAGCTGGTAATGCCGTGGAGAGGAAGGTATTTCAGACACAAAATAAGCTGCTTCTGTATGTAACAATTTGTGTGTCCTCTAACATTTTTTAGTAGTCAATAATTTCATCTCTTAAAACTCATATTTAAATGTTTTTTCCTTGAAAAAAAATTCTTCACGCCTTAAAATAGCTTGAATGTAACTTTCCTCATTTAGTATGCGCGGTTCTATGAATATGCAAATGAGCCCCGCCTCCACTCACTCACTCAGCTCAGAGATCCACTCGTTGACGATCACACGTTGATCTGATTGGTTTCAAGGTAGTGTGTGACGTCAGAAACACCAGCGATTTCAAACCGTGTTTTTGAGACTGTCTTTGGTTCACTGCAGTTTTAAAGAGAAAATACTCAGCAATGCTGTCGACTTATGAATTTACTCATGATTTGTCTTAAAGCATATTAAAAACACCACACAGACATATAAACTACATTAAAAGCTTGATTTCCACCTCAGAGGGACTTTAAGTTTATATGTGATATAAAAAAGCATATGAAATAAAGTGTGTAGTTTGTACTATGTTCCCTTTCGTAGTCATTCGACGTTACATGCGCAACCGAGACGTTCTGTAGAGTTGTGTGAAGTAATGTCTCATTTGGTTGTAGTTAAAGAAGTTAATCGATTCATTAAACATTCACTCAACTGATTTGTTCAAACGGAATGATTTATTCAGTAACAAAAAAACAGTTCTGCCGTGTCTTTGTTTGGAACTATTTTTTTGTCGTGAAATAAAGCAAAACAGGCAATTTTGTGTCTAAAATGTAAGTCACTTAATATTAACTTCTTGTTTATTAAACTGTTTCGTTTTTTGCAGTCTGCAGGCACAGTATTTGGGTCACTGTGTGATTGCTGAACCATATCACATGATATAAATATAGCCTAAAAGACTACTCAATACAGGGGCGTTTTCACTGCAGTTTTATAGAGTAAAAGGCCTCATCACTTAGGCTCGGGTGTTTTCGTTTGGTGTTTGCAAAGTGAGGGTCATACTCGATAACGTCTGATTGCACATCGTTAAAACAACAATTACGATAGTATCATAGACTATATATACCTATTGCACACCCCTACTCTTGTTAGACACAGTGCATGAACACTCACTGAAACAAAAACACACTTAGATGCCAAATCAATAACAAGAGTATAATGTGCTTGTACCGTAATCTACTGGTGTTGGCAATATTGCTCGCTTTTAAGCAACTCATAAACGCGGATCAGGGCGGGCGGGTGATGAAAGTCCCTGTGCTGGCTGTTCCTCCTCTCAATCCAAAGGCATTTGATCTCAGCCCAGTTAAGCCCAGTCACCCCTCCAAAGTCGCCAGGACCTAAGCTCTTGTTGAGCTGAGGCATTAGAGTGAAATGCACACAGGAACAGAGGGTCGAGGATGCACGTAAATGGATGAATGGGAGGATAGACAGATGGATGGGGTTTCTCTGAAAACGTGTAGAGCGTGCAGAAGAGAAAGGGTCTCCATCTGTCTGTAATAGACATAACAAACTGCCTATGTCTGCCTGTTATAATGTGGTGCCGCAGCCAGTCTAACAGGTGGTCTTACGACGACTGCTACAGCTTTATTGTAGTGCTAAGTCCTTCAAGAAATGCCGCCGGTCTTGAGGGCTACCGGATAAGAAAAGTGATTTCAAGGAAAGGTCATTGTTTTATTTGGGTTTATTTGTTCATAAAATGACAATCCATTGTTATCAGCAGGTGGTACTTGCTATCCAAAATTTGGAGCAACCCAAAGGCCTAAATAACCCAAGTTTCTTGCTCGTGTCGTTTTGTCACTTGCGATTTAAGCGTGTCTAGGGATGCAGCGATTACCGGATTTCACAATTAACCGCGCTTTAAAACGTCACGGTTAATTAATCGTAAAGAGTAAGCAACACCGAGTGTTCTGCACGGAACGGAATGATTTGGTCCATGAATAACAAAAACTACGACTTTATTCAGCATTGTATTGTCTTCCGGTTCTGTTGTGGATCCGCGTTCACGAGTCCGCAGTGACGCTGATGACGTAAGACGCTGCTGACGTGTGTCTGGTGTGTCCGTGTATTCGGGTTCAAATAAATATGGCTGGGCAAAAAAAATGCAAGTCGAAATCCTTAGACATGTTTGCGAAGATTGTTTTGTTTCCAGCGTGCGTCTCCCTCAGACTGTAACCGAAGCTCGGGCGCACCAGACACACGTCAGCAGCGTCTTACGTCAGCGGCGTCACTGAACGCGGATCCACAACAGAACCGGAAGACAATACAATGCTGAATAAAGGCGTAGTTTTTGTTATTGTTGGACCAAAATGTATTTTCGATGCTTCAAAACACTCTAACTAACCCACTGATGTCACATGGACTACTTTGTTGATGTCTTTATTTCCTTTCTGGACAAGGACAGTATACCGTACATACATGTTCAATGGAGGGACAGAAAGCTCTCGGACTAAATCTAAAATATCTTAAACTGTGTCCCGAAGATGAACGGAGGTCTTACGGGCTTGGGACGACATGAGGGAGAGTCATTAATGACATCATTCTCATTTTTGGGTGAACTAACCCTTTAATGCTGTGATAACACGCCACCTCTCCTTCCATTAATAATAATAATGTGTAGTGGCTGTGATGGCTGTGATATATATAAACCTACCAATGTCCGTTGCCTTGATTTTTGGAATGACTGATCGTGAGAGGGAAAAATGACGTTTTACTCGCATGACATCGGTTAATGGAAACGGCGTCATTTCGCAATACCATTACCATTTCCTTCCGTGTTCCGTCTGTCCATCCTTCCTTCTTTCCTCCCTTTCCTTTCTTTCTTTCCTTTCTTCTTTTCTTTCCTTCCGTTTCTTTCCGTCCATCCAGCTTTTCCATCCGTCTGTCCATCCTTCCTTCTTTCCTCCCTTTCCTTTCTTTCTTTCCTTTCTTCTTTTCTTTCCTTCCGTTTCTTTCCGTCCATCCAGCTTTTCCATCCGTCTGTCCATCCTTCCTTCTTTCCTCCCTTTCCTTTCTTTCTTTCCTTTCTTCTTTTCTTTCCTTCCGTTTCTTTCCGTCCATCCAGCTTTTCCATCCGTCTGTCCATCCTTCCTTCTTTCCTCCCTTTCCTTTCTTTCTTTCCTTTCTTCTTTTCTTTCCTTCCGTTTCTTTCCGTCCATCCAGCTTTTCCTTCCGTCTGTCCATCCTTCCTTCTTTCCTCCTTTTCTTTCTTTCTTTCTTTCTTTCTTTCTTTCTTTCTTTCTTTCTTTCTTTCTTTCTTTCTTTCTTTCTTTCTTTCTTTCTTTCTTTCTTTCCCTCCTTGCTTCTGACCATCTTTTCCTTTCGTTTCTTTCCGTCCATCCAGCTTTTCCTTCCTTCCGTGTTCTGTCTGTCCATCCTTCCTTCTTTTCTCCCTTTCCTTTATTTTCTTTCTTCTTTTCTTTCCTTCCGTTTATTTACGTCCATCCAGCTTTTCCATCCGTCTGTCCATTCTTATTTTTTTATCGACATTTAGAAAAAAATCGCAAAATTTTTACGCTAATCTGTAAAGGCAACGCGCCTCTATGTTCATTTAACTGTCTGAAGAAACCGATGGAAGAGTTCTTAGTGCAACAGTGTCGAATTTGAATCTGTGTTGAATGTATGTGCATTGTTTGTTTGTGTAGCGTGAAGGTCTGTGTGTGCAATCATGTCAGGATGTGTCTTTTGTATAATTAGGTGTGTGCTTACAGCAAAAGCATTCAGTGTGTGGAAACAAGCGCTTGTATGAGTTCCTGTCTATACCAGTGTGCATCTCATTGACCACGCATGTCATGTGCCGGACGTGTGGTGCTCTCTGTATAATCCCTGTTGGAAAAAACTCACCCTTGAAATAATGGGAATGTGAGAGAGGAGAGGTCAGTCCCAGACACAGCACAGCTCTCATTCATTCCCACTATAGCACACAGCAACACAATACTGACCTCTGCAATGCTCTCGCTACTGTGCAACTGCAGCACTGCACAATGCTATACATGTATTAGTGATGCGCTATTTCTCATACTTGTTTTTTTAATATGCTTTAAGACAAATCATGAGTAAATTCATAAGTCGACAGCATTGCTTAGTATGTTCTCCTTAAAACTGCAGTGAACCAAAGACAGTCTCAAAAACACGGTTTGAAATCGCTGGTGTTTCTGACGTCACACACTACCTTGTAACCAATCAGATCAACGCGTGATCGTCAACGAGTGGATCTCTGAGCTGAGTGAGTGAGTGGAGGCGGGGCTCATTTGCATATTCATAGAACCGCGTATACTAAATGAGGCAAGGGTGTCGAGTTACATTCAAGCTATTTTAAGGCATGAGGATTTTTTCTCAAAGAAAAAAACGTAAATATGTCGTTTTGGTGATCAAAGATGAGTTTTAATGGATACAATTATTGACTACAGGGGGACTTTAATGATAATTGTCATATATTTTAATAATCCACTTACAGTAATTTGAGTTGTGTTAATGTTTAGGGTTAATTATTCTTTATTTGTGTGTGTGTTTTAGTCATAATGAGAGCACTGTGAAGTTGCAGAGGTTCTCAAACAGTGACAACTATTGTCTGATTCTGCCCCCGAATCTCAAATCTGCAATCGCCGCCATCAATTACATGTCCGAACAGTTGAAGAAACAGGATGTGGATGATACTGTAAGTCTATAAACACACACACACACACACACCTTCCATCTCTCTTTTCCACACGCCTGTGAGATGAACATGTCCCGTTGTGTGTGTAGATGACGGATGACTGGCAGTACATCGCTGTGGTTTTGGATCGGCTCTTCTTCTGGCTCTTTGTCATCATCACTTCACTGGGAACACTGGCCATGTTTCTGGATGCCAGTTTCAACTACACTCCTGACCAGCCTTTTCCATGAGCACATCCCTGATCCAACAGCCGACACACTGAACACACACCACAGGGACTCCAGGGGGCGCCAGAGAGTACTCTCTCTCTCTCTCTCTCTCTCTCTCTCTCTCTCTCTGTCTTCCTCCCTTTCTTTCTTTTCCTCCTTGCTTCTGTCCATCTTTTCCTTTCGTTTATTTCTGTCCATCCAGCTTTTCCTTCCTTCCGTGTTCCGTCTGTCCATCCTTCCTTCTTTCCTCCCTTTCCTTTCTTTCTTTCCTTTCCTTTCTTCTTTTCTTTCTTTCCGTTTATTTACGTCCATCCAGCTTTTCCTTCCGTCTGTCCATCCTTCCTCCTTTTCTTTCTTTCTTTCTTTCTTTCTTTCTTTCTTTCTTTCTTTCTTTCTTTCTTTCTTTCTTTCTTTCTTTCTTTCTTTCTCTCTTTCTTTCTTTATTTCCTTCTGTTTCTTTCTGTCCATCCGTTTTTTCCTTCTGCCCTGTCTTTCTTTCTTTCTTTCTTTCTTTTCTTTCTTTCTTTCTTTCTTTCCTTCCATCTGTCCTTCCTTTCCTTCAGTTTCTTTCCGTCCATCCTTTCTTTCCTTCCATAAGTCTTTCCTTTCCTTCCAGTTCTTTCCACCCATCTGTCCTTCCTTCCTTTTTTCTTCCTTTCTGTCCTTCCTTCCTTTTCCTCCTTTCTTTCTTTCTTTCTTTCTTTCTTTCTTTCTTTCTTTCTTTCTTTCTTTCTTTCTTTCTTTCTTTCTTTCTTTCTTTCTTTCTTTCTTTCTTTCTTTCTTCCTAAATGAATGTTTCCATTTGTTGGTAATATATATATATATATGTATGTATGTTTCCATGACAATATATTTTGTTATTGTCAAATTCTCTCAATTCATCCGCTACGCTTATAATCGTTATCTGTGCTCTTTACTTATTAAATACCTATTTTCTTTTCTTTTTCTTTTTTTCTTGATCCAGTGTTCATAAAACAGAGAGAGCATGTAAATTGCCTTTTTTTATTTCATTGGTTTTTGTCATTTATTTGTTTGTTCAAGAATCCTAAAAAAACTGCATTACATGAAGCAGCACAGCGGTTTTCAACTGATAATAATCGGAAATGTCTCTTGATCATCAGCATTTTCGAGTGATTTCTGAAGATCATGTGACACTTGAGTAAAGAAAATGCAGCTTTGATCACAGGAATAAATGACATTTTTAAAATATATCCACATATAGAAAACTGCTATTTTAAATTGTGTTAATATTTCACTGTTTTTACTGTATTTTTGGATCAAATAAATGCAGCCTTGGTGAGCATAACATTCAAATTATACTTGTTTTGAAGCAAAAAAGAAACTATTAATTCATTCATCAAGGGTTAATCAGTCTTTGTGTACGTAGTTTTTTTTTTTTTTCAGTTGCATTTATTTAAACGGCATATATCAATTGAATTCCTCGATTACATCAGTAACACTACCTACATTCGCGTAAAGGCACCTAGTTGCATGAGAAGTAAAAGAAAGAGGTAAGAAATAATGAAATGCGGAAAGCTCATTAGTGGAGTCACTGCTTCTGAGGAGAAACCAGAGGCCTGTGTGTTTTATTGCTAACGGTTCGGTGGGCGTCTAAGGCGGCTTACACCAGTTTAATCTCGGCTTTTTTCACTGTCTATAATCTTCACACACAAAAAGCCCTGGAGCCAGTCAGAAGAGGAGCCATGAAGGGGTTTCTGTTCTTCTTCGGGCTGATTTAGCACTGTCTGCTCCCCCTTTACTGAGTGTTTTCTGTTTACTGGAACTAGGTGGGGACAGAAGCTTCGGAAAAAAACGTTAAAGTTTCTTTTGTGTGTCAAGGCTTTTTGGCCCAGTGCTCCAGAACCGGCCAATAGGGTGACGGATAAATCACGTTTCCAGGGGTGACCGGGGGAGTGTGTGCTGACTTCAAGATGTTACTGAAGCAAATCCGATCCTTCTCCTATCTTCCAACTCTTATTCCCCTTCTCCTACACATCAGAATTATGATAACAAATTTCTGACTAAGAAGGGCTGTGCAATGATTAATCGCATCCGAAATAAAAGTTTGTTTACACATAATATGTGTGTGTGCTGTGTATAATTATTTAGTATATATGCATGTATATATTTAAGAAATCTTTCCAATTATATACTGTATATATATATATATATTTATACATAATTTATACATATTTTATATATAAATGACAATTTTTTTCTTAAATATATTCATACAGTACATGTGTGTGTATTTATATATACAAAATAATTATACAGCGTACACACACACATATTATGGAAACACAAACTTTTATTTTGCATGCGATTAATCGTTGCACAGCCCTACTTTAAATCTTATAGTTACCTTTAGAAACCTTTACACAACCATCAAACGCAAAACTTCATACATGTCAGGGTGTTACACAGACATTTTCTGGAGTGAAAAGCATTTCCTCTTCCAACAGCATTATTGCTTCTGCTCTACTTTCTCTCTGGTTAAAGGTATTTCCTCTTTACCTTGGTGAGAATATTGTAACATTGGCGCCAACTTTGTCCTGCACACAATAGTTGACAGTGTTCCAGGCCTTTCACTGGAAGTGAAAGGGACTTACAGATCTAAGTTGGGGGTTCAGAGACTGATTAGGCAATAGCAACTGTATTAAAGCCCCCCTGTGGTGAAAATCCAGCTTTTTCGTGTTGTTTATATGTCTATGTGGTGTTTTTAATATGCTTTAAGACAAATCATGTGTAAATTCATAAGTCGACAGCATTAGTATGTTCTCCTTAAAACTGCAGTGAACCAAAGACAGTCTCAAAAACACGGTTTGAAATCGCTGGTGTTTCTGACGTCACACACTACCTTGTAACCAATCAGATCAACGTGTGATCGTCAACGAGTGGATCTCTGAGCTGAGTGAGTGAGTGGAGGCGGGGCTCATTTGTATATTCATAGAGCCGTGTATACTAAATGAGGCAAGGGTGTTGAGTTACATTCAAGATATTTTAATGCATGAAGACATTTTTCAAGGAAAAAAGTTTCAATACGTAATTTTGGTGATCAAAGATGAGTTTTAAGGGATAAAATTATTGACTACAGGGGGACTTTAAATATTAGGCCTACACATTAAGCTTTTTTATAGGCACCAATAAGTAAGAAAAAAAGAAAGGTTTCTGGAATCTATTAATGTAAATTAAAACATTAATAATAATATATACATTTCAGCTAAAATATCTATTGCTATAATAATAATAATAATGTTGTTGCTGTTTTAAAGGGATAGTTCACCCAAACATTTTTATTCTGTCATTTAAATTCTCTGCTCCACGTCGTGCCTAACAACGCCCCTTAGCTGTTCTAAATCCACTGTAAAACACGGCTCAATGGGCTTGTTGCTTTTATAAAACGGTTACTCCATAAAAATATTCATTTTAATATTTATTTTATTCAAAAAATAAACACCAGTTACAAAACATATAACGTTTAAACGTTATATGCATTTATTCCTTTGCCAAACAATGTAGTTCCAAAAAGGGTTGCTAAGCAACACATGCAGCAACGAATCACAAACGGCAGTTGCGCAGTAACACTAATGTAATGCGGTCACGGGTGTATGTTTGTCGAGTAATTTACAACGGCTTCGAAGTTCGAACGCGGCTCAACCAATCATAATCAAGGACTGGAACTATCCGTTTTATAATAAGATATTTTTGATGAAACCCGAGAGCTTTCACCGCCTCGCTTTTCATTTCCCGCACTTCCCGGTAGAAGTAAAATATGGTGCTGCTGAGAAAGGTCTATTTCCGCCATGTAAGAAAAAAACAACTTGTTTCTGTAAATTATAATTGACTTTTTATCCCAGACAGCATCGTAGTGTCAGCCCAGATCCGGCCCACGGTTGCTGTCTGGGATGCCATAACTTCCGACTTTTTATTTCACGATTTTGATGTAGCCTATTTTCTCACAACTTTGGCTTTTTATGTCATAATATGACTTTCCTATGTGACGGAAACGGGCGTCCATATTAGAGACACTTCTCTTGATTGGAGAATATGTTATAGAGAAAACAAACTTCATCTAGTTGTGTAGAAGAGTAACAAAGGTTTAAACCGTCATTCAGTGATGCGAGTGATTGATTCTGTGTGACGTGACGTCACGACAGGCTCGGGCATCGCGCGCGCACGCGCCCGTTACCCCCTCATTCCCTCGAGATTACACTCCGTCATCAGTATTTTACGCAACACTTAGTTGACATCTCCTCGTCGAGGTACAAACAAACCCCGCGAGTGAGTGAGTTAGTGACTGCTAGTTTTCGTCTTGGAGAGTTGAGTAGCCTACTTTCCCCTCATCCGTTTGAGTTCGGTTCCTACAGGTGCGGGACAGGAGACAGCAGTATCCGAGTCAGTCGAGTGTATTGCTAACTGTTGCTCAGCTTGCCATTTAAGGGACAGCTATGGCAAACTCGGGCGTTCAGTTGCTGGGGTTTGGTCTGTCTCTGGTGGGCATCATCGGGCTGATCGTGGGCACCGTCCTGCCGCAGTGGAAGATGTCCGCGTATGTGGGGGACAGTATCATCACGGCGGTCGCCACTTACCAGGGGCTGTGGATGTCCTGCGCGTTTCAGAGCACCGGACAGCTTCAGTGCAAAATATACGACTCCATTCTACAACTAGACAGTGAGTTAAGCAATTTTATTCTAGTTTTTTTTCTTTACATCTATCTATCTTTCTGTCCGTCCGCCCGTGTGTCGATGTCTGAAGCATGTCTCTCACACGCACTGTAAAAAAAAAAAAAAAAAAAAATCCATCTGTTTCAACTTAAAAATGTAAGTTCAATGGCTGGCATACATTTTTTTTGTATGCTCAATTTGACGGTACAAGTCATTTACACTTAAAAATCGAGTTGAACTTGCTTACATTATTTTGATGAGTTAAAGTTAATGTAAATCATATGTTGCAAAAAGGTTTATACACGTATACACATTGATTCCCCCTAAAAAGGATGCTTCATCAAAAAAAAAAAAAAAAAATTCTCACTCTCAAGTTCTAAACCTTTATGAATATCTTGAGAGGATATTTTGAAGAATGTCTGTATTAGACATTTGATGGACCCCATTGACTCCCATAGTATTTTTTCCCCCGTAATATGAAAGTCAATGGGGTCCATAAACTGTTGGTTACCCATTCTTCAAAATATCTTCTTTTGTGTTCAGCAGAAGATAGAAATTCATACAGGTTTGGAACAACTTGAGGGTGAGTAAATAATAGTTGTTGATTAATGTTACCTATTTATAGTATTTCTGTTTTGTATGTTACTTATAATGGGCTGTAGATCCACATGTAAATCAGCCAGGAGATTGAAAGTGAATAAATATCAATTTAAGTGTAGATATTTCCAGTGATCAAAATATATCACATGGGATTTATTATAGCCTCTCTATAGCCTAAGGGTCCTTGATCAATGGAAAGGCCCTATATAAATATATCTTATTATTATTATTATTATTATTATTATTATTATACATACTGATTAAGAGGCCTGTCCTTTAATTTACTATAAATCTATACAGTAAGTAGGTGTTTATTGGAATTCTCTGGCATATCAAGCCAGTTTCCAACTCTTCACACACACACTCAAATAAACACTGGTGCCATTCCCAGCCAGCGCTTGATTAATGGATGCTGGCCTCGTCAGTGTGTGTGTGAATCTACTGTATTCCTGTAATGTAACCAGGCAGGACAGGCAGCATGGTGAAAGCAGCACTCTAAAAAAACACTGGGTTAAAAAACAACCCACTTTTGGGTTGTTTTCAACCCAAGGGCTGGGTAAATATAGGACAGAACACATGTTGGGTTAATTTTACCCAGAAAAAATTGGGTTGTTTATTTAACCCATAGTTAATTCATTTTTACTATAATACTAGCTTTTTTGTTGTTGCTTTTTTTTTTACTTCATACATGAATTAATGTCTACAGATTAACTTAAATATCATTTTTAATACATATTGCCAACATTTAAGCTTGTTTAACAAATATTAGAAATTTTTAAATTATTTTAAAATGAAACATTTATAAGTAATTCAAGCATAATCGGGAACTTTAAACTTCAGACCGCCGCCCTGCGTTTCATTCGTGGCCGAAATATGCAGCGACTGACTCCATAACCGGTCCATAAACAAGCGGTGTACAGATCTGAGAACATGTTTTAACATCATACGTATTTATATTATGTATCTTTTTTAATTAAAATCATAACATTTTATGCAAGGCATCAGGTGTTTCCATCACGAGAAAAAAAGTGACGCGACACTTGTTTAGGTGACTCGCATCGTGCCCCTGTTATGTTGCTTTGCATAAGATTAAACGATATACAGCACAATAACGAATTTATGTAATAAAATGTACACAAACCTGTATTTTACCGAAGACATGCACCATTGTGACGGAGCTGGACTTCTCTCTCCTGAAGAGGTCGCTAAAAGCCCGCGATTAATAACTCAATCATGGGTTGTTACGTCTGACCCAGGAGCTGGGTAACACAAGAAAACAACCCAAACTCTGGGTTGTTACGTCTGACCCAGGAGCTGGGTAACACAAGAAAACAACCCAAACGCTGGGTTGTTATGTCCGACCCAGGAGCTGGGTAACACAAGAAAACAACCCAAACGCTGGGTTGTTACGTCCGACCCATGAGCTGGGTAACACAAGAAAACAGCCCAAACGCTGGGTTGTTACGTCCGACCCGGGAGCTGGGTAACACAAGAAAACAACCCAAACACTGGGTTGTTACGCCCCACCCAGGAGCTGGGTAACACAAGAAAACAACCCAAACGCTGGGTTGTTACGTCTCACCCAGGGTAACACAAGAAAACAACCCAAACGCTGGGTTGTTACGTCCGACCCAGGAGCTGGGTAACACAAAAACTACCCAAATACTAGAAAAATAACACCAAAAAATGCTCAACCCAGGATTTGGGTAGAAAAATATTTTTTTAGAGTGAGCCTGTAACCCATTGTACCTATAAATGCCAAAATATTTTTTTTATTACCACACTGAACTACCAGTAATGAATTATGAGTTTATTCATTTACTTGAGTGTTTCAGTTTATGGGCTGTTCCAGAAACATTGCCTGCATGGATTCCCCAAGGACTGGGATGGGAAAACCACAACCTCACGGTCCAGTGTGCAGAAACACTCTGCGGATTAACGTAAACTGTTCCAAACATGTGATTTAGCTCTTGCGGTTCACTCCTTGAATTGATGTATTTACTGTGCAGAACCTCAGGGGTCAGTTCTGAGAAAACTGCGGGACACTTCCAGTCGAAACCAGCCCAAACCGCACCTGACAGCAGGTTGAGTTAGGATGGAGGGAGGAGCAGGAGAGAAAACAGGGGGATGAAGGGTGACCCTCTGAATTCCTCAGCTCGCTGTTCTCTGTGCCTGGCAGGAGACGCCTTATTGTGTTTTAATGAAGAAAGGAGAGGAATAATTCTTCCGCTTCACTACAGCTTGCACCCCTGCCTCTCACACTTTCTGTCTTTATACCTCCTCTCTCTCTCGGTTGGTTTTGTGTGCACATGTACAGGAATGCACTGGCACAGACTGGTTCTTGTTGGAATGCTTCTTGTTCACTCGTTCGGCTGAATTGCCCACGGACCCCCACATATGATCATCCCTGTGTGAAGGACCCCCATCCTAAAATTAAGGCATCTGTCTTTTGTAAACGACCAATTTATACACATTAAAAAATAATATTATAAATCTAAAATTAGTTTCAGTTACATTATTATATTGTTTGTTCTACTCACTGTTTTATATGTGTTGTTTATTTTTTGTTTATTTAATTTTAAACTAATTTAAATTAGTTCATATTAATACAGTTTTATTTTATTTATTTAAATTTAATTTAATAGATTTGTAACTAAAAATTTTTTATCACATTTTTATACCTTATTTATTGCTTTACTATTTTATTTTAATCGAATTATTATTATTTTATTAATATTATTATTATTATTAGTTTTTCTCTAGACTTTTCCACAGACCCTCTGTCACTTTAGCGACTGCCTAGCAAGAATTGTAATTAATTTTGTTTTAATTTAATACTATAAATAATATGAACTTATTGATTACATATAACTATATTTAATATGAAAATATTGAAAACTTACATCTGTTTCCTGTTGGTTTGTTATATTTAATATTATAAATAATAATTTAATATTAAGGATTTTTATAATTTATTGTATAATATTAAGTTATTATTGTCATTATTATTATTTATAACATTTACAAAGTAATAATTTACTAAAGTATAATTTATTTAAGTTATTGATAATAATATTAAACTGAATTATTTCAAAGCTATTTCCTGGTGGTTTGGCCAATTTTTGGTATATTTAATACTATAAATAATAATAATTTAATATTAAGTAATTTGACAATTTATTGTTTAATATCAAGTTATTATTGTAATTATTTTTGTAATATTTGCCAAGTAATAATACACTTAACTAACATTTATTTAAGCTATTATTGTCAAGTTTAATAATATTATTATTAAACTGAATTATTTAACAGCTATTTTTTGGTGGTTTGGGCAATTTTTATTATAAATAACAATAATGTAATATTATATTATAAGTATTATAATATAATAATATATGAGTTTTTTTTATAATTCATTGTATTAAATTAATTGTATTATGTTCATTTATTATTTATAATATTTACCAAGTAATCATTTAGTAAAGTAAAATCTATTTAAGCTATTATTATTTATAATAAACTGATTTATTTAACAGCTCTTTCAACATGAATAATTTAAAATGAAGGATTTTTATCATTTATTGTATAACATTACGTCATTGTCATTATTGATGTTATTGATAAAAGTAAAATATAAATAATTATTGGCACTATTGTTTATAATATTAAACAGATTATTTAACATTTCCTGGTGGTTTGGCATGACTGATTGTAGTGAAGAGGATCTCACAATTCATGTACAGTTTAATTTATTTATAATATTATAAATAATAACAATGTAATATTAAACTGATTTATTTGCCAGGTGTTTCCTGGTGGTTTGTCCATTTGCGTAAGTGACAGTTGTTGAAGTCTGGACACGCACACCAGTAGTTTGACACCTGTGCCCGTGTGTGCCCGTGTCCTGCAGGTGATCTTCAAGCGACCCGCGCCCTGATGATCGTGGGCATCATCGTGTCCATCAGCGGCCTCGGCGTCGCCTGCATGGGCATGAAGTGCACCACCTGTGGAGCGGATGATAAAGTGCGCAAGTCTCGCACGGCCGTGACGGGAGGCATCATACTGCTAGTGGGAGGTGAGTGTGTGGTTAGGGGTCGGGTTAGTGTTAGTGTGTGTGATGGGTAGGTTTAGGGGTCGGGTTAGTGTTAGTGTGTGTGATGGGTAGGTTTAGGGGTCGGGTTAGTGTTAGTGTGTGTGTGTGTGATGGGTAGGTTTAGGCGTTGGGTTAGTGTGTGTGTGTGTGTGTGTGCGTGTGTGTGTGTGTGTGTGTGTGTGTGTGATGGGTAGGTTTAGGGGTCGGGTTAGTGTGTGTGTGTGTGTGATGGGTAGGTTTAGGCGTCGGGTTAGTGTGTGTGTGTGTGTGTGTGTGTGTGTGTGTGTGTGTGGCTCAGTCTGTAGGTCAGTGTGTGTGTGTGTGTGTGTGTGTGTGGCTCAGTCTGTAGGTCAGTGTGTGTGTGTGTGTGTGTGTGTGTGTGTGGCTCAGTCTGTAGGTCAGTGTGTGTGTGTGTGTGTGTGTGTGTGGCTCAGTCTGTAGGTCAGTGTGTGTGTGTGTGTGTGTGTGTGTGTGTG